>CM068376.1:245723843-245930368 GCA_034769895.1 Magicicada septendecula | reverse complement strand
GGTGGGCCAAAATACAAGTTACAACTCTAAATGCCCTTGAACCGTCCATATAGATTTTAGTGAAATTGTAATTATAAGTTATTTGCGAAAATCTGAATTGACAAGAATAATTCAAAAAATACAAGTTACAACTTTTTATGTGACATGAACATCCTGTGTGACTTTATAATTTCTTAGAAATCTGGTTTGATCCGGAAGCCGGCATGTTCTTAAGTGTGCATGAGGCCTGCATATATCTGCATGCAAACCCGGCCTACCCAAAGTGTAATGAGGGGACCGGACTGAAACTGAATAAGAAAACTTCCAACCCTTATATGACCCAAAACCTAATTTAAATAAGACCAGCCGGTCGGGTCCATCCTGTCCACCAACAGCACGCACCAATATCTCTGAAATTCCGGTCCCCTCATACTTAAATACATAAAACAACCCCCCTTACAACATCCGAGTGAGAAAATGTGGTGCATGAAATCTAAGGAGCCTCGGACACATGCCAGCCCCCGGGCCTTACACTTAAGGTCGAATGTGAGTAATTTTATACATAAAAGTGCCCAAAATCCGCGCACAAAAATTGTCCCGTTGGACCGGGGGCCCAATTAAAACGTCATTAAGATAACAAATGTCATGGTGTGTCACAAAATACCATATGAGTTTTATTGATTGTTAACTGCACAAATAGATGGCTTCTATGTAGACCAGATAACAATAAAACTGATTAAATATCACCTTATTTAAATGAAGTGGATTTCCAGGTGTTCAGTGGTCAGTGAGTCTAACGGCTAGGTTATGGGCTTTTGCTGAGGCATGATGATGTTGCCGTTCCTTCCGACAGGTGAAGCCGAGAGCCTTTTGGTGAGTTCAGGGAGCAGATGGACCATGCCTGGGCAGGGTCCTCATCTGGCGCAGGGGCCCCTAAGCATAAATGATAATTAGATAGATGACCAAACCCTTTATTTTCACAGTATAACTCACACACGCACCCTCGATTGAAACAGTCCAGAACCAATTTGAACAGGGCCCCCGCTAACCATTTAAACAATGCTCGAGTTAATTAAAATATAACGTCTTCTCTTTTGACATTTAGAAAATTCTCACAGACGCCCATAAAAATCAATTAATAAGTTTCAAATTTACTTATTATGCCTACGTGAGCAGAAAGTCTGACACACCATAACCTGTCCAGTTTTGGAACACGGCCATGTGCTAATGCATTTGAACCGTTGTAAGTTTCCCTGAATTACATAATTTTACTCCACTAAAGTGATGGGAAATTGCTTGTATCTTGATTACAATATAAACTAATTAAATAAGAGTTAGATAAATTAAAATTCCATGACAATGAATACTTTAAGTTCACGCCACGCGGTGCATATTCAAAAAAGCTATCCATCTTCATCGTCTCACATAACACTGACATTCACATATTATTTTACGCAACCCATAATATACACTCTAAAAGTTACTCATCGCAGATCTGGACGAGATTATCTAGCCATTGTGAAAGTGATACAGGACAATTAAAAACTTCAAACCTGTCGGAGAGGCACAGCTGAACGAAATGGAAGGCGAGACCCGACTGACTCAAACGCGCATTGAAAAACCCTAATCCCACCGCACCGTCACCAGAGCACGTTAGGATTCAGTAAAATGAACGTATTGCAAATAGCGTACGCTGCGTCATTATAACTAATTAGTTAATTCGGCGATTAAGCATTTCATATTATTCATTTTTATATTCTTGGATTTCGTTGTCCATGACGTGTCCGTTACTTAACTAAATATCACTTATAATAGATATTTACCATATATCCGTCTTGCGACTTCGTTTTTTCTCGTCTTATTTTGACGCGTTTCGGCAACAAATTGCCATCTTCAGAATCTTAATCACTCATATGAGATCGTTAAAAAATTAAAAACACTAAAATCATTACGGTAAAAGTGCACTTTTACCGTAATGATTTTAGTGTTTTTTAATTTTTTAACGATCTCATATGAGTGATTAAGATTCTGAAGATGGCAATTCGTTGCCGAAACGCGTCAAAATAAGACGAGAAAAACGAAGTCGCACGACGGATATATGGTAAATATCTATTATATTAATATAAGCGACTTGGAGACAACTAACCTAAAATGTAAATATCACTATTGTTTGACGACTCGGAACACTAAGTTTTTTTAACTCGGAACACTAAACTTCTTAGACCTTTCCATCACAAAACTAGAACATAAGCACAAATTCAGTATATACAGAAAAACCAACTACAACTGACACACTAATACACAACACCTCCAATCACCCAACACAACACAAAACTAGCTGCTTTTAGAACCATGATACATAGACTTAACAACATCCCCTTAGATGAAAAAAGACTACAAAGACGAACTAAACACGATAAAATATCTAGCTGAATCTAACGGATATGACAGAACAATAGTCAGTAAAACTCCTACACAAAACAAACAACAGACAAAGACAGAAAACAACAAATTCATAACACTAACATACATCCACAAACAAACTGAAAAAATTGCCCCACAAATTCAAAAAAGCAGGATACAGAATTGCTTACAAAACTACTAACAAAACAGAACACACACTATCAAAAACGCACGCACAAAACAGAAAACAAATTTGATCTACCCGGTGTATACAAGCTAAATTGCTCAAATTGCAATAAAATTCTACATAGGCCAGACAGGACGTAGCTTCAAACAGAGATACATTGAACACACAAGGCACTCCACACCACTACAGAATCCACCTTTGCAAACCACCTCATTGAAGCAAACCACACATATAAAAACATCGACAATAACATGAACATTCTACACGTACACACAAAAGGCCGAAAACTAGACACTCTAGAACAATTAGAAATATACAAACACACAAAAACAAATAAAAACGACATCCTAAACGAACAAACACAATTCAAAATCGCACACATTATTCGAAACACATCTCACCACACACACACACAGCATCGATCTTTCGGAAAGCTATCCCGTCGCCAACAACAAGACGGGACAACGCTACCTACGGCAGCTTCTGATGAAGCCTTCTAAAGGTGAAAGCCGGTTTAGGCTGTAAGGTAAATCTTTACGATTTTACTTATAAAAAACTTAGTGTTCCGAGTCGTCAAAACAATAGTGTCATTTTTATATATTAAATTTTCTTATACAAGCGCCAGTTCTCAGGCGAACCGGCACAAGTTTCTGAGCTATTTCGGTGTCTTACCATTCGTAACACTTGCTGAAGTTTCACAATCTCTGATGCCATCAATAAATGTCTGGACCGCAAACCTCATTCGAAAATTTCTTCTGGTGCTTCAGGATAGGCCAGTCTAATCAGTCTATCGAAGCTTGCTTCAAACTCTTGAAGACTTTCCATGGAAACTTTGTTGCCTTGTTGTTATCTTTCAAACAATACAAATAATAAGTCCCTAGTTCTGGGCGACCATTTGTTATCTTTCACTCTATATTTTTAGAATAACAAAAATAATGTATTTGTTTGTTTTTGGTACTTAACTTTCGTTACCATATTTATCGTATATGTCATACTAATTTCGGCGGCCATCTTGTAGTACCAACCTCGTGATTCGAAAAATTTTATGTAAGGGTCCCAGGATTCGAAGCGATCATCAGAGACAGGACAATGGTGCGGAATAATGAAATCAGACAGCATATTATATATATATATAGTTGTTTTTTTAATAACATGGAAAATCAAGATCGACATCAAAATCAACAAAAACAAAATGGAATCCTTATACTCAAATTAACAAAATGGCGGCCACATGTTCCGCTATATCACTATGCTGTTATTTTCCATTATTCATGTGTTAATTTCATTTGTGAAAATTTATAATGAATTTAACTTTGAATGAAACCTGCCATTATCATTGAATTGATAATTTCTTACACCTAACATGACACAAACCAACGTCTCATCAAAAACATTACTTATATGTACTGGTACGGTCTGACACACACCACACACACACACACACACACACACACACACACACACACACCACACACACACACACCACACACACACACACACACACACACACACACACACACCACACACACACACACACACACACACACACACACACTTCCCCAACAGCAATTTTACACATACATTTTGAATTTTGGTTTTTTTGAGCTCAATTTAGATAAGAAAGACTGGAATATATAATTGGACTTTCCTGGATATGCATTGTAGAATCTCCGCTATCCTTAGATGGCGATCATGGTCAGGCAGGTGTTCGGCCGAACATCCCCGGTGTCTTCTTGGTTACACTGACTTTAGTTTACATTTTGAATAGTTTATATAGTGATTTCTGTGCAGTAGTTATTATTACATGTTAACACATTGATAATTTGACAAAGAAACACTTTCGCTGGCAAAAGCTGCCGCGATTTTCACAGCGTGTTGACGCCTTGATGGTCTGATGCTGACTGGGGGGATGCAAAGCACATATTTTGCGTATGTGTTAGCGCATCCACGTCATTGTCTTTTGTTTCAATTTGGCTCACGCCCTGTTGTCATATCATTGTTGTTATGTCATCTTTTTATTTTAATGACGTCCCGCCTTATGGACCAATGAGAATGGATATTGAGAGTCTGTTTCACTTATACCGCCATTGTATATGCTCGGCTTCACACGTCCGCTCCTGACCTTGGAGTCGTTGGTCTGCTGAAATCTGCGTCGTTGTCCTTTTACAAAGGGAAATAGTCCTACCCATGTATGTGTGTGTAAAACAATAAAATACAATAATTTGCTACCACTCATACCATAATTCCGACATCAGGATTTTTGTACTGTCACAAAACCCCCTCAATGAAAGGTTTTGTGTCGAAACATAAAAACTTATCATTGACTCATTCACACTTTTCTAAAAGGATCAGTTCAGATATGTTGCCACAACCCCCTTAATGTTAATATAAAAGAAATACAATCACTTTCCCTTGGTCCAATGATGATGATCGTACCATCTGACCTTACTGGACTTCTCAGGAGAGATCCCAACACCATAAGGCCATTAGGCACTTAACGCTCCTGTTCTGACGCTCCGGCCAGCTCAGGACCGCGGTCACAACACCATAAAACTCTGAAACATGCAATACAAAATTTTAAAATAGTGACCTTATCTATTTCCATATCCATAACTGATATGTCTCCCCTTAGCTGCATTGGTTTGTGTTTTGAGGCGTTGGTTTTCTTAATTCATAAGTTTTCAAATAACAAAACAAGATTTAAGACAGAAAAACCCTCTCCATTTTTCAAACATTCCTGCATTTATAAAAAGTCTCTGACTCCAGTCAACCATAATTACTCTCTTTACCACATGAAAATATATTCTTATCCTAAGCCGAAAACAAATTTTAACTTTTCTAAGCAACAACCACTAACTCTACTATTTTACTTCATATAACATTGAAACATATACCTATCATGGCAAATAACTTCAAAACTCTTTATTTTCTTTACACATTTTTCTTTATTCTTATTTTCTTTGCAACAGAACTAATTCATTTTCTTTGTTCAAAACCACTGTTATCTTTATATTTTTAACACATTAGTATTTTTACCGTCGCTACCCCCGTAACGACCTCCTAACCACACACACTATGACCATCAACATAATAAACACATAATAAAACATTGTACATTACACATTAACATTGTTACATTTACATTACATTACTCATATTTAAATAACTTGTATAAACTTTGATAAAACATTACCGCTTCAACTCTCTATTAACTTTTATTATTTAACATTCATTCGTTATATCCTTAGATGCTATGAAAAAATTTTCAAACTTATCATTACCCTTCCAGTTACCTCACCTTCCTACCATGAATTTTCCTTTTCTAACCTTTCCATCAATCCTTGTCTAGTTTGGGTGACTCTCTGTTATTCACTATTCTCTATCTTATTTTGGCATTTGTCCATCTAACCTTACTACCCCTTTTTTCTACTAACAACCGCTTCTAACCATTAATATATTATGACACCAATATCTCAATAATAACCCCCTTCACAGATCCCATTTAAATCCTCTGGCACCGCTCGTTTTTGTACAAGGATGTGTGTTCCCTACCTGGCCATATCCATCCCTAACCATTTGCCCTCCACCAAATATCGGCAAACACTCTAACCCCAAATTGCTCCGCCTGCCACTATGCTGCACGCTGATCACTCCTTACACCGGATCCTTACTACAAAATATCATCATCAACAAATACAATTACCATTCACATTACTCACCTCTCTACATATAATCACTAACTACTGTGTCCCTAAAATATCTAACACCCTCTTTATATATTATCAGTATCTCAACATTCTTATTTTCACTAACTCCCATTAACTCTATTTAACTAACTCCCATGCTCTTATTTATCATTATCACCCAAACCTCTTTTACAACATTTCACCTTAATATACCACTAGAAAATTCATCACTTACCTACTAACAATAACAACACCTCTCAATATCCAAATACATTACATGCTTAATCATTTACTATCCGTTAGAATCTAAATCTCATAATTATTCAAATTCCTCCTAATTACTTTATTCTTGACTAAATTCTTGGATTTCGTTGTCCATGACGTGTCCGTTACTTAACTAAATATCACTATAGTAATGACGACTCGGAACACTAAGTTTTTTATAAGTAAAAACGTAAAGTTTCACCTTACAGCCTAAACCGGCTTTCACCTTTAGAAGGCTTCATCAGAGGCTGCCATAGGTAGCGTTGTCCGTCTTGTTGTTGGCGACGGGATAGTTATTCGAAAGATTGAAGCTGTGTGTGTGTGGTGAGATGTGTTCGAATAATGCGTGCGATTTGAATTGTGTCTGTTCATTTAGGATGTCGTTTTTATTTGTTTTTGTGTGTTTGTATATTTCTAATTGTTCTAGAGTGTCTAGTTTTCGGCCTTTTGTGTGTACGTGTAGAATGTTCATGTTATTGTCGATGTTTTTGTATGTGTGGTTTGCTTCAATGAGGTGGTTTGCAAAGGTAGATTCTGCAGTGGTGTGGAGTGCTTTTGTGTGTTCAATGTATCTCTGTTTGAAGCTACGTCCTGTCTGGCCTATGTAGAATTTATTGCAATTTGAGCAATTTAGCTTGTATACACCAGGTAGATCGAATTTGTTTTGTGCTTTGGGCATGCGTTTTGATAGTGTGTGTTCTGTTTTGTTAGTAGTTTTGTAAGCAATTCTGTATCCTGCTTTTTTGAATTTGTGGGCAATTTTTTCAGTTTGTTTGTTGATGTATGTTAGTGTTATGAATTTGTTGTTTTCTGTCTTTGTCTGTTGTTTGTTTTGTGTTTTGTGTAGGAGTTTACTGACTATTGTTCTGTCATAACCATTAGATTCTGCTAGATATTTTATCGTGTTTAGTTCGTCTTTGTAGTCTATTTCATCTAAGGGGATGTTGTTAAGTCTATGTATCATGGTTCTAAAAGCAGCTAGTTTGTGTTGTATTGGGTGATTGGAGGTGTTGTGTATTAGTGTGTCAGTTGTAGTTGGTTTTCTGTATATACTGAATTTGTGCCTGTGTTCTAGTTTTGTGATGGAGAGGTCCAAGAAGTTTATGGTATTGTTGTGTTCGTATTCGGCAGTGAAGGTTATGTTTTTATGCATTTTGTTTATGTGCGTTAGTAACTGTTCACATTGTCTTTTGTTTCCCCTGTATAGTAATAGAATGTCATCAAATTATCTGTGCCAATATAGTATTTTATGTGAGTGTCTGTATGAAGCCTTCTAAAGGTGAAAGCCGGTTTATGCTGTAAGGTGAAACTTTACGTTTTTACTTATAAAAAACTTAGTGTTCCGAGTCGTCATTACTATAGTGATATTTATTCTTGACTATTTAAAATTCTACAGTACATGGTTTACACAAAAAAATACATAAAATACACAACAGCAAAATTACACAAATACATTGACATCAATATACACAAAATATACAATCCACATTATCATTAAATCGTTTCTCATAAATCAGTTCATAAGCAGTCCATTTCAAAACACTGTCCACATAATTAAATGTTCATAAACACAATAAAATATTTACCCTCCATCGTCAAACAATAGTCGAATCTTATATCTACATACATTGTTTAATGTTGACTCTCTTATACTAACATCATAAATACATATACAATTCAACTTTTTATCATTATCCTCAAACTCATATAATTCATGATCGGGTATGGTTCTGTCACCTTCAGTATAATCAGTCATAATTGGGTAATTTATAAAATCATTCTTTCCCTTATCTCCTACTACTTCAGTTTCATTACAAGGTAAGTACTTACTATATTTATTATATATCATCTCTACTCCTAACCTTTCCATAAATTCTTCATAGTCACTACTTATCTTAAAAATCTATTTCTCTTTTTCTCTCACAATACCTCTCACTTTCAAAACATCTCTCTCTTTTAATATATCGCTCTCTACCACACAAAGCTACATTCTCTCTTTCTACATTTGCAGGGGACACTAATTCACAACTATTGCACCACCTGTGAAGTGCACTAATAAAACCAAGGACAACTTTATTTGTAGACCATATGTCTCCCAAATATACATCGAAGGCACTCTCGTCCGTCCTCAACACATGTACATCACCCCCTACTTCATCATTAAGGAAAAAATCTACCCCCTGCAACTCTTTTACAATTATACTATCTCTACACACTCTCTTTAACCATTCAAAACACACTATCATTCCATTATTATCATATTCTATTCCCCATAAAATCTCATTATCACTACCCCTGTTTACACAATCATTTTCTAATATCATACTTTTATTTATTTTGTCATAATTTTCTCCCCCACTTACCTTGTCTTTGTTTATATCTAATTTGTCTACTCCCTTCTTATTTTCTAACTCTATCTCGTCTACCGTTCATGTATCTCATTTAATCTTTTGTCGATATTACAATTTTGTTTTTTAATTTCTTTTTTGATATCATAAAATTGTTCATCAAACTGGTTTAATTTATCATTAAAATTATCTAATTTTATATCGAACTTAATGCTCTGCTCTTTTAACTCATTATTCTGTATCTTCATCAACTGAAAAAGGTCTTCTAATGACACTTTATTATTTATAATGGGTGTTGAGTTAGCTTGTGGTTCATTTAATAATAGAGATTCTGTTGCTGTATTGTTTATACTAATGTTTTCGTTATCTGCCATTTTGCTCATTTTAATAATGAATTTTATTTTTAGTAATTGTTCTATATTTTATTTAAACAATAATATAACCTATAATCATGGTATAACTTATTATCTACGTACCAGGTATATCTTATGTATCCCTTCCTTTCTTCCGACAACCCTCCGTCTCTGACTCCGGCTTATTGTATAAAACTTTTATTTATATCATGTCACCAGTTCGGGCGGCATTTGTTATCTTTCAAACAATACAAATAATAAGACCCTAGTTCTGGGCGACCATTTGTTATCTTTCACTCTATATTTTTAGAATAACAAAAATAATGTATTTGTTTGTTTTGGTACTTAACTTTCGTTACCATATTTATCGTATATGTCATACTAATTTGGTGGCCATCTTGTAGTACCAACCTCGTGATTCGAAAATTTTATGTAAGGGTCCCAGGATTCGATTAAGCGATCATCAGAGACAGGACGATTGTGCGGAATAATGAAATCAGACAGCGTATTATATATATATAGTTGTTTTTTAATAACATGGAAAATCAAGATCGACATCAAAATCAACAAAACAAAATGGAATCCTTATACTCAAATTAACAAAATGGCGGCCACATGTTCCGCTATATCACTATGCTGTTATTTTCCATTATTCATGTGTTAATTTCATTGTGAAATTTATAATGAATTTAACTTTGAATGAAACTGCCATTATCATCTTTGAATTGATAATTTCTTACACCTAACATGACACAAACCAACGTCTCATCAAAAACATTACTTATATGTACTGGTACGGTCTGACACACACACACACACACACACACACACACACACACACACACACACACACACACACACACACACACACACACACACACACACACACACACACACACACACACACACACACACACACACACACATTTCACCAACAGCGATTTTACACATACATTTGAATTTTGGTTTTTTGAGCTCAATTTAGATAAGAAAGACTGGAATATATAATTGGACTTTCCTGGATATGCGTTGTAGAGTCTCAGCTGTCCTTAGATAGCGATCATGGTCAGGCAGGTGTTTGGCCGAACATCCCCGGTGTCTTCTTGGTTACACTGACTTTAGTTTACATTTTGAATAGTTATGTAGTGATTTCTGTCTAGTAGTTATTATTACATGTTAACACATTGATAATTTGACAAAGAAACACTTTCGCTGGCAAAAGCTGCCGCGATTTTCACAGTGTGTTGACGCCTTGATGGTCTGATGCTGACTGGGGGGATGCAAAGCACGTATTTTGCGTATGTGTTAGCACATCCACGTCATTGTCTTTTGTTTCAATTTGGCTCACGCCCTGTTGTCATGTCATTGTTGTTATGTCATCTTTTTATTTTAATGACGTCCCGCCTTATGGACCAATGAGAATGGATATTGAGAGTCTGTTTCACTTATACCGCCATTGTATATGCTCGGCTTCACACGTCCGCTCCTGACCTTGGAGTCGTTTGCTCTGCTGAAATCTGCGTCGTCTTTTTACAAAGGGAAATAGTCCTACCCATGTATGTGTGTGTAAAACAATAAAATACAATAATTTGCTACCACTCATACCATAATTCCGACATCAGGATTTTCGTACTGTCACATGTTCTCAACTGAGCATAGTACACATCGTGCAAATGTTTATCACTGTACTGTAACTCTACAGCTTTTATCAGTTTGGTATAGGTGTTCTGGCTATCAGGTGGCACTTTCTATAGGAGCTCTGCGGCAGGTCCTTTTAAAGCGAGAATGAGTGAAACTGTCTTGTCTTTTTCTGTCCAATAATTTTTGCATGCAGCGGCTTCAAATTGCGTAGGTTGGGGCCTTGACGTGAACTGTCCCAACTGCAGGCAAAGGGACTTTATCTATTGTCTTATTTTCTGTTTTTACGATTGATACAGTCTGTCCAGAAATTTGTTTTGAGACGCATGGCTGTGTTTTCATTAATTGCTCGACTTCACTTTTAATCTGCTCTTTTATGTTTGCAATTGAGTCTTCTGCTGCAGATATTTTTGTTGACATAGCTTCTTCCACACTTGAGACAGATTTTTCTACTTCAGCTATTTTATTTTATTGATTATTCTACCACAGATATTCTAGTAACTTGGTTATTAAGCTCACCTTGCAATTCACCCAATCACCACGTAGGAGACCCAATTCTGCAGTAGCATGTTCTTGCATCTGTTTTTGTATAGCTTCAAAAAGAGCTTCCGTTTCATCCACCTCCTTACGTTTCTCATCTTGCTGTTCTTCCGACTCGAGCAAGAGTGCCTTTTTTCATTTTTCTGCTTCTTCTGCCTCTTGTTGGCATCCTTATTTTCATCGTTTTTCTGCTTCTTCTGCCTCCTGTCTGCATTTCTCATTCTGTCGTTTCTCTGTCTGCAACAGCAGCACCTGGAAATTTTCCATCATCTGACTGGCATCCATGTTTGGAGATAAATTATAAATCCCACTAGTCTTGTACAAAGTTTCCACTGTTAATGGTTCTGTCACACTTCTGACCCACTGTTATGATGTCTCACTGAGTGTCATATGGTACAGTGGAAAATAAAATACATACAGTCAGTACCAATAAAGGCACTAATCACAAGCTTTAATTATCACAATTAATAATTTGTAATCAGCAAGTGATACAACAAGATCAGTCTCATTCAGTAATTCAAGTTAAATTTTGTACATACGCAATAATAATGCCAACTATTAGAATGCCACACTAATTAACACAATAACACTTCGCTGCACTTGAGGAAAATCGTGACTCGATCTGCATTAAGGAAAATCGCTCAACGTAACTGATTTGACAAAGCCAACTTCTGTCCCTTATATATGTAGCACACGTGTTCTAGAGTGAACTCCATCCTTAATTGCACACCGGCTTAAGGTGTATTTAAAGTGTTCTCCAGAGTACTCTGGAATGTACTTGTGTTCAGCCTTGACTGAGGCTACACCTGCATGACTAGTGGAGGGACGGGTGGAGGACAGCACTTGTTTGTTCTAGAGTATTCTCTTTACAGTATATTAAAATTAATTAATTTGAAAAAAGTAAAAAGATAATGATTCAGTGCTCATTCATGTCTATTCAGTACCATTTGGTAATATAAATTATGAATTTTGATGAATTTTCACATTCGCTATTGATTTGTATATGTAAATATCTCTGTACGCACTTTTGTGGTGTTATTGTGTGTAGTTTATCTGATAATTCCAGTGGATTACTAACACCAGTGATAATTCTGTCATCAGTTTTACTAGTTTGTCAGTATTAACTTTGCATTAACTTTGCATCAGTATTTCTTTGTTCATGTAGAAAACTACACAACGGAGTGAAATTTATGTTATCATATTATAGTAGTTACTTCAAGTAGATGGATTATTTTGTTATTTAATTAATTGACCTGATGCATGTTTCACTGACTATCAGTATTTTCAGAGGTTTCAAAATGAATTAATGAAAAATCGATTTGATTCAATTTCAGTATTGTATATATATATATATATATATATATATATATATATTGTCAATTAAAGTGATAAAAAAATAATTCAATCTACCTGCAGAAGTAACTACTATTTGGTAATATAAGTGTCCTGCAAGAATCTCAATGAGTTACTTATAAAGAAATGAAGAATGAAATTTGTATGCTTATCAAAGCAAGAAATTTTGTGCAATCAAATGTGACAATCTAAGAAGCTAAGATATAATTTAAATGAAAGAAAACATTGCACTCTACAAAAGATAATGGATTTATTGTTTAAAAGAAAATAAAGAGAGGAAAGGAATATAATTGTTATCTAAACTGTGTCCAATGTGAAGGTAAAGTTCAAGGTTGTGTTGAATTTAGGTCAGGTATGATGTTAGTGCAGTGGGTGGGTATATATATGTAATATTTATAATGACTACCCCATGATGTGTGGCACACACACACACACACACACACACACACACACACACACACACACACACACACACACACACACACACACACACACACACACACACACACACACACACACACACACACACACACACACACACACACACACAGTATATATACATGTATTGCGCATATGAATCAGACAGTTGTTTTCTTTATAAAACTTATTCATAGTGAAATGATGGTGAAGAGCTAATCTTGACATGTCATGCTTCTAGGTCAAAGGCTACTTGACAGTTTAAAACTAATCAATATAGCACTGTCAACAACGGTATGCTAATACAACATAATAATACAAATAGGCAGATTCTGTGTTGTTTAATTTTGTGACTTATAATACATTTTATGTTTAACTAGATTTAGTGGTGTGACTCTACACTTTACTTAATAAAATTTTGATACATAAAATACTTAACGGTCAACTTCCATAAATTCTTACCTTCACGTGGTCCAGGATCTTATATGCGAACTCGTGACCTGTAGGAGCGGTTATTGGGTTTTGTTACGTAATAAATATTAACCCTCATTTACTACAATTAAACCAACTCGTTTATTTACTAGCTTTAACATATTTTACATCTCTGTCTGCTTTCTTCATCAAAAGGTTATCTCTTATACATCTGTTAATAATATATGTTAACTTATTTATAACCTGTATAGGTTTCTAATAGAAGGCTATCCAGTACTTTACTTCACTTTCTCTTTCATACGTGTCACCCATTTTTTATTTTCCCACTCCAATTATAATGGACCATTTTACAAATTAAAAATGAAATTCTTTCTAGTTGTTGGCCAAACATTGAAATTAGGTATTCTTACTGTATGTGCTCACAGGTTCCGCCGCGTGTTGTCCGCCACTGTTTTGCATAAATGTTCCGAAAGTTGTTTTATCGGGTTTTTAATTTTAACACTGTCTTTTCGTCGACGATATTTCACACTACCATGATTTCCGTATAGTTACAGACACATTTTGATGGTTGATTACATTTTTGAGTACGGTTTTTTGTGAACCGCGCGCTAACGCATCTGCGCGGTTCCAAGTTTAGACGCCGACTGCCTCGTCTCCACAAGGGCGAGCGTCCCTCTGGGCTCGGCTACTTGGTTTTTGATTGGCTGACAAGCGTCTCGCTACGTCTTGATATTTCTTGTACTATCGTAGGCGGCAAGGAAAACCGTGCATGACTTTCACTCTGTCAAAGCCGGCACACGCGCGCTCGTAAACATTCCAATGCTCCACATTACGTCGCACCTCGCCTGGCTTATTCACAGACTGACCACTGGGTGTTTACAAAAGTTAAGCTTTGGTTATCAAAACCGGGGCTCAGTGTGGGTGACTCCACATTATTACAGTTAGTATGGAATTAAAATAAATCCCCATAGTTCGTCCCGTTACAGTGGTTACTATTTTTTGTGCACATGGTGCCTCAGGGAAACAGGGAATTTTGTTAAATAAATATTTTTAAGAAAATAATACGTCATAAAAAATTTTATCTTGGAATTTAATAGTAGAAAATATGTTAAGACTCACTCCAAATTTATTTCTTGAAAATGACATCTTGCAGGTGAGTTGCACCTGTGTGCATGTGCTTGTATGCATGCACTCATGTGTTCATGTGTGCAACCTGCAGTCTCTTAGTAACATTTTGCAGAATTTATATTTTAATAGGAATGTTGGCAATTTCCTCTTGGATGTTAGCGTTGAGTTCTGTTACAGCAGGTCAGCTACAGTGAACCACCATTCTTTTAAGGTAACCCAATAAAACAAAATTGTATACTGACAAGTCAGGGGACTTGGAAGCCATGAAATGCTATCATTTATCAAAATTAAACAGTTACTGAACGATTGGTATAAAGTTGCTGTTGATATTCATGCTGTGTGATGTTAATCTCTCGTATTGAGACCAGCCATTTTCAGTCATTTGTGGAAATGTATGTGATTTTTGTGCAACAGAGGTTTATGGCATGACAATGTACTGACTGAAATGACAGTAGTCACGAGGCCATCCTGCCCCCCAAAATAGTGCCTATTATACTATGTAGTGACACATGGTAACATTGTTACTCTTACCAGCTGTTGTATTTGAGTAAGATTTTGCTAGACTCAATGACAAAAATTTTCTATATTGTTCATTCAGGTGGAAATGGGCTGCATTGACAGCCACGCATTCTACAGGTGGTTAATGGACTCGTCATCCTTGTTTGTCTTTGTAATTGTTAGTTCACAGAATTTTTGTCACCTTAAGGGTATTCCTGTCTGCAACTTGTGTAGATGTTAATGTAAGTGCTGTAACAATATTTGGTGAACACTTTGACATTGCAACTACAGAGATACTGGTATACAATGAATTTAATAATGTGGGCTTCTTTTTAAACAGACTCAGTACTGTCTGGGGAACAAATAGTTCACACAGCTTTGTTTTTTGTTTTTAGAGCCGAACCTGCTTCCTCAAAATTCCTGTACTTACGTGTTCATTGCATGTTCTTATAAACACAATGTTGTGTTGTAAATTGAAGCGACTAAAGCTTTATACATGGCGTTTCCATATAGTGATTATCCTTGTGAAGTGCTTTGATGGCAAAAGTCCATCATACACAACTATACTGATCATTATAACTAAATGGAAAAATATCATAAGCTAGGTTGTGTGTTACTCAACACTGATAATTGGCCAGAGCTGAGATTTCAATATGCAATAAATATTGAGATTAAATATTGTGGGGTTCTTTTTTATTAGCAGTGGACTGTATATTGCAAAACTAAATAGTTAAAAGGATTTATTCTCATGTAATCAACAATGCATAAATATTAAGCGTTTACTGACCTTGTCCTTGTGCGTTGTAAATGTCCCATTGCAAGCAACACTTTGGTGATTTTCTAGGCAGTCCTAAACTTAACAATAATATTCTAATAAACGTTAAACACATAAAATAAACACATGAAATAAGCACAAAGTAAAATAACAATAGCGGTGAATAGTCTTTCTATTCTTGTGGTATGCGTGTATAAACCAAAAAGAACTGAACTGCATGATATACCGTACACTACAGGAAAGAAAAACGCTCTAATTATGATCGCTGATTACAATGTGAATTGTACTTTGAAACAGGTAATGGGAGTGCACTCTATTAGAGATAATGAAGTAGAGATAGGGTGAGTTTAACTATTGTTATGAAAACAAAATATCTGACATACCGGCCCCTTTGAACCAACTGGTTCAACAAGAAACATTAAAAGAACATAAGAACAAATTTGATCCTTTGGAAGAGTATAATAAAACTAAATTATAAGGGGCAGTAGCCAGTTGACTGGTCAAGGATTTTAGTAAATGGGAAGACGGGAAACCTTAACAGAAGGACAGGTCAAGGTTCCACCGGCAGTCTTCATGTTGACGACACGTACCACTCCATCATTCCCCCGGAGATGACTCTCCCGAGCTTCCACTTGAGGGGTGGCAGGTTCGTTTCATGAATAACGACTAAATCTCCTATTTTGAGATTTTCTTGAGGTCTGATCCATTTGGACCGTTCTTGAAGTGTGTGGAGGTACTCCATTTGCCATCTTTTCCAGAGATGTTGTGTGAAGGCTTGAACCAATTTCCAGCGTTTTATGTGATTAAGTGGTGCATTAGTTAGTTGAGGTTCGATCAGGGCATTAAGAGGTCCTCCAGTTAGAAAATGTCCTGGTGTAAGAGGTTGAAGATCTGAAGGGTCATTCGAGAGAGGAGCTATCGGCCTCGAATTAAGGATAGCTTCAACATGCACAACTAAGGTGGTAAATTCTTCGTACGTTAAAATGTGTTCACCTATAACTCTGGTGAGATGATATTTTGCACCTTTAATGGCACGTTCCCAAAGTCCACCTTGGCGAGGTGCATGCGGAGGAATGAAATGGAATGTGATACTGTTGTTTGTAGCAAAATCTTGCATCTCTGGTTGCTTCATGTGATCTTGAAAACATCTTTTGAGCGAAGAAGCAGGTCCTATGAAATTAGTCCCACAATCAGAGTACAGGTCTGATACAAGACCTCTCCTAGAGATGAATCTCATAAGGGCTGCAATGAAGGCGTCTGTAGTTAAATCAGTAACCACTTCCAAGTGTACAGCTTTTGTTGCAAAACAGATGAACAGGCAGAGGTACACCTTTATAGGCTGTATCCTGCGAAGTGTAAAAAACTTGACCGTGTAAGGGCCAGCATAATCAACTCCAGAAGCGTTGAAACAACGAGTAGGGGTAACACGACCGGCTGGTAGATCACCCATGAGCGGAGACGTGTTTGTTGATTTTGTACGAAAACATCGTATGCATTTAAATATTCTTGAGCGTATAACACTGCGGGCGGAGAGGATCCAAAAGCGTTGAGATAGTGTTGCTTGGAGGAACTGGGGACCAGCATGCAGGTACATGCCATGATAGTAATCGATGAGTAAATGAATAGCGACATGATTTTTTGACAGAAGAATAGGATGTTTGGCATTGTAAGTAAGCGCAGAGTTCTTCAGTCGACCTCCGACACGGACTATTCCTGCATCATCAATAAAGGGTGCTAGACGTTGTATGCGGTTTGAGCATGTCCTTTTCTTGGAGAGTAGATCTATGTCTTCTGCAAAGTGAAGTCTCTGAATGAGCCAGCAAATGCGGTTACAGGCGTTATTTAATTCAGTTACTGTAAATGATCCACTTATGGTGGTTTTAAATTTCAAACGGGTTATAAAGCGAAGGACATAAGCCATTACATGGAGAAGAGAGTTCCAAGAAGAAAACTTTGTAAGAAATCCAAATGTTGGGACTTCTTTTGTGGTCATCATAAGATTAAGCACATTTGGTTTCATTTCGGGAATAGACTCCTCCGAAATTGGATGAAGGATAGATTGTGCCCAGGTCTGCGTTGATTTAGCGAGCCATGGTGGTCCTAGCCACCACTGGCTATGTTTCATCAGAACCGTGGGTGTCAAGCCTCGAGAAGCACAATCAGCAGGATTGTCAACAGTTGAAACATATTTCCAGATGTGCGGTGAAACTAAGTCTTGTATTTGTGCCACACACACACAACAGTCTAAGTCTTGTATTAGCAACATACACCTTGAGACGAAAAGATAGAGTGCGTATCCAAGATAGAACTACTGTAGAGTCGCACCATGCTGAAATGTTGTCAATCTTGTGATGTTGTGAGAGCTGTTCTGTACAGTAATGTAGCAATTTGGGTAACATGTGCGCACCACAAAGTTTCAAGCGGGGAATAGTCACACGCTTCAGTGGAGCTACTCTTGATTTTGCGATCAGCAGTCATATGTTGACATCTCCTTCTGCATCTTCTGTGCGCAGGAAGACACAAGCTGCATATCCAGATTCACTTCCATCTGAAAATCCATGAAGTTGGATATTGACTGCAGTTGCTAAGGATATGAACGTGGTATCCTTAGCTTTTCTATTTCTGGAAGTTCTTTCACGAATCGTGACCACTTCTCGGAAATATGATCAGGTAATGGAGAATCCCATACATGCAGTCCATACATGCTGCATTAAGACTTTAGACCAAAAAACTATTGGGGATATCCAACCACAAGGGTCATAGATCTGAGCAATTGATGAAAGTAAAGTTCTTTTTGTGTAATTATTTGAAGGTGTGTGCATCAAATATGAAAAGACATCAATATCTGGGATCCATTTTAGCCCTAATACACTTGAAAATGGCTGTTCTGACGTGCGTAACATGAGGGGTATCTCATGATTATCTTGCGTGACATTTTCTAAGAGTTTAGGATGGTTTGAAGACCACTTGCTCAGTTCGAATCCACCCTTTTTCAAAAGTAAAACAACATCCTCTTGTAGGTGGAGAGCTTCTTCCAGAGAATTGCTCCCTAATAGAGCATCATCAACATATATTTGCTGTTGGAGTGCTTCAGCAGCAAGTGGATGATTTTTTCCTTCGTCCATAATGAGCTGTTGTACTACTCTATTAGCAAGGTAAGGCGAGGACGTCATACCATAAGTGACAGTAGTCAATTGGTAGACCTTTAGTGGGACTGAAGTGTCTTCTCTCCAGTATATTAACTGAAAGATCTGATCATCTTCATGGATGGATATCTGCCTAAACATTTGTTTGATATCACAAGAGAAAACAAATTTATGTTGACGAAAGCGAAGTATATCAGTAATGTCATTGTGCAACTTTGGACCCTGATGTAGAATGTGGTTCAGTGAGACACCTGAAGAAGATGGTGCTGATGCATTGAAAACAACACAGATTTTCCTATCTTTAAAAACGCCATGATGTGGCAAAAAGTAATGCGGCTTGTTCAGAGACGGCACAGATGTGCACAGTTTCATGTGCCCACATGCTAAGTAGTCATTCATAAAATTGACATACTTCTGTTTAAACTCAGGTTGAGATTCAAATTTGCGTTCAAGTGTATTAAACAGGCGTTTTGCCAAAGTTGTAGAGTCACCTAGTTGAGCAGGGTTTCCGCTGAAAGGCAAGTGACAAACATATCTGCTGGAGGCATCTCTCTTATGAGTAGAGACGAAGTGAGCTTCACATTTTTCATCTTGTGGAGCGAGTTTTGTAGTTTGAGGTGGTTCTTCTATGGACCAAAAACGTTGCAATGTTGCGTGCAGATCACGATCATTCGTCGATAAAAGAGTCACTAAGCCTGAGTAAGGCTTAGACTTAAGTGAAACAGGTGTCGGACCAAGCACAACATAGCCAAAGATTGTATTGACAGCATATGGCATATTCTTGCCGAGATTGATAAAGGTACTATTAAGAGTCAATGCAAATAAATCTGCTCCAATCAGAAGGTCAACTGGACCCGGAACATCAAAAGTGGGATCCGCTAGCATATAACCTTTGAGTCGCTCTTTAATTTCTGGTGGGAGCTGAACACGAGGCAGATTGCATGATATTTTATTAAGAATCATGAATGGGTGAGATTTTGCTAAAATATTCCCACTGAGCGAAGAAAGTGTCACAAAGGTAAGTCCCTTTGTTTTCACTGGGGTGGTAGAGATGCCACTAAGTTCTGGAACATCTGTTTGAGAGCGGTACAAACACAAAGTCTTTGCTCAACTTTCTGAAATAATTGTTGTTTGGGATGCACTATCAAGCACAGCTCGTACAACTGCTGCATTTCCATTGGCAGATGTGATATGCACCAAAGCAGTTGCGAGTAGCACAGTGTTATTCTGGTTGCAAGAAACACCTATCAAGGTAGTATCCTGGTGACACTCTGCAGAGCGGTTTTGCTTATGCATCGTCCTTTCAATAGAAGGGCACAAGGTAGGTCTATTTGACTGAGTCAATTTTTGTTGCGGTTGTGCGGAGCGGTTCTGAACAAAAAAAATGTAGTAGGCTATGGTGACGCCTATGACATACATTGCATGTGTGGACGGACTTACAGGTGACTAACTTATATGTTCCAAAACAATTTTGACACAAGTTCTTATTTTTAACAAAAGCTTGTCTGTCTTGTACAGTAAGTGCAGAAAAATCTGCACATCTATATATGTTGTGTGAATTTGATGAACAGAAGATACAATGCTGAGTGTGAGTAGTGACCATCGCTATTTTGTGCGGTTTAAACTGGTTTGTATTCATTTTAAAGCCACTGATTTTTTGAGAGGTTTGAAGAGAAGGTTCATTTTTTGAGATGATATTAGTTAAACCCGCTGCCTCTTTGCAAGAACATTCATTTTCTAAGAATGTAATTACTTCTGTAATGGTAGGAACATTTTGTAAATTATCTCAAGAACGTTCAAGTTTGGTCTTGAGTTCCGTGTCAAATCTACGCAAAATATATGAGGTCAACAACAAACTTTTGCTAGCAATATCATGTCCTAGTGCTTCGAGTGCTTGATAATTTTCATTGTAGGTCGACAGAAAATTCCTCATTTGTTTAACTGAAGGATTGTGCAATTGTGGTAACTCAAATATATTGTTTATGTGAAGTGTTATCAACAATCTAGAATTTTGATATCTTTTTAGCAAAGTTTGCCAGGCTATGGCATAGTTTGTATTAGTGACAGGCAACGATTTAATTAAATTTAGCGGCTCATCAGTCAAACAAGAAAGCAAGTATGTAAATTTCTCCACATTAGAAATGGTTTCATTTTTGTGCACTGCATTTTCAAACAGACTGTGAAAGGCTACCCATTTCTCAGGTTGTCCAGAAAATGTTCCCAAGTTTAAGCGAGGTAAATTTACGGTGGGAGTGGGCGCAACTAGTTGTGATGCACCAGTATGAGACTGATCCAAGGTTTCCTGCGGTAGCGATGGTAGAAAAGGAGCACACGAACTTTGTATAGATATATTTAAGTCTGATATAGAATCTTGTAATCTTGAAATCTGTTCATTATCCAGATCTTCTGGTAAAGGTGTTGTGCTAAATAGTTTATTTATAAGCCTTTCAAATTCAGCATATTTATTTTCTGTGGTGGAACTAAGCAAACTAACTTTTCGCTGTTCAGTTAAATTACCTATACCAATAACCTCAAGAGCAACAGTTTGCTTGTTAATATTATGAAGCCTACTCTCAATTAGTTCACTTTGCTTCACAAAAGAAGAAAATCTCATTTTGGTAATTTATTAATACACTCAGTTTAAAAAACAGATTCATATGTAAATAACAAAAGAGTTCTAAGTAAAAGTTGTAATTCACAATGTTCTTCCAGTATTCAGTAATTTCCAGTCCAAATAATTTTAATTTTTTTTTTATCACTCTAAAATACCAATAGCGTAGATGACAGTAATAATGGTAATATGGTAATAAAGGAATATGGCTACTGTATTTTATGGAAACTAATACAGAGGTCGGTTTTGAAGAAACACACTCCACTTTAGAACTATGCTTGCTAGATAAAACATGAAATAACACAGGCTGCACAATGAATCAATAAAACTATGCTTGCGTGAAAAAACATGAAATAATCATAACAAAATGAAAAGAGCACTGAGTATTGGCAATACTTGCCAGTAGTAAATAATTGTTTTTTTTTTTTTTTTAATATTTAAGCGTTACAATAATTCTATAAACGTAATAATAAAGAGCATAATAATTAATAAAAATCTTGCTTTCCAACGTGCTGGATTCTGAATGAAAGATGGTATCCGGCCCGGAGGACCAAAAATGTGGGGTTCTTTTTTATTAGCAGTGGACTGTATATTGTAAAACTAAATAGTTAAAAGGATTTACTCTCATGTAATCAACAATGCATAAATATTAAGCGTTTACTGACCTTGTCCTTGTGCGTTGTAAATGTCCTGTTGTAAGCAACACTTTGGTGATTTTCTAGGCAGTCCTAAACTTAACAATAATATTCTAATAAACGTTAAACACATAAAATAAACACATGAAATAAGCACAAAGTAAAATAACAATAGCGGTGAATAGTCTTTCTATTCTTGCGGTATGCGTGTATAAACCAAAAAGAACTGAACTGCACGATATACCGTACACTACAGGAAAGAAAAACGCTCCAATTATGATTGCTGATTACAATGTGAATTGTACTTTGAAACAGGTAATGGGAGTGCACTCTATTAGAGATAATGAAGTAGAGATAGGGTGAGTTTAACTATTGTTATGAAAACAAAATATCTGACAAATATCAATAAATATAGTAAACAATATGTAACTGCGGCATAACAGTAAATTAATTGTGGATAATACAATGTTTATTTCACAACATTTTAATGTTAAATTGGAAATGTTTATGAATTAAATGCCATTTGTGATTAAGCCATACAAAACTGTTAAAAACTATTGGAAACCCTGATTTAAATTTGGTGTTAGATATCTCAAACTCGTGTTAGTTAATTATATTCAGAAATATATTAGCTGGCCACAATGTTATGCATTGGCTATGTTTGTATGCAGTTCGGTAAAGGGTTTCTCTGTCAGCAGTGACACACTTGTTTGAGTACAAAATTTAAAACTAAACATAAGTGAATCTTAAGTAGATCTGTTTGTGTCAGATTTTGGTTAGAAGACAAGTCAGCTAATAACAGACATGATAATCCACCTCAGTTCTTCACCCTTCCTATAGAGATGTTTGATTATCTTCCAACACAACACACCAACTACTATACATTATGCAGTATATTCTGTGTGTGTATGTGCGCATGTGTGCGCATGCGTGCGAATGTGTGCTAAAGGCAATTTAATTATGCTCAAGTAATTGCACAGTTTAAAAACTGAAAATAAAGTTAGAAATATTGTTTGTAAATTCTGAAAAGAATGTTTAAATAAATATTTTATAGTTGTTTTGATAGTTCATCTTCTTTTTTCACAGTACTAAATTAATATAGAATACCCGGGGAGAAAACAAGTAAGTTTCACAAGTGAAAGTTCAATATTCTATATTAAATATTTTATTTATTTATTTAACACAGAGGTTTTGATATATAATCATCAGCCAAATAAACATTTTATTAAACACCTAATTTTTAGTACGATTGATGTGATTTTTGTTTGTTTGTATGTTACAGGGGCAGTAGAGGCATGTTTGTCCCAGGGTTTACGACGGAGAGCTTTAGGGTTGTTTAAAACTAGTTCCACAACAGCACTTCTCCACAAAGTAGCAAAGAATTTTGAACCAGCTGCCATAATTTCAAAGAAAGTACAAGATATAGAAAACACGGATCCTAATCGGTATGTCATGCTTAAAATAAGAAAATTAGGTTACCCATTATTATCATTTCATTTGACTAGTACTGGGTGCAGCAGAAATAGCTGACAGTTTTCGTTTTGTCATTGTGTCACATGGAGTGGTTATGGACTGGTGTGGTGGCAGCCATGGCACTTGCTACCATTTCAGTTACCATGGAGTCATAGAACGTGATGCACCATGCTTTCAGTGCTGAAACATTTTTTAAAAACAATGAAACTGATGTATACTGTCTTAGAGAACATTTTGTTACCACTTCAGTGTTGGCTGTCATAGTCAGGTGCCTTCTCGGAACACGATATTGCTGTGGGTGGAAAATTTCAGAAGGACAACAGCAGCAGCAACAGAATGAAAACCAACAAGAAGGCCGTCATCAGTACGAAATCCTGAAAACATTGAAGGAGTATGGCAGGCCATTGTGGCTGGCCCTCACCACTCAGTGCGTCATCATTCCCCTGCTTTAAGAATCTCTGACTAAACTGTCAGAAAAATTCTGCATTTGGACTTTCACTTCCATCCCTAAAAAATTATGAATCGATCCCCCTCATGGCTTGGAAAAAAATTATTAAAAATTAACTTTGTGCGGAGATGATGGTAGACCGTGGAGGGTCTGAAATATTGGAACTTACGTTATGGTCTGAAACCAGTTCAAGACAGTTCGCGAATCTTCACTTCACATAGAATGGATGACAGTGTGGTGTGTGGTGACAACTTTTGCTACAATTGGTCCATATTTTTTTTGGAGGAAATTTCAGAAAATGCAGGCTGGTACATCTTGACAATTTAAAACTTCCCCACCCCAGAAGTTCATAGAAGGTAAACACTGAAACTCACTGTGGTTCCAATGAGACATGGCAACTGCCCACACATCAAGAGCTTTGTTGAAAGTGCTAAGGAGGATGTTACTAGGACAACTTACCTCCATGGAAACATCACGTAACAACACCCTATTCATCCGATTTTTCCTGAAAATGCTCAGTGTCAGAACTAAGGGCAGCGACTGAATGCGAGACAACTGCTATACAAAAAAAACATGCTCCAGTCTGCAATGAGAAGTTTCATAGACCATCTCTGTCAGTGTGCTGACAAAATCAAATGACATTTACATGTTATTTTCCGTACATAATTTTTGTTTTATTTAATTTTTTCTTGACAAAAAATTAACTCTTTGATTACCGTGTTATTTCATTTCAGAAACAGTGAGATACTTCTGCCATATCTGTATAAGGTCAGTTCATACAGAGCATGAAATTTCATACACTTACAAAAAATATATCCTATCTCCTTCTGAATACCCTGAGACTCAAAGGTTCTGAATGATTACATGAAATTTTCTCTAAATTTATGTTTTCTGCTGGGAAAACTCATTTAAGCAAATGCTAATCAGAAAAGTAAAAAAGCCAGTTAATGTAGGCATATTTGAATAACAAATCAGACTATGATAGAAGGAATCCAGTATGTATTTCTGCTCTCATATAAAATATGTTATAGTAAAAACGACTCCCAATAGTGTTTCTGAATATTAAAATTGACACCGATGCATCAGTACAATTGTGATTACTGTAAAGGAGATAAGGATATACTTTTTGTAAGTGTATGATTTTTCATAAATAGATTTTTAGAACTTTTGAGTGGCATCTCATATTTTCCAGACAATTTTAGAATGGCAAAAAAGAAAACTCACCCGAAGTATCTGCGTGACTTATTACTACATAACTGTGTAACTAACTCAGCTTATTCTCCCTAACATTCTGAGGTGACACATAATTCATGATTGACAATTTGTTGATATAATCAAAACAACATTACTGTTTTTTTTTGTGTATTTCAGTTTTACTATTTAAATTTAAATTTAATTGCTTTAAAGCTGTATGTTTTTTATTGAATAGTAACCACTTTGAAATTGTTAATATTAATGTACAGCTAGTATAAATAAGGTACATTTGAATAATGCAGAGCCAATAAAGTTTTGAACTACCAGTTACTCTCCTCCCCTAACATAATTTGTGTATTGGAGTTGGACATGTCGCTTTTACTTCTGAAGGAATAATACACATAATTTTGTATTCATTTTTTATTTTAGTATTAATTAATTTTTGACATTTTCTCAACTAATGTTTCTTTCAGTCAATAGTAATCTTCAGTTTTGTTAACATGGTTAGCTGAATTTCTTCCACTTGTTAATTCAGAACTCGGTGAATAACTGTTTGCAGCTTCTTTTTTATTCTAAAAGAGGCAAACATTCACTCACTCAGCACTTTACATGGTACTATATGCTTCACTTTACGTACTAATATTTGATTATATTAGTAACTCCACTTTGATTATTTCCTATAAAAAAAAAAAGAAAAACATTTCTGTGAGTAGCCACCCCTTAAGTTGTCTTTATGTGAGTGTTTTTTGTCAGACTCTTTATTATAGTAAGTAGTATTGTCCAGAACAATTACACTATTTGGAGTGATGTTCAGTATAGTGATTCTTTTACCCATGATAAAAACGATTCTTTCACATACGAGGTCTGTACAAAAAGTATCTGACCTTCCTTAGGCTGGGAAAAAAGATTCTGTATGTGATTGATAACACTACTTAATCCCATTCAAAGTAGGCACCTTGTTCTTCACATTACTCCAGTGGTCCTTTCATCACAGGCAGCAATGCTGTAAGCCTTCTTGTGGGATAGTGTGGAGCTGGGCCATCACGTTTTGCATTATTTCCTCTCTACTCTCAACACGAGACACTTTTATGGTATTCTTTATCTTCAGGAACAGCCAGAAATCAGAAGGAGCCATGTCAGGTGAGTCTGCTGACCTGCAGAATGCTATGCTTAGTCAGGAAAGTCTGGATCAGGTATGGTGAGTAGGCTGGAGCATTGTCACGATGCAACTGCCAATTCCCTATAGCCCACAGCTCTGCTGTCTTGCACCAAACTGCATCTTGAACATGACAGAGGACTACTCGGTGGTGCACCTTATTGTTGGTGTGGCCTTCTGGTGTGTACTCATGATGCACTATACTCTTGTAGTCGAAAAAGCAACCAGCATTATTACCTTCACCTTTCTCTGAACTTGTCATGCTTTTCTGGGCCTTGGGGAACTTGGGTGCTTCAATTGTGATGACTGGACCTTAGTTTCCAGGTCATACCTCTACGTCCATGTCTTTTAACCATTGACCATAGTCTTCAGAAATTCAAAATCCCTGTTGGCACACTGCAGCATGTTCTCTGAGACCTCAACACAGAGTTGCTTTGTTCTGGTGAAAGCAGATTGTGCACAAATTTTGCAGCTACTCTTGTGCATGCCTAAATCCTCATTCAGAATGCTGTCTGCAGAACAAACACTGATCTCAACTTCATCAGCAAATTTCTGGACTGCCAAAATGGTCCTCCATGATCAGCGTCTGCACTTTCTTGATAACAGCACCATTTTGACATGTTGATGGTCTGCCGGAACGCTGCCCCCCCCCACAGACAAGTGGCCATCTTCAAAACAGCTGTACCACTGTGTAATTTTTGTAATCCCCATTGCATCATCGTGAGAAGCCTGCTGAATCTTTTGGATGGTTTCTGCTTGGGTATCCCCTAGTTTCTGAGAGAACTTGCAGTACCACTGCTCCTAGCATTTGGTCATTGTAAAGAAAATGAGAATGTTATGAACATGTGTTGCACTGTATGAATTTATGACTTTCTGGAAGTTACTGGTGGCACTACGAGGAAAAAAACTGGCATATGCATGAAAGTCCTTTCTATGCGTACCTATTGTTGGGACGTCTAGATCATCATTAGTTCATGTAAAAGAAAAGAAAATAAATAATAAGGTCAGATGCCTTTTGTACAGACCTTGTATTCCACTTTTTTGTTGGTGCTTTTGATATATCAGAAATAAACATGCACTTTTCTTCTTTTACTTAATTTGGCGACTATCATTACAAACTTCTTTGTGTACAATCTGGATTCAGCACTGTGCTTCAGAATCTTAAAGGCAAAATATGTAAATAGTAGGCGTAATATGTCGTTTATATAAAGTGACTTATGTTAAGTAGAAGTGATTCTCTGTAATGTCATCGACGCTCCAACACTTCCATAAATTTAATAATTTTATCCTTTAGTTAATCTCTTCCAAGTGTAATTATATGTGATGACAAAATACATGCCATTTACTTTAGGGTTGGCAACAAAATGGTGTGGAAACAAAATATTGCACTGAAAGTCAAAAGATAATTTACTTTCCTGCTAATAATTTTTTAACATCTCAAATGGACTAAAATTTGAGGAATTGTGAGGAGAACTTGGAAAAATTCAAGTTTCTTAAAATTTGTTTTAGTAAATAGCAACTTTAGGATGCAAAATGTAAAAACAAGTATAACTAGTTTTATAAGTTTCTAGTAGTTGATATATGTGGGATAAACAATTTTTTGAAAATAATTTATTTTCATTAAAAATACTGAGAAATAGGATAACCATGTTTTTAAAAAATTTGTTTTTAAAAGTTTACTAAAGCAAATAACAATTTCTATCGTTTGAATGTAGTTGAGTAATCTAATGAGTTCTCTTTAAAATTAGACGATAGAAGTCCCATTATCTGTGTTTAAAATTTTTTAGTACTGTAGATATGCCATATATGCAAAATGTGCCAGAAGTTGTTAAGTGCCATGAAAAGCACCAGAAACATTTCTTTCTATACATTTGATTCCTTAAGTACATTTGTGAGGTAAAATGATTCTAGACAGAAGTCAGTTTTTGATCATAGTTTAGGAAATATAAACAGCTTGATGAAGTTGGGCTATTTTTCAAAATTTTCAAATGCTAATAATAGGATGTTATTTATTGCACTTATTGAAAAATATTGGGTGAAAAATTGGGTAAGATCAGTGTAAAGTCAGCAGTTGAACATGAATACAAACAAATGAACACTACTGAGAAGCAAATCATAGGTTTATTAAGAAGATTCCCAGTGGCTGGAATTGAAACGTTAGCCGACTAATGTCGCTCTATGTTCGCAACCAACCACAGCCTAACATCTCGGATTTTCAACAATTTAATAATGTCAATACCTGTGCAAGCCTACATTATTGAATTATTAGGGATGTTTAGTCTGTAGATGATAGTGAGTGGATAGTCCTCACCACTTCTGAAGTGGCTCTACCCCTGCCATAATGAGTTGTATAAAATGTGTGAGAGTTTAGTTACTGGGCTGGTTGTTTAGTTTATTATTAAGCTGTAGCATGTTAGTCCTATAAATCTCTTTTAATGTGTGGTGGAAGTCTATTTGATAATATTTAGTTGTTTCAGTTTCTGTGACAATTTTCAGGTTGTTCGCTTTCTTGTTCAAGCTTCTACTATAATTCAGTTGAATGTTCTATGTGGGCATGCTCTCTCCTTGTTTGAATTTTCCAGTGTAAATGATAAAATATGAAAAACAAAAAATATGTTTTGCTTTTTGGGCAGAAATTAAATCCTTATAAAAATAATACTACGAGGAGAATTTGGACCAAGTTTCCGGAAACTAGTGTTGAAATATCAGTTGTATATGATTCCAGTATGTAATATATTATACATTAATATGTGTATAATTAATATGTACATATCTAAAGAAACAGCTTGTCTCTGTAAAGGGGGGGGGGCCTAATTGAGTTTCTTGCGAGTAAGGTTGTTAGTATGTAGTGAACTGTTAAGTAAATTGGTCATTGGAGATCTTCTTAGCCTGGCTAATACAGATGTAGTATTGATGATGTAATGTTGCAAAAGTTGGTCACTAGAATGCATGGCACTAAAGGTAATTTGATGCAGCTTGGGATTTGATGTTTCTAATACAAGTTGCATGGTGGTCTGTGTTAAAATGGTACTTGGTATTGTGCCAAATAAAGCTACATAAGATGCAGATGTCTAGCTTAAAGTTTTTATAGTTACATATCCACGGAGTAACTGAATGCTCATTTTGAATTGAACAGTGGATAGATGAAGGACACAGTGTGATCATCAAAACGACAGCCTTTTCACCATGCTGAGTATCAGTGTTTCAATTTGTGGAAAGGTTTGACTGACACCAGTATAAAGTGTGAGGATGTCATGTACCTTCTTGGATTGGGGAACCTTGAATCTTTAGTTGACGAAGGATTGTGTGAAATCACACTGCGATTAAATAATTCACTCCAGTAATTCTACTTCAGTTTGACTGGTTCTAAGGTTGTAGGATTCCACTAAGTATATTGGGCAGGCTGAAGTAGTGTGAATTCACTTTAGGTATGATGCATTGGATGTGCTAGCGTATTTCTCTTGTGGTAAACTTGTCCACCAGGACTGAAACAATAGATACCATACCTGCTGATGCTATCTCAGTTTTGGCCATGCACAGCAGCCACCAGCAAGTTGTGGTTTATTTGGTTGGATACACCCAACCAAAATTTGGATTCTCCAGCAAAATTGGGAATGTATATGGCCCACAAGCTTTGGTAGGCCAGTGTTGTCAGTGCTTGTTGATTGCCAGTCAGTTCTGTTCCAATACCCTTTGGTATCTAATGTCATAACTAGAGACCGGATTATATGCAACATAAAAAGGCTGAAATATGCATGCAAATATGCATGAAAAATGCTTAAAATATGCAAGTAAAGTGTGAAAATATGCAAAAATATTACATCAACAATCCTTATTTTTTAACAATCTTTGTTTTTATAAATGTTCACAATCAGGTATTTTTCTAAATTTTCTGTTGTAAGGTTGTGCCTTCTATCAGTCAAAATATTTTTATAATTTGAAAATGAACGTTCCACGTCCACCAAGGTTACCGGGCAGTACTTGAACTTAGGTGCTACATTAGCGCATATTGTCTCAGGTAAACGTTCACCCATGCCATTAATAAAACTATTTATTTGACATAAAGGTTCGAAGCCGGGGTTGTTGTGTAAAATGTTTTCAAACTTTTCTTTAAGTTAATGCAGGAATATCTCTGGCAATTCGGAGTTCAATTGACGGATTTTGCTCATCAACTGAATGGATTCATTCACCGTCAAACCATGAGATTCAAGCTTTTTAATACTCTCCGGTATGTGGGAAAAATGGGTGCTAATCATAGCAATGCTCTTTTTAATAGAAGAGTCTTCAAATGCTTCCTTGCACTGACGAACTATCATACAATCTGCACTGTCGAAGTCATTTACTACACCTTTAATGGCATCGAAATGTTGATTGTAGAACAGTACAGCTTCAAGCCACGTTCCCCATCGAGTTACCACTGGTTCAGGTGGTAAAGGCACAGTAGTAAATTTTTCTTTATAGGTCTTAATGCGAGCAGGTGACTTGAGGAATACTTTCTTTGTTGACGAAATCAATTTATTTACTTTTCCAAAAGTGCATCGTACTTCTTCGGCGAGTCGATGGACTCCGTGAGCAAAGCAGGTGACGTGAATCAAATTAGGATAAAATACCTGGAGGGCTTTGGCTGCCTTAATCATATAGGGTGCAGCATCTGAGAGAAATATGTATACTCTTTCATCTACAGAAGGATCAGGAAATATTTTTTTAATACCCACATTCACAAATCTGGCAATGGTAAAATGATTTGTCTTTTCAAGTTCTTTGCAGCCTACCAAATAAGAAGAAGAAGGCTCAAGTTCCAATTTCCCGATGATCAGATTCGCAATATAACGGCCACAACTGTCTGTAGTTTCGTCAGCTGAAATCCATATAATGCTATCATTAAGCTCATTCCGTATTTCGTCCAAGACATGTTGGTAAATTGTTGGTATGTAATTGTTACGTAATGTTGATTCATCTGGTACATTTTGATTCAAACAATATTTTCCTAGAAAACGTTTGAAGGTAGGATTTGAAAGTTTGTAAACCGGAATGTTACTTGCAAGGAATGCTTCACATAAATCCATGCAAAACTCATTTTTTTGTTTGTCTTTAGAAGTAGAGACACTGGTACTTGCCTGTGTTAAAAGTTGTTGTCGCGGACCTTTGTTGTTCAATGCTGTGATATGATGACTTGTCTTAACATGCTGGTCTATTTGAAATTTTTTCGCACACGTAACACTTTTCTCGCAAACTTGACAATATAAAATGTTTCCGTCATAAGTAAATATTCCAGGATAGTCTACTATCCACGTTGAGACACTTTTTTTACCGGAGGCATCGTACACTTTAAAATTGGCACAAATATAAGAAAGACGATTGAACTAACATAAGCGTAGCCTAGCCAGTTAATCTCGAAACTAATGTAAAACGTGCAGAGCCTAGCAAGTTATAATCAACAACAACGCGCGCATTTTATTTTGACTGTCGTGTCAGAGTAGTGCGGTAGGCATGTCGCCCGTCCTTGTCTTACGCAGTTCTGTCACTGTGTTTAATTGTATAGACAAAAGACGCGCGGCTGCTAAGAGCGGTAGAGGGCTCGCTCATACGAGCCATGCGTTTCATTGTTTAGGTCGGCTACAACTATTAAGATCTGTAAAAAAAGCGCAAATATGCCCCATCAGCAGGGTTTCAGTAAAATATGCTAAAACCTGTAAAAATAGTCAAAATATGCAAAATGCATATGCAAATGTGCATTTGCATATAAACCGGTCTCTAGTCATAACTGTAAGCTCTTGGTATTCTTGTAAGCTCTAATCATGTCAATTGGTTTTGTTAGTTAATAATTGAATTCTATATTGTTGGATGTCTTCCAGTTGCTGATCATGATCCACTGTGATATTGATGCCATTCTTCCAAGCTAATAATGTTTTTCAAGTGATTCGGGAGCTCTACTTTCTATTTATATGGTGAATTGTATCAAGTTTTTCTTTGAATTGAGATCCACTGAGGATTATAATAACATCTGAGATTCTTTTCATTTCAAGCTTTTTACCTTAGCTATTTGTATTTGTCTGGCAGATGTTATAAAGAGATCTTCATTGAAAGGAAAAGTAGCAGGTCTTGCATGTCTAGGATGTGCCATATATATTTCTTTGTCTTGTTACTTATCAAGTGATGTTTTACATTTCATAGGGCATCCATGAGGCACCTTTATTATAGTTGGATATGTTTTAATATTGTTTAAATAAGTTATAAATATATCACTAATTAAGGCTTTTGAAAACTGATTATTAATAAGTGTTACAGATTGCAAACTAAAAATAAATGAAAATGAAGTGATTAGATAAATAATGTTAAAATAAAGAAAGAATGCTCTAAACAATCAGTGTTACATAAACATGAAAAACAGAAAATCAGTTAAGAATAATATAAAATTAAAGTTCAGACACATTCTTACAGTAATGTAAGAGTGTTGTCGTAAAGAAGCACAGTCCTGTAACGCTTGAAGAAACCTGAGCAATTCAGCACATGTGCAGTTGATGACACTGACATGTGTCAGTGTCTAGGCTGTTCCATATTCTTTTCTTCATTTATATTAGGTTAAAATTAATTTACCCAGAATCAAGACCTATTTAAAGCATTTTCTCGCATCCAGAAGTGTAGATTTACTCCATTTCCACAGAATCCTTAGGAACGTTTAAAGGTAAAATTTACACATCTATTAAAATAGCTCTCTTTATAGTATAGTGTATATTATATTAACATATATCATAATTTACACTCATTAAATGGTCGTTCAGCACATTGCTAACACATTTAGGAAACACAATTATAAAGTAGCCTACAGAACTAACAACACCATAAGGAAACACATAAATAATACTAACAAAGACACAGACACACAGCAAAACAGGGGTTTATAAATTAAACTGCAATGATTATCACCAATTCTACTTCGGCCAGACGGGAAGATCTTTTTCCTCTAGATTTTCAGAACATTTAAAAGCCCTCACCACAAACATACTACATACACTCCACATTTGCCACACATGTACAAAACGGAAACCACAGTTACATAAACATAGAGCACAACATGGAAATATTACACTACTTACCTAAAAGTAGAAAACTAAACACAGCTGAACAATTTGAAATATACAGATATCACACACTACAACCAAACAACATATTAAATGAACAGTTACATTATAGATCACACATACTTTTCGTTACACTGATCCTAACACACAATTTGAACCCCAGCGCCAATTCCCTCCCACCATCAACCCCCACCACACACACCTATAGTCCATAACCGTTACTCTGTAAAGACATTCAGTATTTACTCCCACTGAAGAAGACGTACACCACGTTGAAATGTATGGGAAATAAAACCATAAAGTAAGTTCATAGTGAAAGTTTATATATATATATATATATATATTTAATTTTATAATAAGTATAAATTTAAGGGTGTTAATGCTTTAAAACTCTGCAGATGGTGCCCATACTATTCATATAAAAATTTATATGTATAAATAATTTACACTCATTAAATGGTCGTTCATCACTTGGTAGAACATTTTATTAATACATGAATTCAATAAATAAACACTTGGTGTAGTTCTACAGATACTTTTTACTTTCCTTACAGTTGTTTCGCAAGCTATGGCAGCTTCAGAGGTTAGATTTGAAATGTATGTTAGGTGGGGGGGGGGGATTCATACATTACATCCCCCCTAACATACATTTCATATCTCTCAGTTCAAATCTAACCTCTGAAGTTACCGTAACTGGTGAAACAATTGTCTTGGAAAAGTAGAATCTGTAGAACTACACTGTTGTGGTGTCTCACAGATTTTTATGTTGTACAATGGGAAAAGAATAACCGACACCAATGAAGTCACTGATTACAAACTGTAATTAGCACAAACAACAGTTAGAAGTCAACAAAGGCACTCTTATACAATAATTAAAAATAAATTTGTCAAATAAATTTAAATAAATGTCAGCTTATTATAGTTTCACAATAATTAACATAATAATTACTTTTCACTAAACCATCATTATAACTAAGACCACACTCTAATGTCACCAGGTCTAAACTAAACTGGGCCACTTTGGAATCCAGTATTCATACCTCTGCCACCTTGCATTGTAGTGAGATAGTAGGCCTGGATGGTGGCAGAGTAGTTCAGTAAACATCTGAAAGGGGTACAGACAATGTCGAAGAATCCAGAACATTATGGAACTCTACCATGCAGAATGATCTGCAAACGAATGGAACAGCTTTGTGTACTCTGGTGTGCCAAGAGTCACATAGGGACTCAGCGATTTGGTACTATTAATTTCTTCAGCATAGCACTTCCCCTCCTTAAGCCTGTTTGTCCCAAACTGGCAAACCGTCTCTGCAGTAATGCTTGGCAGGCCGTGTAGGTGGGCGACCTTGAACAACATCATTGATTCAATTTTCCATAGTATAAGTGCCTTTCCAGTCAGTTTGGTTCTCATCAACTACCTCTTGTGTAACATCCTCTTCAGTGACTTCCCCCGGGTGCTTCCTTTAACTCAGGAACAAGTAAAAGGCTTTCCTCAATCACCGTAGTAGGTTTTCCAATCACTTTTTCTGTTTGGTCAATCTGCCGTAGAGTTTGGTCCTTTATGGAAATAATATGATTGGATTTGTTGTATTGAAAACAGTAGGTTTTGCTAGTTATTTATTGATAGCAGAAAGTACATTATATTTGATATCAGTTTTCCTTTTAGCTCTCTGTCAAAAATGTATATCTTTAATGTAATGAAACTGTGAGTCTGTTGGATATTGTTTACGTTGGGTATAATTCCTTAAAAATTGTTTCAATGTGCATCTTGTCTTTATAAAATCTGTTTTTAACAGAAAATGAAAAATGTTGTCAGTAAGGTTTTGACTGACTTATTGTCCTGTAGTATAACCTTCATTACTGTCTTGCAATAAGTGCTCATTAAATCATACAAATTGACTTAACTTTCAATTTTAACTTTGTTTTCACATTGTGTGGTGTCATGAAAATCTTATAATATGTTTTATAAATCTTGTAAGCTTTTAATTTTGTAAAGTGTTTGCTGTTCTGTTGTATTGTTGGGAAGTTTTAATGCATTTTGTGATAGTAATATAGTGTTTATACAACTCATAGATAAGATTTGTGTAATTTCCTAGTAGTTATATTAAATTAAAAAGGTTTTGTATAAGTTGCTGAAAATGTGTTGCAATCATTGCTTTTTTTTTAAGTCTTTAAATTTAACTATAATTAATGAATTGTGAATTGTCATTAAGAATGACTGCCATGTTTATATTTAGACGCTCATCATCTAGTGGGGATAGCACAAACCGTCTTCCAACAGGCAATATACTATCAAGTAGTACTAGTGTAACGAAACCGCCATTGCAGAAAAAAAATTCTTCTGGGAGCGGCCTTATTGCACCACAGACTCCAAGATACCTCTGGATACGCCTTGCGCTTTTTGAGAAATGCTTAGCTCGTATAATAGATCATCTTGTTCAGAATAGCAGGTCAGTCTTTGCTATTCAGTATTCAGTGTAGTGCTATTATTTAGTAAAGCTTAATTGATTAATTGTAATTAAAAACGGTATGATGAATGGATAAATATTTTACACATATTTGTGTTCATTAATTTCTTATTTTACATTTTTTGTTAACTTTTAAAATTAATATTCTAACTTCAAAATATTTGCATTAAATCCCTTTGTAAACAATATTTAAAATAATAAGATGGTGAAATTTAATTACTGTGTTTATCTGATTGAGAACCAACTTTGAATTTAAGACAGTTCTCAGTTTGGAAAGTATTCAGATTAGAAAAGGTAGTATAAAAAAATCTTGAAATTATTTTGTTAAAGATTTATCTTCTTTTATTTAGTGTTTGTTATTGGTAACATGAATATACAATTACACATAATTGACGAAAATGATAACGAGTAATAATAGTTTTTTGTATAACATTAAATATCCCTATATTTGTACTCAATGTGTATGTTTACATAATATAAAGTGTCCATTATATACACTCAGTTCGTAGTAATGTTAACAAGTACAAAAACAATGAAACATTATTCGCTTGTGCTTACTCTTAGCATTGTTCCCATAGTTCCCATTTGCATTGCCTGTATCACTTTCATCATTGTCTTCCCATATCCAGCCATCCATAGCCATCCATTGTCTTCAAATCCATCCATAGCTTTGGACAAACAAAATTTTCAACTTCTGTATTATAACTTCAGATTTTAATTGATGCCATGGCATCTTAATCTATTCATTTACCTGTGCAACTTAATACTTTTTAATATTGCCTTTACTGGGGAGACTATACTTACCAATATGTAACCAATCACAGGATAAGCTCTTCAGATTGTTTTGGAATGAACATTCATTGATATATCTAAAACATGAAGTAGTGGTGTCATATGTTCAGGTGTAACTATAAGATCTATACATAAGGTACATATTAAATGTTTTAATGTTTACAGTCAAAGTGTCGTTTGAATTCCCCTTTGTTTCAGTAAGTTTCCTGGTCTTCTGTGGCACTTGCCTTCATCAGTTGTGTTGTCATTCATCCATTTTCTTGGAATCTAATTATAATGTCACTTGGCAAAAGTTCCTCGGGCATATTTTTCATTTCAAGTATTTTATGTGGTAGAAGCTTTGTCGTATGTGGTAATACTGCTAACATAACTCTGTCACCCTCAGTTTTTCATTGCCTGTAGTTTTAATCATATACAGTGCTCATTTCATTGAGTGTAAAAGTTAATGGCATGTCAAAAACAGTGGAGTTTCGTCAGCAATGCCAGTTTGACGGTTTACAACGGCATAACAAATTTTTGATATGTAAGATGTTTTGTATCATTTTCTTTAGAAGTTTCTGGCAAACTGATGTCTGGCAGCATAAACAAAAATTCATCACATCATTATTATACACCAATCTCTGCTCCTCCTGAACTTGTATTGTGGAAAACCAAATCTTACAGTTTTGTTTGCTTTGAGCAGAATGGTTTCCATAGAAACAGCCACACCATTGTGACTTTGAATATGTTTAAAGTTCACACCTTCTTCATTTTCTTGAAATCACCCTGCTTTGGGTGTGAAAATGATTTTTTCTTTTTTTTTACATATTTTGTTTCAGTTTTTCAAGAATGCAGCAACTAACATTAGCTTCTGATACATCAAAAACACAAACTGTGTCATATTTGTTGTGCTCCTCTGCATGGTTTACCACTATTGATTTAAAATTTGCAACTATTATGTTGTAGTCCTGTTGGAAATGACCTGTTAAACTTGTTGTACATAACACTGCTTGAAATCTCAACACTATCATACAATTTTTATTAATAAGCAAATATAACCTTAAAAACAGAATACGTGTAACATAAAAATGTATATACTAACGGGTATAACATGAAATGAGTCGATAATTCGAGTTGTTGAAAGGATTGGGTTATTATATTACTTTTTTTACTTCTAAACTATTTTTATGTTTTTTAGTCAGTTTGTGTATTTAGAGAATCCATAAATGAAAATTTGAAAGACATGTTTGAATTGGTATCCAAGTCACTTATTGAGAAAATTTGTATAATATTTACCATATTTCTTCTGTCGTGTGACTTCTTGCTTTTGATTGATTTACACATTTCGAAACATATGTTTCATCTTCAGAAATAAAAAATCACTCTAAGCAAGGTCGTTAAATCTTAAAATTGCAAATATTGAAAACAATTCCACACATATCCGCATTACATGAGTCGGACCAACTCGAGTGTGCACTCATGTAACGTGGATATGTGTGGAATTGTTTTCAATATTTGCAATTTTAATATTTAACGACCTCCCTTAGAGTGATTTGTTTATTTCTGAAGACGAAATATATGTTTCGAAACGCGTAAATCAATCAAACACAACACGAAGTCACACGATGGAAGGAATGCGGTAAATATTATACAGAATGAAAATTTACTGTGAACAAGCTACATGTATGATATGTATCACAGTTGTGATCATATGTGCGAATTATGTTTCACCATGAACTTGCATTTTTGTAGCTGGTTCACAGTTCTTTTTTGTAGTGTAGTCAAGTTAGTTTTAGATATTTTAACATGGTATTACATCTCAGTGGTAAAACAGGAATAATAGTTCTTGAATTTGTTGAGTATCAGTGATGCTTTGTATACACTTTCCTAATGCAGAACACTAATATTTTATGTGTAAACAAAATGAAAAAAAAACATCTTTGCCATAGCTATGGTTTACACTTACTCGTTGTGAGTTTCATCAGAGGGGGCCATTAGGAGAACTATTAGCGCACTCGTAACTGGCTATGCTTACCATGTTAAATTCATCAATTTTGAGACCCATTATCTCAGAACCTGTAAAAGATAGACGTCTGAAATTTTAGCAAGCAGGTTAGCATTTTATACTCGTCAAACGCTACTACAATTATAAAGATACCTCAGTTTCTTGATTTTTTAATAATTTTTTATGTTTTGCTCTAAACATTTACAAACAAAAAGCATAGTTAATATTTTTGTATGTATTTATTTTTCAGTGAAACTATATAGTTCTAGTAGTGTAGTTATATCTCCACGAACCCAATTTCCACAAAAAAATTCAGATTGACTTCGTTTCTGAAATAATAGGCCATTTATCTCAAAAAAGTAGATTTTGAGAAAAACGCGTTTAAAGTTTTAAAATGGATTTTCATTGTTTTACCTGATTTAAAATAGTCCACCTCCATACTCGGGGTCTTCAGTTATGGCCATTTGGTCCTCTATTTTTCTTTACATTTCTAGTTGATTGTCTAACCTTTTCATCAATTCGTCTACTGCTGTCTCTGCTTCAAGTATTCATTGCAAATCAATTTTTTTCATTACTTCAACCATATTTGATCCTGGTTTGATCCCTAATTTTTGTCAGACTTAATGCTTGCTTATATTACCTTTATTGAAGGTCAACACAGCATCATGTACACCCAAAACCAAAGTATCCAGTCCAACAAATTTATTTTTTGACAATCCATTCCAATCAAATGGTTTAGCGAATCATTTCCATTCTGTGTACTACCATGAAGAATTTTCCTTTATAAACACAAAAATTATCTTTCCAAAGGTAAAAACTGCATGTCTCTGATTTGTTATAAGGGAGTTATAGATTTGTAAAGAAATAGTAATATTATCAGCACTTTTGACAGAACGTATTTTACTATCTCTATTATTTTAAAAATCATAACTAATTTATTATCAGGCGTATTCACATAAATTTGGTACCAAATTACTTAAAAAATATTAAAGAGTTTTTTAAGACAAAAAACCAAAAATTGATTGTTGGGTCAATTTGCTGGTTACGAGTGCCCTTAATTCCATTTTTGGAGTTAGCACCATTTTGTGACAATTTGAATCGGTTGACAGATTGTTGTATGCATGATGTGTAGTGTGTTCAAAGAGTATGTGTGATTTAAATGTTATCTGTTCATTTAAAGTGGTTTTCAAATTTTTTTGGGTGTTACAAAAACATATGGAAACAACATTCTAATTGAACAAACACAATTTAAATCACATATACTATACTGTTGGATACTATAATTGAATATATTATACATTGCACACACAACAACAATCTGTCAACCAATTCAATCAATGATTCTAACTGCAAAAATGGAACTGACAGGGCAGTCCTCGTAAGTGCCTCTGACAAAGCTCACAATTAGTGCAAGGTGGCTAAGGTAAAGGTTCTCGCCAACATTAAGCCGACATTCTCGCCAAAATGGGCGCAGCACTACCTCAGCCGGAGACCCCCAGCTCATATGCATCTGCGAAAGCACGAATAAATTCCTCAATAAGCCTATGGCTAAAAGAAAAACAATTAAGAGCCTGTGTGGGAAAAAGATGGGCAACATTGGTTACGGACGGCCCCATCAACAGAACTCTACCCCGAGCAACTAGTGTTGCTCTTTTTAGAACTACAACCGGTCATGACTACCTGGCCTCCCACCTGCACCGCATTGGCGTGTTGTCGTCTCCTGAATGTGTTCTCTGTGGATACGCTTCCATGAATGCGGATCACCTAATTGCATGTCCAGCCTTGATCTCAGATACGGAAGTCCAAGACGAAGATGGTACGGCAAGGCTCTCACGTCTCTACTGGTCAGCGCGCCGCCTAATGGCCCAACAGCCAAGGGTGGGCGTTGGCTAGTAAGTAAGTAAGGTAAAGGTAAAAATTTATTAAAATTTGTATTTGATATATCAGTGTTCAATGTTAGAAAAGTATATTCATGTCATTAGGAAATAATAATATTGTTTACAAAAAAAATCTAAAAATAGGAAGTAATAACGTTTCTTAATGAGAAAATGTAACCTAACAAAATATGTATGTAGTGACAGGTTGTAATCTGTTGACACATGCTTGATAGTAAACGAGCATCAACTATTGTTCTTTTCATAATTTCAATACTACTTCAGCCTTTGTGAATATAAAACCTATGTATATTTGAATATATCAAAAATTGGAAAAAAGTTTGACTGCAATGAAGTAAATATGGTGTTAAAATATGCTATAAAGTGTAATTTTCATTTGACTTTATTTCATTTTGATTTTATTGTGAAGCAGTAAACATAATATAAGTATGACATGCATTGTTAGTAATATAAGTGTGTGTGTGTGTGTGAAAACATATTTAACAACAGTTTGTAATGACAATAAAATGGTATTATAAAGTTACTTTATGCTGTAAGTGAAGTGACAGTGTAAGGTAATTTAATTATAAATGTAATATAAATAATACTGTCCTTCTGTAATTTAATACAGAATTTAAATATCTTTATGTTCTGGTTGTAGTAAATATTATGAGAAGGATTCCTTAGTAGCTGATCCAGACTACGGGTCAATACTCAGTTCTCTTTTAGGTAAGATTATTTGTCATATCTTATAGTCAAACGTCTGCATAATTAACATTCGTTTTATGAATTTTGCTATCTTATGATTTTTGTATTGTCCCCTGAATTGCACATTAATTATGCACTTGCATTTAATTTAATTTTTTTTTTAACGAAGCTGTGTTTCTTTATTCATTTAGAAGTCACATGATACAGTAGAGAATATTGGAAAATACATTATGTACAAGGGTTTATTGCTTGTCTGTTCTATGTGCCTTGAAAATTCATTGATCCAAAAACTGAAGTTAAAACATTATAATTTGGAACTTTTATGACGTCAGATTAATAATATTCATTGTTCTAAAACATACTTTAAATTATTTTGATGATAAACAAAACTGTACAAAAATATAAAATCATTAAAATGTAAATTTCTACAATTTATTGAACTGTAAATCATAACTCATTATATTTCCATTGTTATTTGACATAAGTGGTCTGTTTGTACTTCAGTTTGTAGCTTAATATGTCAGTAAGATGAGAGAATACTTAATTTTGTCTACATTTTCCATGATTGTCAAAAAATAAAAGTTATATTGTTACGAAGGTCTAACTGACCGTCGGTTGGTACAGTGGAAAACAAAATACAAGACACCAATTAAGTCACTAATCACCAGCTTTAATTAGTCTCAATTAACAGTTTGAAATCAACAAGTTATTCAACAAGATTATACTTCTACAATAATTCAAGTTAATCTGTCCACGCAAATAATAATGTCAACTATAAAGAATTTCGCTAAATAATCATCTTTCACTAATACACCACTTGAGATGCACTGTGTACATCGCCCAAAAATAATTGAAAACTAAATGGCAGGTGTGGGCTATTTATAGTCTAGAGGGTTCCATAATATGCGTCCTTAACAGGCAATCAAAAATTCTAGAGGATACTTCTGCGCGGCTTTTTCAGAAACACGCACCATTGGGGCAGTCGAGAAGCTCATCGAACAACACTATCGAATGTATGAGCATGTTCTGTGTTAAGTAACACTGCCTCGCATATTAAGTGTCATGTACGCACACAAACATTACATCTGGGCTCTGTTGAAGTAGCCGAGAAACATGTAGAACGTTCTGTAATGGTGTAACACTGGCCCATCCTTAAGCCTGTTCATCCCGAACTGGCAAACCATCTCTGAAGTAATACTTAGCCAGGCGATCTAGGTGGCCGACCTTGAACTTTTGCTGTCCTTCCTGTTGAATCTTATAGACAACAACGATGATTCTTTTTTTCACAGTGTAAGGTCTTCCCCAGTTAGTCTGACGTTTAGGTGAGCGACCATGACGGGGCTTTGTGTTGTACAACCAAACCTGATCTCCTTCTTCAAAACCCACACTGTTGCTGCGAATGTCATACCGAGTTCTGATTTTATCACTAGCTATCTTCACCTGTCCTTTTATCAAGCAATTTATTTCTTACAGTTGGTTTTCTTATTGGGAGGAACAGTTCTGTCGCTTGTGGGACTGAGTCTCTTGGAAAAAATTTAATTAAAATTTCTGATGCAGAAAAAAATGACTTGAAATATTTAGCATTACAAAATTCAATCAATAATTAAGTAAGTAAAAATCATAGATGATTTTATTTTAATCAATGAAGTATATTAATATTAGTTTAAATTGCAGCAGGTAATTAAATATTATTTGTCTATTGCATTTTCAGTTCACAGTAGGCCTACTGACTACTGATACTGTATTGTACCTGCAGGGGAATGTAGTATTAAATTACTTAATAGAACAGACAATAATTAGACTACTGGGAATGTAGTATTAAATTACTTAATAGAACAGACAATAATTAGACTACTGTATTGATTACTTTTTTAATCTGCTTACCTTGATGTGTGTCCTCAAATTAGACACTGAAGTCAGCGATGTTTCAATATGTTTGTCCTTGGGCACACACATCAAGCATTTAAAAGTTAAGTTGAGGCTGTCTACTTTTTCAGTATGTTCATAAAATCTATAAATCTGTAGTAGTTAAGGTGACGATGCCATATTAATATAATAATACTAAATTATAAGAAACAAAAATAAATTGGTGAAAAAACAAAAATATGTACAAAAAACTACTCTATTTACAACACAATTAACATGATACTGTAGAAACACAACAATAACAATTACCACTACGCTGACTGCACTAATATAAAAATGACAACAAGCACATGAGAACGGATGATAAATGAACGATAAATTTGTTGAATTGAAAATCTGTTTAAATTAACCTCCTCTGTGATAGGAGGAGTGGAGTTTGGCGTTCTTTGAACTAGCCAAACATTGCTAATGTTTATGATGTGCTCACCTAGCAGCAGATGAAGGTTGCCTGTTCGTGTCACCAAATAAGCAGGTGCAATATTCAGCGCATGCAATGGAATGTCATTTTATATTTCAGCATGTTATTAAAACGTATGTTAGCAACACTGTATTCCCACTACTTCAGATGTCGAAACAGAAGTTGTTTGTTGTCTACTTGTGTGGGGTAGTCATGTGACTAATTCAACAAAAGACAGAAAACTATCCTTGCCACCCTCATGTTGACAACAATGAGACAAAAAAACCTAACTGTGCCATGGGGAAAACCAGTTCATTGTCTGCCAACGGATTAGGAATATCTAGAACAAACTTTCTCCAACATTGACTTAAACAACTATTTTGGCTACTGTACCTCTTGGGCAGCAAAAATTTAATGAATAACGATTAAAGTTAACCATTTTCAAATATTATGATCAAGTTAAATAGTTAACTGATTTCTTTAACGATTAATTTAATCTTTATTTTTTTAATTGTTAATCCCAAGTCTGGACAGGCCACTATTAAACACTGGTGTTTGTAACTTTCTTTAGCTGTCTGATTCTAGGATATTTTTTATTTAGTAATTCAAAGGCATTTGTTTCAAACCATAATACTTGATATAATGAACATTTTAATTCATAAATTTATTTGAAATAATTATTATTGTAAGAATAAAAATAATAAAAATAACAAATTATTTGTTTTACAGTCGGCCCTTGTGCACTTGATTACTCTAAAACAAAAACTCAGGACCATTTTTGGACTGATCCACCTGCAGATGAACTTGTACAAAGGCACCGTATGTCAAGTGGTGTACCCACTCACCCATCATGCCGTAGACCAGTTTTGAATGTAAGTATTCTACTTTTGAAAATATTGTAGTACCGGTATGTATAGAATCTACTTTTCTTTATTGTTTATATAATTGTATGATTAACATACAGTGTGACACACACACACACACACACACACATTTGAAAGTTATGTTTAATATTACAGTAATATAAGAACATTGCAGTTAATATAACTAAATAAATGTATTGTAAAAATGATCTTTCACTGATGTATTGAATCATGCATCAGGTATTAATAAAACTGAACTTGTAACTATTCATTGTTATTTATTACTATGTCTGAGTTCATGTTACAACAGTGACTATGATGACGACAGCATTTTTTCTAAAAGAGGAGGGAAATGTATTATATAGTATCAGGAAGCATGGGACTTCTTGAGTTCAGTGATGGCCAACAATATCCTCTCTTCTACATGACAATTTTGACCCAGGTATTAAGCATCTGCAATACTTCAGATTAGTCCCACCCTCTTTTCTTTCATGGGGTGGTCTCCCTTTCTATTTTGTGTGTTTGTCTCTATTATGAACCATGTCATGTAACTATAGCTGTAGGCATTATTAGAGCTCATCACTTTCTTCTGTCTTCAGGGTTATCTCCATTTTATGTTAAATAGTGTAACGGTGTTGTTTAGTATTGACTAAAAAGAAACAAGCTCTGCTGTACCATCTGTAACTGCAACCGCCATTACATTAAATTTTAAAACTAGTAGATGTTTGACCTAGACGGAAGCAAAAATGTGTTGGGAGCCATTGTGACAGGACTTGCAAATAAAACGCTCATTCAACGATAACAATTTATTTTTTATTAGTGTTTCATTAATAACTTGAATTAATTGAAAAATAGCAAGTATCATAATTACATAAGATTATTCCAGTCCGTAAATTATTTCATTAATTCATATCAATTGTCATTATCATTATCATATTGAAAATATCAAAACATCAGTTAACAAATTGAATCGGACAAATTAGATATGCATACATATGTAAGGTATTCGCATTATTAGCAATGTTCATTTATCAGGATGAGCAAAACTATTAACAATAAGAAGTAATTAACAATATTTAAATGCATGTTCTTTAACAATGAAGAATAAATTAACAGAGATGTATACACAGGACATGTTTCAACCAAATGTTGCTCACTATGAATTTTTAAGAGTCCAATATATATATATATATATATATATATATATATATATATATAAATGTCCATTTCTTCTTGAAACCAGTAAGGTGTAGTTGTGTGAAAATTAGAAACTGCAATTCTCCCACCTGGGTTTGTAAAAGTACTCAGTCCTGTAATATACATGATGGATGCTGGTATGGTCCTGCTCAGTTTAGGTTTGTCATGAAGTTACCGGTCCTGATGGAGGTTGCGAATGCATGTGTCCTCATAGGCATAGGTTGGTGTCATGGGGTGGATCCGACGGTGTTAGGGGAGCATGACAGCATAGCTCTGCAGAGGTGACGGGTATTGTAGTCGCCATCCATGAATCTTTCTCTCGACTATGGGCAGGGACCCTGAGACCTTTACTGTTCACTCGTGCATGATAGATCGATAATTCTAGAAATCTATTTCCCAGCCATCGGATCAATTCACCACGCCAGAGGATGAAATAGAAATGAGACCAGAACACACATTTCCTAGTCTCAAGACTATTGCCCAAAAAAACTTGTTCGAAATTGTTTAACACGATCAGCTGGGCTGCATTTTACTACAAGGTTAAAACAGCCTGCATTATCGCATCGCCGAGAGCGATGAGCAGCACAGCCGCTGCCAACCGAATTACGTCGCTCACTTCGTCACTGAATACTGGTGAAAACAGCTCTAGTCTCCCAATCATGCACTGACAAAAGTTTAGCTAGCCGTGGCAGTTTAAAATTTAGTACTGCCGCGGCACACCCTCACCCCAAAAGGGCATCATGGTTGCCCCAAAATTGAATCAAACCGTAGTCACTTGGCTAACCTATCATTACAAGACAAAGACCTGGCTCCCCCAGGAATACTCAGAAAATACACACACTTAGGAAGACCACAGTCCACTTGGCCTCCTGGGGAAATCTCAGAAAACTTACCGCATTTAGGAAGACAGAGGCTCAGAGAGAAAACGAAACAAGAGGAAGGAAGAAGTGGAGTGTATTTGCATGTGTGCCTGAATGTGTGTGTGTATGAGTATGCGAGTACTGCATGCTGACCTGGCCAGGGCCAACATACAGAGAGACATAGAAGAAGAAAAGAAGAAAGACGAGGTTCGCGCCGACTTTCTCTGAGTTCTGACCTCCTAAGGCCTCCAAACCTACAAACTGATAACCCCAAATTCATACCTACAGGACAACTTCTATCCCCCCCCTTTCCCAGGACTGAACAACACTCAACTCAACAACGACCATCCCCCCACACGACCCTCTCCGCCATGCCAATCCCAGGGGGCCGCCTCAAACATCACCCTCACTGGTGACCACCACCTACTGCCACTCACATACCCATGGCCGAAGGCCAACAAGGTGCTACCGACCTTGATATGTGAGCACCTACCTACTCTGTGACCGTCCACCTCGTGGACCGACCACCCATATACAACCCAACAAGGTAACTCCAACCTTGATATATGGGTGATCAACTCCCTTACACTAGGGCGGACGGCCCCGACTAACAAGGCAGTGGAGAATCGGATGGAGGGCGCACAAACATCAACATCAATCCCATATCGCTTTATCTACCTAATAGTCAACCTTAATAAGTAAAGGGGGGGGGGTCACTTCTCTACAGCACTTACACTCACTATGTCCTAACTGAAAAGAACAACTGGAGACATCAACCCTGAATGCGGCATGGTCAGGACCAAACGATAACTCTACTTTGTAACGGTACAATTCTGGCCCTACTGTGTTGTGGGGAATAACCAGTGTAAATTTTATTTTATTTAAAGTCATATATAAAAATTAGTAAAGTTTTATTAAGGTTTGCAACTATGCAATATTGAGCGGCCAGGAATTGCTTCAAGGTCAGTGGTATATGTGCAGAAACAACAGCACAATTTCGCCAGACGAATGTGTCAACAGGCCACACCTAAGCAAAATGAAATAGCTGCGCCTTTAGAAACTAAGACGTAATACTCAAACACAAAGAGAGTGGTGACGTAGCCCCTCCCACCTCGGAATTGAAGCAGTTCAACTTGTTCTCAGTCACGCAACATCAGTTAAGCCGGCCGGCCATATATAAAAATTCCGGAACGAAGTCATGGACGTCCGCCCGTATAACATGTAAAATGTGAAGTATATAAGTGGAAATTAATCTAAAGTGAAATAACAGTTTGGCTTAAACATATAACAAGTAAATACAAATAACATCTGCTCAAAAACAATATCAATAGTGCGAGTGGAGCAACGGGACGTCTGCAGGACTGATTTCCAGCTAAGTGACAAATAGGGGGGTATAAGAAAGATTTAATAAGGGTCAAAAAACAAAATATTCATTATTTCATTTAAATCCATAAAATGAGCTCAATTTGGGGAATTTAATAAAATTGTACCGCATGAATGAGAGTGTGAGTGTGTGAAGTTTATTATTCAACACACTTATAAAATAATATTTATCTCCCACTTGCCATCAGTTAGCCCAGGGTTCTTCGTACGAACTGTGAATGCAAACGTTATTTCAAGGTTATATCAGTAACATACTCAACTCGCATTTATACAAAACAACTCAAATTTTATTAGACCATTTGTACTATCTTGTCCCTGTTATTTCGGGCGCAAATTGTATTATCTTCTTTTGACACACTTTAAAACCTTCCCATTTGACCCATTACACATTATATTTATCATTTCCTTTTACTACTTTTGACTTTACTTGTTTCACAAATTTTTCTATTCAAACTTTTACTGTCATTTTATTAATTTTCTTTTCAAATCTACACCTCAACAAAAGATTTACTTAAGACATTATTACTTATGCTAATTCTTAATTTAAAGAAGGCTACCCAGTTTGCTCACACGCACACACATACAAATTACCCCTTTTTCATTTAAAATAATAATATATTTGATTGGATACAGTTACGTGTGCAGCGTCGTTTCTACCGACCGCATGGCGCGTCACTCAGAGTTCTCTAATTCGATGATCAAAACATTGTGGTTTCACTTGTATTACACTTCTCACTGATTTTACTGTATATATTTTTCATTTATACTGCTTTACACCTATCTGGTACACTTGGTTGATCGGCCGACCTTAATAAGCTCGAGCTAAGATTTTTTATGACCCCGCGGTCTGAAGGTGTTATTCGACTGGGCAGCAACTGTACACCACGCTTCCCCACTCAAACTCGTTTAAGCAGATGGAAACACACAGCCTGCATGCTACGAAGTTTTCATCGTCTTTCCCAGTGCATGGATTTGTCTATAGGCCACGTGGCTAATGCTGTTACAAGTAGACGATATATGAGGCTTTTGTAGGTGGAGCGTTTATTTTATTTCCACCGTCTACAAAGCACATGTCAAGGAAATGCTGCAGTTTAGCCATTTTCTCGTGGATTGGGTCGAGGCTGTAAGCGTCGCATCTGCGCACATGCTGGTGTTGTGACAAAACACTTGATTTAACAACACAATCTGACATTCTTCAAGTGCACTCTGCCCAAAAGTTTATTCCAGCGTTCATTGTTTGAATAGAACCTTTTTTACGTGGGACTTGCTGCGTTGATCACAAACAATTTAAATAAATTTAATAAAAAATAAAGACCCCCTTTTGCCCCATTACAATACCCCCCCCCCAATGAGAGGTTTTCTGCCGAAACAGAAAAACTCTCATTGCTAAACCCCAAGAGGATCGGTGAGGATATGGCGCCAACAACCCCCCGTTAATTTCTAAACACATCATGGGTAAAATACCCCCCTAGCTCAGTGACTATGGCTGCACCTGAACGAGATTACTGGACTTCTCTGTACGAGATCCCAACACCATAAAATCGGACAGATACTCACCATTTTACACCTAACTTTCTATCATTCCGCCCAAAAAATTAAAATACTGGCCTTATACCATACCATACCAGATCCTCAACCGATATGTTCCCCCTTACTTGCATACTGGGTCGCCTTTAGCAAGTACTGGGTGCGTACATATACTCATTATTACTGCATATAATATTCATATACTACATTGTTGATTTAAAATTTATAAAAATATGTCATACTTGAACTTCAATTATTTCTCTTGATATTTTATCGATTGGACGTTACAGTTTCAACTCAAAATAAATTAGACAACTCCACTTAAATCATTTTAAATTCTGTTAACTCAAAGAAATTAATTGAAGTCCAATATCAAAATGTTATATTACCATTAATTTCATCAAAACCTCAAAATCTTTTATATGAATCTACCCTTCTTTTTCACTAACTACTAACAATCATAAAAACAAATAAACTGAACATCTTATTAAATCATAAATTCACTTATCATTACCTTTGTTTACAACACATAATATGAATAACATAAATCAGTTAACACATTAACATATAACCAACAGTATATTCGGGACACAAAAACACAATTTATACTTTAAGCAAAAAAATATAAAATTTTTTTTTTCAAAAAAATTTTTGATTCCCAAAAAGAATCATTCTGTTAACAAAAATTTATTCTTCAATCATTTCAGTATAAACACACAAATAAAATCTACGAATCAATTGTAAAAAACACACTATATATCAAACATCAGTCATCATCTGATCTCTCTGGGTCAAGTGAATGACCTTGCCCTAGATACATCTCAAAACTATACAAGGTAAAATACATCACATGTTTATAATTTTTCATTCAAACATAGTACGACATAATAAAACATAGAACATTTATCATTAACATTGTTGTTATTACTTTACAATAAACAATTCACATTTAAGTTGACCAAAATTTTACATCCCTTACAGCTTTATTTTATTTTTAAATTCTATCAAATTTTTCCCTTGTTTAATTTATTATTACATTTAACTATGATTTTTCTCTTTAACATTTTCATTATCAATTATTTTGGGTGATTCTTAGTTATTCATAATAATTTGATTTACAAATGGGTGATTAAATATAACCTCAACCCCCTTCTGACTCTTAACACTTACTAACAGATTTACCTAGTATGACACCACTCGCTCAAAATATTCACCAATAATTCTCTAACACCATTCACATCATTCTACCCTTGTAACAAAATACCCTCTACCCTCTATGTACTTAGGACATGTGTTCCCTCCCTATACTCATTCCCTTATTGGTTCCTGGTTCCCCCATGGTAACACCGCCAACGCACATATGGTTCACCTCCCGCCACAATGCTTTTCGTTGAGGACTCCTTATCACACCACCCCCTTCTACAAAATTTCCCCATCATCTAATTACTCTCCCATTACATCACTTTTATTTTTCTATATTTACTCACTATCGCCACTGTGTCACTATTAATACTCAGTTTCTATCTTATTTATATTCCCAAAATCTTATTCTGTTTAACACCCATTTAACCTTAACTCTGACTGATTCAAACGTCCTATTAAAACAGTTATCACCCAACTTCTAACTTTTACAACATTTCACATCTATATGTTTATTGAAAATCACACTAGAAAATTCATAACTCCCTTCAATTAATTTAATCATTTACTTTAACCTTTGAACACATTTAAAATTTATTATTCATACATTTAATTATATTGGCAAAATCTGCAAATCATTTATAAAGGACATACTGCATATATAACCCCAGCAGTCAGCTGATGTCTCACTGTCATGTGAATGACCTTTCTTTAGATACATTTCAAAAATTATACAAAGTACACATGTTTATAATCCTTACCCCTAACATACAGCATACAATTAACACAGATACACAAAATTATATAGTTATCATCATAAAATGTTAACTGAAATCATTACAATTGTATCTAGTACTTAAAATCGTTTGCTCTCATAAGGGAAATACATCACTAATCATCGAGTCATAGTTATAGCAATGGTTACTGAACAGGAACTGGGTCGTCAACCACCAACTCTCTCTATAGATGAAGTGAAATTGATCACCCTCTGTTTACAGATGTCATCACCCTCTCACTGAATTTTCAGTTACCCTCCTACTACATCAATTTTCTTAAATTCCCCCCTTATACCCAGTTACAATTAGGTAACCACCCGCCGGATAAACCGGATTGAGCGTTTGCCTTATGTACAGATGCGTTATCTGTACCCCTGGCTTGTAACGGCCAGCTCCTTTTCCACACACACTATTGTTTCCTGCTGGTGGACTGTGGCGCCCATTTGCATCTTCAAGAACTGAAGTTTACATATATATGGTATAGATGCTGCCTATACCGTTCTTGGTTGAGCGTTATATAAAATTCGGTATTACTGATGTCCGAGGACACCAGTAATCCTACTAAATATGATTCACACACCCTTATTACGGCACTATCACCACCTTCGATGATAGCCACTGTTCCATAGTTATGTAGTTTCCCCTGAGTTACCCTCCGGTCAATTTCTATGTTCACCAATTTAGAATATACTTACATAAATCCACGGTCAGGGTTCGGTGAAGCCGTGACCGCCCGAAAATTGGGGAAACTACCAAAAGACATATAAGGCTCACAGTGACACCGTTACTACAATTCACGGATGGTCAACTCTTATATGTTTGGTTATTTTATTAATTAAATTTTCATGTTTCACATCTCTCTGACTCATCTACACTTTAACTTTTAAACATTAAATATTTTATCTTATTTAAATTGTAATATAAACTTCATACTTACAGTACATCACTCATATACTGTCATAGACAGAAAAATATAAACATTGATCCCCACCAAATAATGTACATAACTCCATTTATCTTCTGAAACATTATAGCAAACATATAATTCCACAACTAAATACATTTTACATTTATTTATTGACTATTTATTATCAAGTTTAAATCTCCTACAAATAATTTAAATTCATCATCAAAATCTCTTTATATAACATTTTAAATCAATCAAAAATATTTAAACATCTCAAATTATTTTAATTCCATCAATTATTAAAAACACAACATATTTTAATTACTTTACTCCAAAACAATTACAATTCATTTATTATCACCTTCATAATTAGTCTTGTTATTTATTTAGTCTGCCAAAATATTATTATTATTATTAAAACAATTTCTACTACCTACACACATTGTTTACATCAACTACATTTTACAACATAGACACAATTAATTTCACTATGAATTTATTTACAATTTTTTGTCATCATTTTTCAGTTTACCACACCTCATTTCCTAATTTAGCCAGGTCATTACCATAAACTAAAATATTTAAAATGTCCATTCACTGAATTTTTATCTACACCCTGTCGTCATGTAATAATCTAATGTATTTATAACACAAGTTATTTTTATCTACATATATTACATTATAACCATTTAGATAATAACCCATTACTTCTATGTCATTTATCACACCAGTATAATTTATAGGAGTATTCCTCTTTATTATTTCATAAACCTTGTCTGCATTAGTTATTTTTGTCCAGTCTCCATCAGTATTTTTGGTTAATATAAGGTAAGTTATTTTATCATTATACTCCTCCACTATATCAATTACATCATTAGGTAAGTGTTTATCATTTACAACAGTATCATCAAAATAATCATCCCTCTCTATTTCACAAGGTAAGTAGTTTATATCGTCTATTTCCTTCAATTCCAACCTCTCTTTCAACTTTTTATAACTCCTACGTAACGTAAATAACTCTATTTCCTCATCTACACACAACTCTGTCTCTAAATATCTCTCACCATAACGCCGTATCACTTTGTCTCTCTCACTCCATGCAGAGGGTACTGCTATATTAAAACATCTCCTGATTCCTCCAGGAACAACACCAAAATTCAAAAGACAATTATTGGTAGAACACTTATCTACCCAATACATTCGTGAAGACCTTTCTTCACCCCCCACAACACCATGGGAAAATTTTACCCTTTGCCATCCCTCTACCTGTACACTCTTTTCATACTCTCTCTCTCTAACTGATAAACATTTGTTTCTACCCCTTTACAACCCATTACTCTCTCACTCTCACTAACTATCTCTATATCATCACTATCTATTTTCATTATATCGCCTTTAAGTATCTCGTTTTCCACTATCTTATCACTACTATGTGACGTTCTATTTTATCAATCACATCAATTTATCCCAATCTCAATTTAACTTGTACTTACCAGCACGATTACTTCTTCAAGGTCCCAGGGTTCGATCGCATGTAGCTGGATACAAACATGGTCCATGGGTTACGCAAAGCAATGACCAACTCATGTTTTAAGAGAATTACTATTTATTATCCATTACTTTTGAGTTGTTATAAAAATTTGGGAGGTTCATTTAGATACACTTCTTAAAGTTGTGCAACGCTAACATAATCAAACTTATGGACTACAGCTTACCTTGTATATCACATAAAACACAATTACCAACACAGATACAAACAGAAAGCAGCCCAGCTTTGCCACACTCACATTCACACAGAATTTATACCACCCTTAACATTTTCCAATTAAACTCCCAAACCCCGAACGTCGGCCACGCGGTCGCCGCGCACACTCATTGTCCGTTTCCTCTTTATTTATGTTCCGAAATAACTATAAAGCATTTGAATACGGCTCCCTAATTGTATTGACCGCGGTCACATCACAATTCTTCGGTGACTACAGCGTCTTTTTATAAATAAAAACTTTTTTATGGCGAGCCTACTTGAGACCAGTCCGGTACCGGGAACTGTTACTTGTAGACTGAGAATGAAAAGCGGAATCTATATTGCTCATGTGATCTCATAGTTGGTATGGAAGTCACTGCCTTGATCTCCGTCGCCGAAGTTTCGCTCAGTGCCATGCATGTAGTTTTTTAGGTTAACATGGTCAATGATTTCCATTAGGCACAGGCTGACGTCATTGGAGGAACCGGATCTAAACAGCACTTCCTGCCGCTCAAAAGCGCATTGCTGAATTTTACTCGTCCCAGGACATCCTGTTTTGTGGCTGGATGCGTCACTCGAGCTTGTGGTGGTACAGTTGCGTCGGTGTGCTGCTACACAAGTACAGATTTCTGAGAAGTTTGAAGGGGGTAAATGCTTCGCTCGCCGACTTACACAATTGAAATTGCATAACGCCTTTGTCTCAAACTGTTCTACTGGCCATGAGTTCTGAAGTAATGGACATAACGTTGCACAATAATAAAATTTCACCATATTTTCCTACAACTCCCGCACAAAAACGAAATAAATAAAAGATATAAATGCCCCCTATTGTTAAAAATAAAAACACCCAAAAATGACCCGCTACAACTACTTATTAATTCATTTTTAGAATTATCGTTATTACTCACCTTGTTATTAATTATCTGATTTACCTTATTTTTAATCTGTTCCTCTGCTGACTCTACCACTTTCTCAATACTCTGTTCTAATTTGTTAAAGTTAGTTTCAAATATTTCATTGGTTTTCTCAACATTTTTATTGATTTCATTAATCTGGTTTTTTAATTCACCATTTTGCTCTTTTAATTCATCAAAACGATTATAAAAGTCACTGCTTAATTTATCCAATTTATTATCATTACTATCAGAACGATTATTTACTACATCAAAACTACTTTCTAACTTAATATTCACACTCTGCTTAATATCATCGGACATTGCTCTCATAAAATTGAATATATCATTCATTGAATACTCTTTTTCTTTTGTTTTAGTTATCACTGGAGTAGATTTTGCTTCTGCTTTACTCATTATTACCGATTCATCTACATTACTGTCACTTATTAACAGTGACTCTGTTTGAATACTTGAATCGCTTTTGTCAGCCGATTCAGTTGCCATATTTTCAAACATCGCTTTATTTTCGGCTTCGTCGCCTACAATTACGTCAATTTCATTTATATCATTCTCGTTATTACTACCTGCCATTTTTAAATTATAACTTTACTGATTTTTGGTTAAATGATTCTTAACTTACACATACAACATCTTATACTTAACCTAACACTGACTTACTATTTTATGTATGCTATGTACGTACGTATGCTACATAATTTGTATGTATTTTTTCTTAACCTTCAAATCACGTTATTCACATGTAGGTGCGGTTTTTTTATAAACTTTAATTTATAAAAACTCGTTCCAGTTCGAGGCGCCATCTGTGAAGTTTATTATTCAACACACTTATAAAATAATATTTATCTCCCACTTACCTTCAGTTAGCCCAAGGTTCTTCGTATGAACTGTGAATGCAAACGTGATTTCAAGGTTATATCAGTAACATACACAACTCGCATTTATGCAAAACAACTCAAATTTTATTAGACCATTATATTTATCATTTCCTTTTACTACTTTTGACTTTACTTGTTTCACAAATTTTTCTGTTCAAACTTTTACTGTCATTTTATTAATTTTCTTTTCAAATCTACATCTCAACAAAAGATTTACTTAAGACATTATTACTTATGCTAATTCTTAACTTAAAGAAGGCTACCCAGTTTGCTCACACGCACACACATACAAATTACCCGTTTTTCATTTAAAATAATAATATATTTGATTGGATACAGTTACGTGTGCAGCGTCGTTTCTACCGACCGCATGGCGCGTCACCCAGAGTTCTCCAATTCGATGTTCAAAACATTGTGGTTTCACTTGTATTACACTTCTCACTGATTTTACTGTATATATTATTCATTTATACTGCTTTACACCTCTCTGGTACACTTGGTTGGTCGGCCAACCTTAATAAGCTCGAGCTAAGATTTTTTATGACCGTGCGGTCTGAAGGTGTTATTCGACTGGGCAGCAACTATACACCACGCTTCCCCACTCAAACTCGGTTAAGCAGACGGAAACACGCAGCCTGCATGCTACGAAGTTTTCATCGTCTTTCCCAGTGCATGGATTTGTCTATAGGCCACATGGCTAATGCTGTTACAAGTAGACGATATATGAGGCTTTTGTAGGTGGAGCATTTATTTTATTTCCGCCGTCTACAAAGCACATGTCAAGGAAATGCTGCAGTTTAGCCATTTTCTCGTGGCGTGGGTGGAGGCTGTAAGCGTCGCATCTGCGCACATGCTGGTGTTGCGCGTACTAGTTCGTGACAAAACACTTGATTTAACAACACAATCTGACATTCTTCAAGTACACTCTGCCCAAAAGTTTATTCCAGCGTTCATTGTTTGAATAGAACCTTTTTTACGTGGGACTTACTGCGTTGATCACAAACAATTTTAAATAAATTTAATAAAAAATAAAGACCCCCCTTTTGCCCCATTACAATACCCCCCCAATGAGAGGTTTCTGCCGAAACAGAAAAACTCTCATTGCTAAACCCCAAGAGGATCGGTGAGGATATGGCGCCAACAACCCCCCGTTAATTTCTAAACACATCATGGGTAAAATACCCCCCTAGCTCAGTGACTATGGCTGCACCTGAACGAGATTACTGGACTTCTCTGTACGAGATCCCAACACCATAAAATCGGACAGATACTCACCATTTTACACCTAACTTTCTATCATTCCGCCCAAAAAATTAAAATACTGGCCTTATACCATACCATACCAGATCCTCAACCGATATGTTCCCCCTTACTTGCATACTGGGTCGCCTTTAGCAAGTACTGGGTGCGTACATATACTCATTATTACTGCATATAATATTCATATACTACATTGTTGATTTAAAATTTATAAAAATATGTCATACTTGAACTTCAATTATTTCTCTTGATATTTTATCGATTGGACGTTACAGTTTCAACTCAAAATAAATTAGACAACTCCACTTAAATCATTTTAAATTCTGTTAACTCAAAGAAATTAATTGAAGTCCAATATCAAAATGTTATATTACCATTAATTTCATCAAAACCTCAAAATCTTTTATATGAATCTACCCTTCTTTTTCACTAACTACTAACAATCATAAAAACAAATAAACTGAACATCTTATTAAATCATAAATTCACTTATCATTACCTTTGTTTACAACACATAATATGAATAACATAAATCAGTTAACACATTAACATATAACCAACAGTATATTCGGGACACAAAAACATAATTTATACTTTAAGCAAAAAAATATAAAATTTTTTTTTTCAAAAAAATTTTTGATTCCCAAAAAGAATCATTCTGTTAACAAAAATTTATTCTTCAATCATTTCAGTATAAACACACAAATAAAATCTACGAATCAATTGTAAAAAACACACTATATATCAAACATCAGTCATCATCTGATCTCTCTGGGTCAAGTGAATGACCTTGCCCTAGATACATCTCAAAACTATACAAGGTAAAATACATCACATGTTTATAATTTTTCATTCAAACATAGTACGACATAATAAAACATAGAACATTTATCATTAACATTGTTGTTATTACTTTACAATAAACAATTCACATTTAAGTTGACCAAAATTTTACATCCCTTACAGCTTTATTTTATTTTTAAATTCTATCAAATTTTTCCCTTGTTTAATTTATTATTACATTTAACTATGATTTTTCTCTTTAACATTTTCATTATCAATTATTTTGGGTGATTCTTAGTTATTCATAATAATTTGATTTACAAATGGGTGATTAAATATAACCTCAACCCCCTTCTGACTCTTAACACTTACTAACAGATTTACCTAGTATGACACCACTCGCTCAAAATATTCACCAATAATTCTCTAACACCATTCACATCATTCTACCCTTGTAACAAAATACCCTCTACCCTCTATGTACTTAGGACATGTGTTCCCTCCCTATACTCATTCCCTTATTGGTTCCTGGTTCCCCCATGGTAACCCCGCCAACGCACATATGGTTCACCTCCCACCACAATGCTTTTCGTTGAGGACTCCTTATCACACCACCCCCTTCTACAAAATTTCCCCATCATCTAATTACTCTCCCATTACATCACTTTTATTTTTCTATATTTACTCACTATCGCCACTGTGTCACTATTAATACTCAGTTTCTATCTTATTTATATTCCCAAAATCTTATTCTGTTTAACACCCATTTAACCTTAACTCTGACTGATTCAAACGTCCTATTAAAACAGTTATCACCCAACTTCTAACTTTTACAACATTTCACATCTATATGTTTATTGAAAATCACACTAGAAAATTCATAACTCCCTTCAATTAATTTAATCATTTACTTTAACCTTTGAACACATTTAAAATTTATTATTCATACATTTAATTATATTGGCAAAATCTGCAAATCATTTATAAAGGACATACTGCATATACAACCCCAGCAGTCAGCTGATGTCTCACTGTCATGTGAATGACCTTTCTTTAGATACATTTCAAAAATTATACAAAGTACACATGTTTATAATCCTTACCCCTAACATACAGCATACAATTAACACAAATACACAAAATTATATAGTTATCATCATAAAATGTTAACTGAAATCATTACAATTGTATCTAGTACTTAAAATCGTTTGCTCTCATAAGGGAAATACATCACTAATCATCGAGTCATAGTTATAGCAATGGTTACTGAACAGGAACTGGGTCGTCAACCACCAACTCTCTCTATAGATGAAGTGAAATTGATCACCCTCTGTTTACAGATGTCATCACCCTCTCACTGAATTTTCAGTTACCCTCCTACTACATCAATTTTCTTAAATTCCCCCCTTATACCCAGTTACAATTAGGTAACCACCCGCCGGATAAACCGGATTGAGCGTTTGCCTTATGTACAGATGCGTTATCTGTACCCCTGGCTTGTAACGGCCAGCTCCTTTTCCACACACACTATTGTTTCCTGCTGGTGGACTGTGGCGCCCATTTGCATCTTCAAGAACTGAAGTTTACATATATATGGTATAGATGCTGCCTATACCGTTCTTGGTTGAGCGTTATATAAAATTCGGTATTACTGATGTCCGAGGACACCAGTAATCCTACTAAATATGATTCACACACCCTTATTACGGCACTATCACCACCTTCGATGATAGCCACTGTTCCATAGTTATGTAGTTTCCCCTGAGTTACCCTCCGGTCAATTTCTATGTTCACCAATTTAGAATATACTTACATAAATCCACGGTCAGGGTTCGGTGAAGCCGTGACCGCCCGAAAATTGGGGAAACTACCAAAAGACATATAAGGCTCACAGTGACACCGTTACTACAATTCACGGATGGTCAACTCTTATATGTTTGGTTATTTTATTAATTAAATTTTCATGTTTCACATCTCTCTGACTCATCTACACTTTAACTTTTAAACATTAAATATTTTATCTTATTTAAATTGTAATATAAACTTCATACTTACAGTACATCACTCATATACTGTCATAGACAGAAAAATATAAACATTGATCCCCACCAAATAATGTACATAACTCCATTTATCTTCTGAAACATTATAGCAAACATATAATTCCACAACTAAATACATTTTACATTTATTTATTGACTATTTATTATCAAGTTTAAATCTCCTACAAATAATTTAAATTCATCATCAAAATCTCTTTATATAACATTTTAAATCAATCAAAAATATTTAAACATCTCAAATTATTTTAATTCCATCAATTATTAAAAACACAACATATTTTAATTACTTTACTCCAAAACAATTACAATTCATTTATTATCACCTTCATAATTAGTCTTGTTATTTATTTAGTCTGCCAAAATATTATTATTATTATTAAAACAATTTCTACTACCTACACACATTGTTTACATCAACTACATTTTACAACATAGACACAATTAATTTCACTATGAATTTATTTACAATTTTTTGTCATCATTTTTCAGTTTACCACACCTCATTTCCTAATTTAGCCAGGTCATTACCATAAACTAAAATATTTAAAATGTCCATTCACTGAATTTTTATCTACACCCTGTCGTCATGTAATAATCTAATGTATTTATAACACAAGTTATTTTTATCTACATATATTACATTATAACCATTTAGATAATAACCCATTACTTCTATGTCATTTATCACACCAGTATAATTTATAGGAGTATTCCTCTTTATTATTTCATAAACCTTGTCTGCATTAGTTATTTTTGTCCAGTCTCCATCAGTATTTTTGGTTAATATAAGGTAAGTTATTTTATCATTATACTCCTCCACTATATCAATTACATCATTAGGTAAGTGTTTATCATTTACAACAGTATCATCAAAATAATCATCCCTCTCTATTTCACAAGGTAAGTAGTTTATATCGTCTATTTCCTTCAATTCCAACCTCTCTTTCAACTTTTTATAACTCCTACGTAACGTAAATAACTCTATTTCCTCATCTACACACAACTCTGTCTCTAAATATCTCTCACCATAACGCCGTATCACTTTGTCTCTCTCACTCCATGCAGAGGGTACTGCTATATTAAAACATCTCCTGATTCCTCCAGGAACAACACCAAAATTCAAAAGACAATTATTGGTAGAACACTTATCTACCCAATACATTCGTGAAGACCTTTCTTCACCCCCCACAACACCATGGGAAAATTTTACCCTTTGCCATCCCTCTACCTGTACACTCTTTTCATACTCTCTCTCTCTAACTGATAAACATTTGTTTCTACCCCTTTACAACCCATTACTCTCTCACTCTCACTAACTATCTCTATATCATCACTATCTATTTTCATTATATCGCCTTTAAGTATCTCGTTTTCCACTATCTTATCACTACTATGTGACGTTCTATTTTATCAATCACATCAATTTATCCCAATCTCAATTTAACTTGTACTTACCAGCACGATTACTTCTTCAAGGTCCCAGGGTTCGATCGCATGTAGCTGGATACAAACATGGTCCATGGGTTACGCAAAGCAATGACCAACTCATGTTTGAAGAGAATTACTATTTATTATCCATTACTTTTGAGTTGTTATAAAAATTTGGGAGGTTCATTTAGATACACTTCTTAAAGTTGTGCAACGCTAACATAATCAAACTTATGGACTACAGCTTACCTTGTATATCACATAAAACACAATTACCAACACAGATACAAACAGAAAGCAGCCCAGCTTTGCCACACTCACATTCACACAGAATTTATACCACCCTTAACATTTTCCAATTAAACTCCCAAACCCCGAACGTCGGCCACGCGGTCGCCGCGCACACTCATTGTCCGTTTCCTCTTTATTTATGTTCCGAAATAACTATAAAGCATTTGAATACGGCTCCCTAATTGTATTGACCGCGGTCACATCACAATTCTTCGGTGACTACAGCGTCTTTTTATAAATAAAAACTTTTTTATGGCGAGCCTACTTGAGACCAGTCCGGTACCGGGAACTGTTACTTGTAGACTGAGAATGAAAAGCGGAATCTATATTGCTCATGTGATCTCATAGTTGGTATGGAAGTCACTGCCTTGATCTCCGTCGCCGAAGTTTCGCTCAGTGCCATGCATGTAGTTTTTTAGGTTAACATGGTCAATGATTTCCATTAGGCACAGGCTGACGTCATTGGAGGAACCGGATCTAAACAGCACTTCCTGCCGCTCAAAAGCGCATTGCTGAATTTTACTCGTCCCAGGACATCCTGTTTTGTGGCTGGATGCGTCACTCGAGCTTGTGGTGGTACAGTTGCGTCGGTGTGCTGCTACACAAGTACAGATTTCTGAGAAGTTTGAAGGGGGTAAATGCTTCGCTCGCCGACTTACACAATTGAAATTGCATAACGCCTTTGTCTCAAACTGTTCTACTGGCCATGAGTTCTGAAGTAATGGACATAACGTTGCACAATAATAAAATTTCACCATATTTTCCTACAACTCCCGCACAAAAACGAAATAAATAAAAGATATAAATGCCCCCTATTGTTAAAAATAAAAACACCCAAAAATGACCCGCTACAACTACTTATTAATTCATTTTTAGAATTATCGTTATTACTCACCTTGTTATTAATTATCTGATTTACCTTATTTTTAATCTGTTCCTCTGCTGACTCTACCACTTTCTCAATACTCTGTTCTAATTTGTTAAAGTTAGTTTCAAATATTTCATTGGTTTTCTCAACATTTTTATTGATTTCATTAATCTGGTTTTTTAATTCACCATTTTGCTCTTTTAATTCATCAAAACGATTATAAAAGTCACTGCTTAATTTATCCAATTTATTATCATTACTATCAGAACGATTATTTACTACATCAAAACTACTTTCTAACTTAATATTCACACTCTGCTTAATATCATCGGACATTGCTCTCATAAAATTGAATATATCATTCATTGAATACTCTTTTTCTTTTGTTTTAGTTATCACTGGAGTAGATTTTGCTTCTGCTTTACTCATTATTACCGATTCATCTACATTACTGTCACTTATTAACAGTGACTCTGTTTGAATACTTGAATCGCTTTTGTCAGCCGATTCAGTTGCCATATTTTCAAACATCGCTTTATTTTCGGCTTCGTCGCCTACAATTACGTCAATTTCATTTATATCATTCTCGTTATTACTACCTGCCATTTTTAAATTATAACTTTACTGATTTTTGGTTAAATGATTCTTAACTTACACATACAACATCTTATACTTAACCTAACACTGACTTACTATTTTATGTATGCTATGTACGTACGTATGCTACATAATTTGTATGTATTTTTTCTTAACCTTCAAATCACGTTATTCACATGTAGGTGCGGTTTTTTTATAAACTTTAATTTATAAAAACTCGTTCCAGTTCGAGGCGCCATCTGTGAAGTTTATTATTCAACACACTTATAAAATAATATTTATCTCCCACTTACCTTCAGTTAGCCCAAGGTTCTTCGTATGAACTGTGAATGCAAACGTGATTTCAAGGTTATATCAGTAACATACTCAACTCGCATTTATGCAAAACAACTCAAATTTTATTAGACCATTATATTTATCATTTCCTTTTACTACTTTTGACTTTACTTGTTTCACAAATTTTTCTGTTCAAACTTTTACTGTCATTTTATTAATTTTCTTTTCAAATCTACATCTCAACAAAAGATTTACTTAAGACATTATTACTTATGCTAATTCTTAATTTAAAGAAGGCTACCCAGTTTGCTCACACGCACACACATACAAATTACCCGTTTTTCATTTAAAATAATAATATATTTGATTGGATACAGTTACGTGTGCAGCGTCGTTTCTACCGACCGCATGGCGCGTCACCCAGAGTTCTCCAATTCGATGTTCAAAACATTGTGGTTTCACTTGTATTACACTTCTCACTGATTTTACTGTATATATTATTCATTTATACTGCTTTACACCTCTCTGGTACGCTTGGTTGGTCGGCCAACCTTAATAAGCTCGAGCTAAGATTTTTTATGACCGTGCGGTCTGAAGGTGTTATTCGACTGGGCAGCAACTATACACCACGCTTCCCCACTCAAACTCAGTTAAGCAGACGGAAACACGCAGCCTGCATGCTACGAAGTTTTCATCGTCTTTCCCAGTGCATGGATTTGTCTATAGGCCACATGGCTAATGCTGTTACAAGTAGACGATATATGAGGCTTTTGTAGGTGGAGCATTTATTTTATTTCCGCCGTCTACAAAGCACATGTCAAGGAAATGCTGCAGTTTAGCCATTTTCTCGTGGCGTGGGTGGAGGCTGTAAGCGTCGCATCTGCGCACATGCTGGTGTTGCGCGTACTAGTTCGTGACAAAACACTTGATTTAACAACACAATCTGACATTCTTCAAGTACACTCTGCCCAAAAGTTTATTCCAGCGTTCATTGTTTGAATAGAACCTTTTTTACGTGGGACTTACTGCGTTGATCACAAACAATTTTAAATAAATTTAATAAAAAATAAAGACCCCCCTTTTGCCCCATTACAATACCCCCCCAATGAGAGGTTTCTGCCGAAACAGAAAAACTCTCATTGCTAAACCCCAAGAGGATCGGTGAGGATATGGCGCCAACAACCCCCCGTTAATTTCTAAACACATCATGGGTAAAATACCCCCCTAGCTCAGCAACTATGGCTGCACCTGAACGAGATTACTGGAGTTCTCTGTACGAGATCCCAACACCATAAAATCGGACAGATACTCACCATTGTACACCTAACCTTCTATCATTCCACCCAAAAAATTAAAATACTGGCCTTATACCATACCATACCAGATCCTCAGCCGATATGTTCCCCCTTACTTGCATACTGGGTCACCTTTAGCAAGTACTGGGTGCGTACATATACTCATTATTACTGCATATAATATTCATATACTACATTGTTGATTTAAAATTTATAAAAATATGTCATACTTGAACTTCAATTATTTCTCTTGATATTTTATCGATTGGACGTTACAGTTTCAACTCAAAATAAATTAGACAACTCCACTTAAATCATTTTAAATTCTGTTAACTCAAAGAAATTAATTGAAGTCCAATATCAAAATGTTATATTACCATTAATTTCATCAAAACCTCAAAATCTTTTATATGAATCTACCCTTCTTTTTCACTAACTACTAACAATCATAAAAACAAATAAACTGAACATCTTATTAAATCATAAATTCACTTATCATTACCTTTGTTTACAACACATAATATGAATAACATAAATCAGTTAACACATTAACATATAACCAACAGTATATTCGGGACACAAAAACACAATTTATACTTTAAGCAAAAAAATATAAAATTTTTTTTTCAAAAAAATTTTTGATTCCCAAAAAGAATCATTCTGTTAACAAAAATTTATTCTTCAATCATTTCAGTATAAACACACAAATAAAATCTACGAATCAATTGTAAAAAACACACTATATATCAAACATCAGTCATCATCTGATCTCTCTGGGTCAAGTGAATGACCTTGCCCTAGATACATCTCAAAACTATACAAGGTAAAATACATCACATGTTTATAATTTTTCATTCAAACATAGTACGACATAATAAAACATAGAACATTTATCATTAACATTGTTGTTATTACTTTACAATAAACAATTCACATTTAAGTTGACCAAAATTTTACATCCCTTACAGCTTTATTTTATTTTTAAATTCTATCAAATTTTTCCCTTGTTTAATTTATTATTACATTTAACTATGATTTTTCTCTTTAACATTTTCATTATCAATTATTTTGGGTGATTCTTAGTTATTCATAATAATTTGATTTACAAATGGGTGATTAAATATAACCTCAACCCCCTTCTGACTCTTAACACTTACTAACAGATTTACCTAGTATGACACCACTCGCTCAAAATATTCACCAATAATTCTCTAACACCATTCACATCATTCTACCCTTGTAACAAAATACCCTCTACCCTCTATGTACTTAGGACGTGTGTTCCCTCCCTATACTCATTCCCTTATTGGTTCCTGGTCCCCTCATGGTAACCCCGTCAACGCACATATGGTTCACCTCCCGCCACAATGCTTTTCGTTGAGGACTCCTTATCACACCACCCCCTTCTACAAAATTTCCCCATCATCTAATTACTCTCCCATTACATCACTTTTATTTTTCTATATTTACTCACTATCGCCACTGTGTCACTATTAATACTCAGTTTCTATCTTATTTATATTCCCAAAATCTTATTCTGTTTAACACCCATTTAACCTTAACTCTGACTGATTCAAACGTCCTATTAAAACAGTTATCACCCAACTTCTAACTTTTACAACATTTCACATCTATATGTTTATTGAAAATCACACTAGAAAATTCATAACTCCCTTCAATTAATTTAATCATTTACTTTAACCTTTGAACACATTTAAAATTTATTATTCATACATTTAATTATATTGGCAAAATCTGCAAATCATTTATAAAGGACATACTGCATATACAACCCCAGCAGTCAGCTGATGTCTCACTGTCATGTGAATGACCTTTCTTTAGATACATTTCAAAAATTATACAAAGTACACATGTTTATAATCCTTACCCCTAACATACAGCATACAATTAACACAAATACACAAAATTATATAGTTATCATCATAAAATGTTAACTGAAATCATTACAATTGTATCTAGTACTTAAAATCGTTTGCTCTCAGAAGGGAAATACATCACTAATCATCGAGTCATAGTTATAGCAATGGTTACTGAACAGGAACTGGGTCGTCAACCACCAACTCTCTCTATAGATGAAGTGAAATTGATCACCCTCTGTTTACAGATGTCATCACCCTCTCACTGAATTTTCAGTTACCCTCCTACTACATCAATTTTCTTAAATTCCCCCCTTATACCCAGTTACAATTAGGTAACCACCCGCCGGATAAACCGGATCGAGCGTTTGCCTTATGTACAGATGCGTTATCTGTACTCCTGGCTTGTAATGGCCAGCTTTTTTCCACACACACTATTGTTTCCTGCTGGTGGACTGTGGCGCCCATTTGCATCCCCAAGAACTGAAGTTTACATATATATGGTATAGACGCTGCCTATACCGTTCTTGGTTCAGCGTTATATAAAATTCGGTATTACCGATATCCGAGGACACCAGTAATCCTACTAAATATGATTCACACACCCTTATTATGGCACTATCACCACCTTCGATGATAGCTGCTGTTCCATAGTTATGTAGTTTCCCCTGAGTTACCCCCCGGTCAATTTCTATGTTCACCAATTTAGAATATACTTACATAAATCCACGGTCAGGGTTCGGTGAAGCCGTGACCACCCGAAAAGCCCGAATCAAGTTGATCGCGTACTTGACGTTGTATATGTATGTTCCAGTATCTGTTTTCAAAAGCATCGCAGAATTGTTGATACGTAGCAATGTTATCTCGCACTATAGAATACCATTGGCTTGCAGAATGTTTAAAATGTCGAGTAACAAAGTCGATCTTTTCATTATCGTCTATTGCACTACCTATCTTCTCCATCTCTTTCTCAATATTCGCCAAAAATTCCATGCTGTTTTCCCACTTGTTACCTGCAAATGTTATCTTATTCATTTCTTCTAATGGTGCTGGAAACATCATCGTCTGCATCGGCCGTCTGCAAAGTTCTTCCTTAAGTTGCTTCATTTCATTCCGGACTTCTTCCTTCATATGGTATACCTCTCCAGAACAGTCTTTTGCAGTCTCTTCAATTTTATTTTCGATAACTACGGTACGCGTTTCTATTTCTCTGATTTTACTGGTGACATATTATTAACAGTTTGAATTTTATCATCCTGTTCTTGTGTTATAGTAGTTAACTTATTATTTAAATCGTCATTTATTTGTTTATGTACTTCTTTTATATCTTTCCTCCATTCGAGACGCAATTCTTTTTGTTTATTTTCAATCCTTACAACTTGCTCATGTAAGGCTTGTTTAAAATTATTCTCAAGAGTGTCAATACGTGAGTTGGTATCAACAATCTTTTCTGTTAATTGTGCATTAGTGTCAGATTTGCATACTATAACAACACAATTTGCATTTATATAATGTATTTAAATATTTTGTATATATTATGTATTGTATAATAGAACAAATTCAATTTAATTTATTGTGTATTGAATTCATGGGTGTAATCGTAATAAAAAGATGATACGTTATTTAAGTTTAAAATTGTTCCATTATTTATTTATTTAAACAAAATCTTTCATATCGGATATTAAACATTGACTCATTATTAAATCGTTTGTACGAAGTTTTCGTACATAACGTATTGCTAACAAATTACATAAGTTATACACAACTTTTATTATCTAATTTTAATTACTTTAAAATATTTATTTTGCTCTCGGCTTACTCATGGTGTGCTCATATTTTTGCAACTGCTGATTCATTAGCTTCAAAAATGAATTTACTTCTATTCAAATTTCTTTTATGTAACTTTGTTTTAACTTTCTACTGCATATGCATTTTCCTTTATCATCAAAGACTTTACTAATTACGTTAATTCAAAATTTACTTATTTCTCTTATCATTTACATTACTAATTACTAAATTTGATACAAGAAATATTATTGTAATTTTTATACTGCTTTTACATTTATGTATCATTTATTTATTTTAATACTGGTTGAATGTTTTTCATTCAAACTTTAATTACTGTCTTTCAAATGTCTATAATTACAATGGTTTTTTATCACCTCGTTTGACATGGTTATTCATCTGTACGTCCTCCGTGTCCTTCTGGTCATCTGGTCATGTCCTCTGTGTCCTTCTGGTCCTCTGGTCATGTCCTCCGTGCCCTTCTGTTCCTCTGGTCATGTTCTCCCCATGTGTTCGTCTCGTCTCACGTCATATGCTGCCGGTGTGTCCATAGACCTCATTGTATGTATTCTGCAGCTCTGGCTGGACATTTAGTTGGTCCTGTGACTCTTATGATAATTGTGAATTGGCATCGTCGACTGACATAGCCTCCTGCAGCAATGGTTGAATCGAGAAGAAGAAACTTTATTAGTGCGACCTGGTATTTATAGTCAGGTCTTGCAAAAATTCCTGTCTGAACAATTTTCAACTTGTCAGATTCTGTCGAGGCGTCACTACCCCCACTCTGGTTCAATTCACTATTTTCACGAATTACGAAGTTTGTTTCACATCACTCGATGCTCAATCGATCACTAATTTTTATGTGATTACTATACGTAAATTGCACTTCTTTATGGTACTCACAAAAAGAGTTATTCATTTTTTACGTATAGTAATTGCACTTTTCGTCACCTCTGTACGGTTTTTTAACACTTTATTTATCTCTAATTTCTACACATTTTGGTGTCTTTTGTTTTATCCTATCGTACATAGTTTCCTTATAATTAACATAAACATACAACTATTCTACTTGAAAAGGGTTGATTACATTTCAGGAATGGACAGGTTTCATACACACACCAACAAAATACACGCGTACACATCGCTAGCGACAGGTGTGTCGAAAATGCATATCCATGCATGAATTCTGCGCTCCCTATTTTTACTATGATCCAGCTTATGCAATCTGAATCATGTTTATTTATTCATATTTATTTATTTTTATTATTTATTTCATTTATTTGGGCAATGCACAGTATCGTTGCTGTTTGTACTGTTGCAATACATTGCAATAGAACATTGCAGTAAAGGAAACTGTAGCTAGAACTACATGCTGATATATCATTTTATGACGTTATAGACATGTTAAAATTTGATTTTTGTTTGATTATGTTAATTAGATATAAGTTTTGAATTAAGAATTGGGTAAAAAACTATTATGTATCAAAATGCCCATAAATTGATTTGTGATCATGTCATGTGCGAGTTTAATGTGCGAGTGTGCATGTCATTCGTATTTTATGAATAACTCTGTTATAAGGAAAACCCGGATTTTCGTGCAGTAAAAAATTCCAGAACGTGCAATAAAAACTTGAAATCGTGCAAAATCGTGCAGTAAAAATTGTAGATTGTGCAAAATAAAATGCAAATCATAAAATTGAGTTAAACTAACATGACATTGGTCCCACGTCCTTAAAAATATGGAAATAATAGTTTTCATCTTAAAACTTACTGATTCAGACCATAGTAAGAGGAGAATAATTTTGTGTAAAAAACAACAAATACCAATCGTTACCACTTACCACTTTGTTAGGTATATATTCTCAGATTTTACTTTTATTCCTGTTTATAACAGATGGCTGTTGAATTAAAGTTTACTAAACTTCGTTTGTCCAAAAGTCCAAATAAAGTTACTAAAAATATTTTTAATAAACACGAATTTACATTTTTAACTTACTTACTATTAAGTTTATATTCAGGCTTTTTAGCTTAACATTTTGTTAAAATTAATAATAAAAAGTTTAGCTTAACACTTTGTTAAAATTATCAATAATGTATTTTTCAAAATTATCTTCTGAAAAGCTAAATCGTCGGTCACTTAAAACATATTTGAGTTGAGAAAATACACGCTCGACATACAATACTTGTCATACTTGTTATGCTTGTATACTTGTCATTGGACACAGCTTGAAACAGCGTAGGATTTTTGGATCTATTTCTAATGAAACATCTATTCCATTAAGAGCGTTGTTATATTTTTTTAAAGTATTGTAATCCAGATTTTTTGTCAATGACATATTTGAATTTATTGTAAATTAGTAAACCTTTTTCATTATTTATTATTTTAAGCTGGTTTTCTGTTGTTTTTTTTTTATATTTTCTATTTGTGAACTTAATGAAAGATTTCTTAATTGAATCTGCAAGCGTGGAATAGTGAGCACGAATAAACGCTAAATTGGAAGTAATGGAAGTTGTTTTTAAAGTGGCCTTTACTTTTGTGACAGATTGAGCATCTTCCTCAAGTTCAGCAATAACTTCCTTATATTTTGAAACATTATCGGAATAAAACAAAGCGGCTTCCAACCATGTCCCCCACCTAGTAATAACAGGTTCTGGTGGAAGAGGACAATCCATTTTATCTCGATACACTGATACACGATAGGGAGCTTTAAGGAAAATTTTTTTCCCATTATTTATCAATTTATTTACGTCAGGAAATTATGAATTTTCTCAGTTACATGATTTAAGGCATGTGCCATGCACATTAAATGAATCATTTTTAAATAAAACACTTTTAATGTGGTGCCAGTTTTCACCATGTAAGGAGCAGCATCAGTAATGAAGAGCAAAATTTTACCTTGAAATGTAGTTTCTTCAAAAAAATTCATTAAACTATCGTTAATAAAACGGGAAACAGTTTCATGATTTGTTTTCACGAGTTCTTTAACTGAAATTAAAAATGGGGTTGGTAGAATTTCTGGGTGGAGAATGCCAATTACTAAACTACAAATGTATTTATACCTAGGATCAGTAGTTTCATCAACCATTATGTAAATAAAATGACCTTGGATTTTCTTTCTTATTTCTGACAGTTGAATTGAAACATATATTTAAATAGTTCTTTCTGAGTGTGCTCTCATCAGGAATTGTTTGTTTGTGTGCTTTCCCAAAAACGATTTAAAAGGTGTTGACTGCAACTTATGGAACGGGATATTAGTAGCAACCATCGCGTAGCACAATTCCATCATGAATTCTTCTCGGCTATTGGTACACCGGGAGCACTCTGCCAGTAAAGATTGCATGGGGCCACTCTTTCGTATTTTAGAATCTTTCAACTGTATGTGTCCACCTGTAGTTAAAAACCAGAATTAAAAATGAAAACGTACATTTGAAAGAACCAAAATCTTTTTAGCTCTAAAACACGAGGAGAGAAAAATTCAAAGCATTAACTTACTCGAATTGCAGTGAGCATCAACTTGTGATTTTCTCTCGCTGCCTACAGCCTTATCACAGGGCACACAGTAGATCGTCTTCCCATCAGCTTTCAGCTCCGGATATTTTTCAATATATCCTCTTATCTTGGAGCTAAGACTGCTTGCCGTTTTAGGCATATTAATAGATTCACACAAAACGAAAAAACACGTACTCTTCTGGAGGCAGACAACTGAAAACTAAACAAATCATTGCTCCGAGAAGAGAACAGTGAGAAGGAGAAATAGAGTAATTCAAAAATTCTTGGAAGAATAAACCTGACTCCTGCTTCCTCTGGGTCAAAATTCTAGAAACGAATGAGGCAGTTGAGCCATCTTTACTAGCAACTGAGCGAGTGAAAATTTCTGTCTATTTCCTTCAGTTGTTGCATGTTTACATCATTTGATGTTCCACGAATGTCTTCGTGCTGATTTTGTTCTCGACTTTGTTTGCGATCTGCGTGTATGTTTCGCACTTGGCTATCGCGCAGCTGATTTTCGAAAAACAGGTAAATGTACAATTTTGTGCATTAAAACTACAGAATATGCAATTTTATGCAGTAACCCCAATACGTGCAATTTTGTGCAAAATAAAATGTATGTTAAAATGACCTACACATCCCAGTTCGGATAAATAACTTGTCACTGGCCGTTTACGAACTAGCAAAAAAAAGATGCAATTGCACGTGAGTCCGGGCTTTAGTTATAAGTGAACGTATTGAACTGAGATGTGGACAGCGCAAGCATCTTAAATAGAGCTATATTTTCTGTGTGTCTGAGACTTGTTACATACTATTTTAATAGAGATTTTTTTAGTAAAAATCAACTTTTTATAGATTCTTTATCTTTTGGAAGTAATGAGGTTTGTAGATAAAAACTATACCTGCTTCTGCAGAAATCTGCCAATCTGTTCAAGAATCTGTCTATCAGTTCTACCCATCAATCACGTGAAAGGTGTTTCGGGAGATTTATCCATCCGTGATACTCCTGTGTGAACACGAGGACACCTCAAGACGCGGGAAGGTGCACGCTTAAAGCACCATAGTAAAAAAATATTAAATTACAGCCCAGTTCAGTACCTTGAGATAAAGAGTAAACTGTTATCGGGTGTATCGGCGTGTGTGCGTACAAGAGGGGTGTCAGCGAAGCGTCAGTGTGCGGAGAGGAGTAGACGACGAGGGAGCAAATTTCACCGGATCACAGGACCAGCAGTGAGACGAATCAACTTATTTGGATCCAACGTTCAAGTAACAATTGACATTTTAAACAGATCAATTCTGATAATGCAAAGCCAATTATTAAATTAAAATAATTATTTGTGAGTTACAGACCATTTTTAAATTTGTTTCAAAATATACAACCTTGCTCCAGATAACTGACTATATCGTTCAATTATTACTATGCCTAATATATGTTTTGTCGCATAGTAAATGGCGCCCAACGTTTTTGGCACGACAAAATAGTATATTATGAAAAACAAATGTTGTAGTGTTTTTGATATATTAAAATTGTCTTCAGAGTGTGTATCATTTAAATATTGCATATACTCAGAAATACTAGAGTTTAGGTTAGAATCGTAATTTAGTATTGGAACGTTATCTGGAGTGAATTATCTTATTTGTGCATGTATAGGTTAAGGTTTTGTGTGGACATTGTGTTATATGATTTCTGACTGTTTACTGTGCATTGCGATTAAAATTTAGATTAGGGACATTAAACGTAGACTTAAGGAATATTTGTGGCGTACGTAAATTAGGTCGTTACGATAAACTTTGTTTGTTGTGTATGTTATCGTGTTCAAAATGGCGGAAGGTCTATCAGCTGAGTTACAAGCTACGCTAAATACACTCTTAACTAATATTCAATCTGTACGAGATGATAATAAGCAGTTACGTGACGAAAGGATTAAAAATAATAAAGCATTAAAAGACAACTTAAAATCCATGCATGAAGATATTAGAACATTAAACTAAAACTTAAAATCTGTAAGAGATGAATCTAAAAAAAAAAATCTTCGCTGCCATTCACGAACAAGCTAAACAAAATAAAGCCATAGTTGAAGCAGCTGAAACCAAAATCACGGAGAAAGTTGAATCTATCCGCGTTGAGTTTGAGTCCGCAATAGACTTAACCAACACACACGTAACAGAATGTGAGACGCGTGTGATTGCGGTAGAAGAATGTATGCGAGAGCAGACGACCGCAGTAAATGACTCCATAAACACTTATGAAAACAAATTAGAGGTGTTAGAACAGAAAATAAAACAAATACAACAGACTACTCCAATCACAAACCAGGTCACTTACGTATACAAAACACAGGACGACACTAACACATACATGAAATTTTATGGCCTCGAGCATGAAAATCCCATACAATTCCTTAAGCAATGCCAGCGTAATATGGAGAATATTGCTGACAACCTTAGCGATGTTGAAAAAATAAACTGGGTGGTGTGTCAGTTAAAGGGCACAGCAGCTGAATGGTTTTCGATCGTGCAAGATAAAATTGTGGTATATGAAGATCTTGTTAACCACTTTAAAGCAAGGTATTGGAATGACGAAATCCAGTGGAAAGTATGCGTACAGCTGGAGTTTGGTAAGTATACTCCAGGTAAGGGGAGTAAGGAGAAATACTTGATCCAGCTTGTAGCCAAGGCGAAACACCTGGAGCCTGAAATATCAGAAGCAGAAATTGTCAACAAGCTAGCACATCATTTCAACAGGAGAATACAAGTAGCTGTAATCACACAAGGAATCAAAACATTAGAAGACCTGCTGTTGTTGCTAACAATATGGGAAAATGTAGATGGGAATCCCGAAACATACAATGCACACACAAAGGTAAACATCAATAACACGCCAAAACAAAATGAATATAAAAATAAACCATGGAAAAAGCCGGATCGCGAACACAATTCTTCCAAATTAGGTAGTCATAAAGTCGCAACTATAGCCAAAGATAACACAGATAATGAAAACGGTCCAAAAAATGCGTAAGGTTGCACGGTGTTGAACCGTGCAAAACAAACAAAAATAATAAGAACAATCAAAGTACCAGTCAGAATCAGAAATTCAATGAAAACATAGAAAGTAATAACATGATTATGACCTACTGCATATCTGGTGTATACCCTAATGATGTATGAAATGAACTTATAAATGACACTAATAATGAATTAATATGCCTAGGAATAGTGATAAGTTAGATAGTAGATATAATGTATTAAAAGCTAGGATAAATAACTGTAAGGGAAATGTTTTAATAGACAGTGGTGCTCAGATCTCATTGATCAGTGAAAATTTCGTCAATAAGAACATAGTAGAGTTTAAGAAAGTACCAGTATTACCGATTAATAATACAACTATTAAGACAGCCACAAACGAAGTTCAGAAAGTAAATAAACAAGCGTACATAACCATTTCATCACAAGGTATGGAGCTTGAAACACCAGTATTAGTTGTTAAGGATTTAATTTACGATGTCATCATAGGAACAGACACTTTAAAAAAAAATAAATGCCATCATTGATTTTAGTAAAAATGAATTAGTGTGTACCGTTAATAATAATCAATATAGTATAGTATTAGGAAATAATGATGTTGATAAACAATCTGAAGCGAAGTACATTCACATAACCAAGCCGGTGGCTAAGCTAGTTGTAAACAATAACAAAGATAATATTAATAATACAGAGCAATTAACCACGAGTCAGCGGAACAAATTAAACCAGCTGATAAAGAGACATACAGAGACATTTCAAAACACCCACACTACCACACGTGTACATGCACGACATCCAAGTCACTGATGAAAATAAATTTGTGCGTAAGACGTATCCTATTCCACTGCACTATCAGAAACTGGTGGATGAGGAAATAAATAAGCTGTTGGATGAGAACATCATCGAATGGTCCAACAGAAATTTCCTTAACCCAATGGTGATCGTAAAAAGAAAAATAACCAGATTAGGATATGTCTTGATATGCGTAATTTAAACAGTATCACTAAGAAATGTTTTGACTGTGCTTCAAATGCAGAAAACCTATTTACAAAATGCCAGGGTGTTAAATATATGTCTCGGTTGGATTTAAAAATTTGTTTTTGGCAAATCCCATTAGCTCAAGATAGCAGAAAGTTCACGGCATTTTTATATAGAAATAAATGCTACCAGTTCAAGGTAGTGCCCTTTGATTTGGTAACCAGCCTTGCTGCGATGGTGAAATGCCTGGAATTAGCGTTGGGTCCTGAGGTGGAAGACTTTGTGAGTATTTTTGTCAACGACATCCTAGTCATATCTAAATTGTTTGATGAGCATTTGAAGCATTTGGATATTGTATTCAGCAAACTCCGTCAGGCCAACTTGGTACTTAACTACGAGTAGTGCGAATTCGGTAAGTCCGAAAAAAAATTTTTGGGTCATATTATATCGGCGCAGGGTGTTAGTACGGACCCTGAAAAGATAGAATCCATCACGGGATTTCCAACACCTAAAAAAATGAAGGACATTAGAGCTTTCATAGGACTTACCAGGTATTACCGTCGATTCGCACCCTGCATATGCGAAAACAATAGAACCACTGTTGGAACTACTTCAAAAAAACACCAAATGGTGATGGGAGGCAAGACACGAAGAGGCATTTAACACGGTGAAGGACTTATTTAAAGAGAATCTACACGTGTTTCACCCTGAGAAGTAAGGAACATATGTGCAGAATTGCGATGCTTCGGATTGTGTCATTGGTTGAATTTTATATCAAAGGAATAAGAATGGTGAACTTAAAGTCATCGCTCATGTAAATCTGTCATTAAAAGGGCAGAGCGAAACTATTTTACTGCCAAAAAAGAAATTTTAGAAGTGTAAACTTGTAAATGCCGGAATGTCACGATGGATAACGGCTATGCAGGAATATGATTTTAGCATTAAGTACTGCAAAGCTAGCGACAACAAGTTGGCGGATACTTTGAGTCGTTATCCACCTTTGCCTCAGGAAATGCATTGGGCGGATAAGAATGAAATACAAATCTTGGCGATAAAATGCTTTACCAAATGAGATTAAAACTTTATTAAAGAACATAAATGTTGAACAACAACGTGATGACAAAATTAGAAAAATAATAAATGACATACAGGTTACAGAAAGTCCAAAGTTCCAGATTGGTAACAATATTTTGTAAAAGCTGATTGACGGTCAATGGAAGATTATGGTCAATGGAAGATTATGGTTCCCGACCATCTCATAGAGGACCTAACATGGCATGCCATGAAAGTCTTGCTCATGCTGGTGCTTACAAATGCTACCTGACACTGCGGGAAGATTTTATATGGATGAACATGGCCAGAAAAGTCAAATCAGTACTTCGTACCTGCCACACCTGCCAGACAGTCAAACATCCTAACCAACACACATATGTGGAAATGGGAAACATTGTTATGCAGGCGAAAAATGAATTATTATGTATCGATTTCATTGGACCATTAGCACGTGTGGCTAGGGGGATGAGAAACCTAGTGGTGTGTACGGATGTCTTCACAAAGAATGTAAGTCTTTATGCGGTGGGTAGACCCACAACAGATGCAGTACTGAGGATAATTTTAAAAAAGTACATCCCAAAGTATGGTCATGTAAAGAAGATCCTGTCTGATCAAGGCACGCAATTCCAGAATAAAAAATGGAAAGCCGAATTAGAGAAGAGGGGCATTCAGGCAGTCCTGACAGCCATTCATAGACCTCAAGGGAATCTTGCCGAGAGGGTGAATAGAGAGCTTGGTCGTTTATTCAGGATTATTGTAACAATAACCAAAGCAAGTGGCCAGAGTATCTGGAATTTTTCGAGAACACCATAAATGGGTGTTACAATACCACGACTGGATATACGCCATCAGAACTGCAGTCAGATGTCCAACCAAAGCGTGTCTGGAGTGATTATATAAAAAAGGTAGCCACTCAAAATTTGCCGATGCCAAACGAAGTTAAGCGTTTGGATGCAAAGGAGAGGATAAGGAAGTTTGCCGAACAGCGGTCAGAAAAATTTAATTCTGATCATAAGCTGCAATCTTTCAGAGTAGGTGAGTTAATTTTACTAAAAGCTTTAAATGTAAGTAGTAGTATTGATAATACCACAGCTAAATTCAATACACTTTGTAACATTTCTGTCAGCTGAACAGGTGGGAAAACAAACCTACATTGTTACGAATTAAAATACTAACAAAACTATTGGGAAATTCCATGCGTCGTCATTACGCAAGTATTATATCAAAAATTGGTAATTATTGTTGATCCGGACTATGCTCAAATTGCGGTGAAATATTTCTTTTCCTATTCTTCTATACTATATAAGCACGAAAAAAATTATTTTAAACGGGGGTCGAACCTATTTACGGAGAAAAAAAATTAAATAATTACTCACATTAGAATGCATGCAAATAGCCGGTGAACGCCATTTTCAGACTGAATACGTACACCGGTACAGGACGACGCGTGACGTCACCGGTTGTACATCAGCTGTCGCTGCAAATTGGCCTTTGGGATGTATATATAACCATTTTCCAAACATTTACAAGCGAGTTGGATGAAAAGCGAACAAAACAAAATTTACATGATTCTTACATGTTCAAAATTGCGTTGAGCCCAAACGGCGGTTTAAAGCTTTGCGTTGAGCCCACCGCGAGTTTATTATTAGTAACCTCGGAGGCGCCGTAGACTAAAGCATTTGCGGTGAGCCGGCTACCCAAAATCACTCTCAGCGGTGGATACTGTAGGAAACTGATGAGCCGGCCACCCACGAGTCTGAAATGTAATGCTTTGCGTTGTAGGCAATTGAATTACGTTAAGGCAAAATGTAGTGGTGATCCCACTAACTATTCAGTTATAGGCGGCCCGAAGGGCCGCGGGATATAGTTCATTGTTCCAGATAATAAAAATTAAGGCGAACCGCAAAAATTGGACTGTATGAAAAGCGAGTTGAGTCAATTGCTGAAATACGGGTACCCAAATGCCAAAAATTTCCAGAGGCTGATGTAATGCTGAATTACCATTGGTACTTGAGAAAAAATCAACGGATGGGTTTAAAATTTTGTAATCTCGCCTTTGTAATTGGTTAAGACAAAACAGCGGTTTCACCGTTGAGAATAAACGCGCGAATTTCACCATAAGTTGCATATTGCATAGTGTGTACTGTCGCCGCGTTAGGTAGTCTGGTGCGTGTTTGTGTTTGTGTAATTGTGCGGTGTTATTAATTATGGTTTAATTATTTCTGTTGTTTAGGGTTATTTACTATTAATAACGTTTGTAATATTGAGCCGATTACTTTAGAAATTTATGAAGTACAGCGCTGGGTACTCCGCGTGGTTAATATTTACCTGTGCTCCACCATACAATCTTGAAGTGAATTACGAAGCTTCAAATGTACATGATTCTTACATGTTCAAAATTGCGTTGAGCCCAAACGGCGGTGTAAAGCTTTGCGTTGAGCCCACCGCGAGTTTATTATTAGTAACCTCGGAGGCGCCGAAGGCGCCGTAGACTAAAGCATGTGCGGTGAGCCGGCTACCCAAAATCACTCTCAGCGGTGGATACTGTAGGAAACTGATGAGTCGGCCACCCACGAGTCTGAAATGTAATGCTTTGCGTTGTAGGCAATTGAATTACGTTAAGGCAAAATGTAGTGGTGATCCCACTAACTACTCAGTTAATATGGCGTATGGTGTAGCACAGGTAAATATTTACCCTCCGCGTAATGTGATTTTCAGTCCTTTAGTTTGTGTAATTGTGTAACATTTTAATACACAATGGCCTGCTACATTAAGGTAAGATTTTCATCTTTTCATAATTGGATGGATTACGTGTGTGTGTGTGTGTGTGTGTGTGTGTGTGTGTGAAATATTCAAATTGCCGTGAAATATTTCTTTTTCTATTCTTCTATACTATATAAACACGAGAAAAATAATTTTAAACGGTGGTCGAACCTATTTACGACGACAAAAAATTAAATAATTTCTCCCATAAGGCGCCAAAAAACGCTACGTTATTTGCCGCGTAAACTTAGGAAGTACAGCGCTGAGTACTCTCCGCAATGACGTCATAACTCGTCATTTGCTGTGTAACTGTGCGCCGTTTCTTAGATAACATGGCGGTCATTCACTTTACATGCACGCTTATGGGAGTAATTATTTAATTTTTTTTCTCCGTAAATAGGTTCGACCCCCGTTTAAAATAATTTTTTTCGTGCTTATATAGTATAGAAAAATAGGAAAAGAAATATTTCACCGCAATTTGAGCATAGTCCGGATCAACAATAATTACCCAAAAATTAAGGTGTTCACGTATATCTGGGTATATAAAGAATGAATGTCATAAGGTAATTGGTAAATTAAATAAATTGTGTAAATTCATGTATGTTTGAACCATGTTGGTAAATGTGTTGAGAAGTGTTCGACTGAACAGTAGGTATTATGACGTCATGAACTGTTTATACTAGCTGTTATCAGACAATTACTCTACCACATAATAATTAATAAAAGCTCATCTTACCTTTTCGGATGCCAGGGTTCTACACACAAACTCGCAGCCTATAAACGTGATTTAGGGTTAGGTGTTGTAATAATTACTCTCATTTACTGTTAACTATTTCAACTTCATTTATTATTATTTTTTATTATTCTCTTTTTTTGTGAATCAAATAAGATTATGACTTCTCCATTTACATTCTCCACCATTTAAATCAAACAATTTTCATCATGGAGGTAGAGACCCCATTTAATCAAAACAGACACAATTTCAACATTTCTTAATCCTTATAATTAAAATAATTGATTAATCAAATTAATTTAAAGACAACCCAGTATTTGCCACACACACTTTCATGCATTTTTTCTACCCCATTTAATTACAGCGCTTGTTTAATTTAAATTTTCATAATTGATTATGTATTATACAGTTACGTCTTTAGCGGCGTCCCTGCTGACCATGTCACTCCACATTTTTTATCACTATTTGCCCGAAAGATGTTGCACTGATTTAATTTCGACACCGCTGAATTGAATTAATGTTACACTGTTTTTTATACTTTAATGCATGGTTTACGTTATATTTTGATGCCTTAGATAAATTTTCGGCTTGCGAGCCTTTTACGTTCAACCGGCCGGTTTGACAACTTGACGCTGAGTAAATTTTTCAAGATGGCTAAATTCTTACGGTCTGTGGCAACTTGCAATTTCATAGGCTGATCAGGCGTCACGTGATATCTTCTGGAGTGCGAGTTTGTGTACCATAAACTTGCGTTCTGAGGCTCGCAAAAAGTTCGTGCCAATTCATCTGTGTGGGCAGGCATACGCGCACTCTTTCACATTCCTCAGCACCTGGAAATGTAGCATGTTGAGGGGCGGACAGACCAAACATGCAACTGGATGCCCCGAAAGTCACACACTGCTTTACAATTGAAAACTGTTCTGGGCGATTCCCCGTTATTACCATTAATAATTTAATAAAAAGAAACCCCTCAATTCTGTCCCGTTACATAGCTTATCTGTCTACCTCTTGATAACAGAGATTATCAACCACATGCTTATGCTTATTTACATTGGAACTGACAGATGTCAAAAATTTATTGTGTAGCGGGTCATTTTTGGGTGTTTTTATTTTCCACAGTATGGAATAATTATATTTTTATTTATTTCATTTTTGGGCGGGTTTGTCGAAAAGTTGTGAAAATTATTGTGCAACCAGATTCATTCCATTATAACCGAACGGATGGCAACGTTATTTCCATTGTGAAAGAAACAGTTTGAAACAAAGCAGTAAGGCGCAGTTGTTGTCGAGGAATGCGGCAGAGAATTCGCACCACCCTAAAAATTCGCAGAACTCTGTACTTGTGTGGCAGTGCACACACGCCACTACTCGAGCATGGGCGCCTACCCACGCGATGGTAAAAAACCAAGATGGCTAGAGAAGAGAATATTCATCGCCTTCTCCAAGACTTTACGGAAATGCTGTTTAAGTCCCACCCACTTTAAGGACGTCCGCCAATGCCTAGATGAGATCATGTACCATGTTAACCCAAAAACTCACATACATAGCATAGGACGAAACTGTGACGACTAACTGTAAGGCATTGATGTCCGTCGTCTTGACTAAAATGCTCCAGGAGTGGGGAACTGAGAGACGCTGGCAGTCTTTTGTCGACTCTCGCCTGCGCAGGCCGCCCGACAAACCGGGCTCAGAAACAAAATTTTTTTTAACTGATATAATAGTGAAATAGCGGAAAAAGTTTATGTGACCGCGGTCGGGAAAAATGTAAAACAACATTAGACACCTTTTGGACATTTCATACGAAATTAGAAAAGAAATGGATGTGCGCGAAGACCACGTGGCCGGGGATTATTTCGTCTACTGAAAGTGTAAGGGTTGGGGTTTTATAAAGGTATGGGGTATCAAATAAATTAAAATTAATTTAAGTGAGAATGGCAGGCTGGTCTCTCTTGTTTAAAGTATGTAAGTAGTAGAAAGTAAGAATAGTACGTAAGACGTAATGATTACACAACCTGTAAAACCATAATATTTTTAAAGTATGTAAAAACTATATTTGGAGGAAAAGTAAAAAATTCAAATCTGTCAAATGATTTTAAAAATAAAAGGAAAAGTTGAATTCTCTTCATTCAAAATGGGTATTCAGACTTATTTCGTAACCTCACACTGTTTCTGATCTCGCTTATAGAACGCTGGGGGGACCCTTAGGAACAAAGGTAAGTAAAAGTGAATTAAATGTATAAATAAGTAAGTTTTTATACAAATGGCGGCCCGAACAACGAGATTATATAATATAATTATATAAATAAGCCAGAATTCAGAAACAGAGTGGGTAGTGAAAGAATACAAAATACGTAAAATAAGGTTATGTTGTAACTACACGAGGTAGAAAAATTTTACAATAATTTTAGATATAATATGAATATGTAATATTTATTATACGAAAACATTTTTGAAAGAAATAGAAATATTTAAACAAAAGTTAAATTGGCAGATAACGAGAACGTCAGTCTAGCTGACAATACCAAAGAAAGCCAGACAAGCGCAACTGAATCACAAATTATGAGTGGAGAAATTATTCACTCAACGCCAGTCCCGACTAACAGGGCTGACGAAAATCAAATAGTAAAAATGATGCAGTCGCTTTTTAATATACAAAATAGTAAGTTCGATGAAAAATTTAGCGAACAGAAAAGTGAAATTAGAGAAGTTCAAATAATTTTAACGTAAAATTTGAAGAAGTTAAAAATGAAATCAGAAAGCAGAATATTAGTTTTGACAGACGAATCAATGAAATAGATGTACGTTGTACAAATATGCAAGAACAAGTAGTAGAAATAGTTAATGAGAAAGTCGATGCTAAAATAAATGATTTAGATGACAAAATCAATACAATTAATGAAACAGTAATTAGCACAGTTCAAAACCAAATAGAGACACAAAGTAAAGAGATAGAAAATAAATGTTTAGCTACGGTAGATAAGCAGATAGAGATGAAAACCAAATTTGAAATAAATAAACAAATAGACATTAAAACAACCGTTTTACAAGATCAGTTAGAAAATTTTGAGTCAAATGTAATAAGTATAGCAGAGAATATAGAAACAGTAAGTAAAGCTATTTCAGAGCATGCAGATAATACCAACTGTAAAATAAGTACCATACAAAGTAAGCTCAGAGAAATAGATGAGTTCAGTTTACAAACTAGTAATAATATATATGACAAATGTACTGTAATTGAGAACAATTTAATGAGTGTGAAAAATGAATTACGGGGGGAAATTAACAAAAAATTTACCGGGGTTACTGAAAGGGTTATCATAACTAGAGATCTACACAATGAAATTGAATTAGAAACATTTAGCTATGAAAACCGGACAATACATCCAATGAGATTTATAAACCAAACCCGGGAATACAACCGTTTCAATAACAGTAATTGGGAGGTACAATTAACCAAAATAATTAAATGTTTTAGGGGTAGTTCAGTAGTGTGGGCGGAAGCACATCGGTCAGAATGGGATTGTTATGAGACATTTGAAAGAGCATTTAAAGGGAAATATTGGACCGAAGATGAACAAGAGATACTAAGAAGCCGTATAATGGGAACGGGCGATTTTTTAGGACACCCTAATAATAATAATTTAACGATATACGTTACCAAGTTATATAACGAAGCGAAATATCTAGAGCCACAGATACCATTTAAATCTTTTGTTAGACATGTAAGTAAACACTTACCGAAAGATGTACAAACCACTTTAATGACAAAAGAAATTGAAGATATGAACGAGTTGGAGAGAATACTAGATATATTACAGAGTATTAGAGATCGAGAAGGGGGTAGGCGAACACAACAAGATAATAACCATCAGCATGTCGAATATAATCAAAATAACAGTAATAATTATCGTGGGTATAATAATAATGTGCATAGAGATAATGTAAACAAACCAGGTGAGTGGAGTTGTTCCAGGTGCAAATGGGGGAATTTCGCCAGCAGACAACGGTGTTATAAATGTAATTTACCCAGAGAAGAGCAGAGGAGGAGAAACGAAAGCAGGCCATACAGAGGAACAAATAACTACCACCAGGGACCGTCACGGGATCACCAGATACCCACAACAAGCAACCATAGACAACAACCGGAAAACTAGAGCATACAGTGGTAGCACGGACCAGACCACTGTACGGGGAAGCAAGTGAGGTCCAACCATTAGAAGATGTTATGAGTAATGTAATTAGAACAGACATAGTTGCAGACCTGCTGGAGGAAGAAAACAAGGCAATCGAGGTGAGAGCGGGACTAACAGAAATACAGGTAAATGTAGCTAATAAATATTATAGAACACTTGTAGATACAGGTAGTGAGATTTCTGTTATTGCTGAAAACATTTTAGGAGAGTTAAAAGAAAGTATAAAGAATATTCCAATTTTACCAGTAGCTGGGGTTACAGTAGTAGGAGTTACAGGCGTACGCAGTAAGAGAATAACAAAACAGATACACTTAAGTTTTTTGATAAATGACATAGAATTTGAGAACACATTTTTGGTAGTTAAAGGGTTAAGTTTAGACATTATATTGGGTAATGAATTCCTGCAAAGAAATAAAGCTATTGTAAACTTTAAGGAGAAAATAGTAGAATTAGAAGGGGGTGATCGGTCTGTAAAGGTTAATTTTGAACAAATAAGTTAGAACAACGGGGGTAAAAATATTACAAAAGAGAGTAGGTGAAAGTGGTGCAGATACTAGAGTAAATTTATGTAGAGAGAGTGAATATATTGATGATTGTGAGAATGAAATGAGTAATATTAATAATGCAGTATGGGAGATAAGGCCGGATGAATTTTGTAGTGGAGGTGAGGTGGTAAGGAGTGATCAGCGTGCGGCGCTGTGGCAAGTGATCGAGGAGTTTAAGGGAGTGTTTGCCGATATTCCAGGAAGGGCAAAGGATTATGTATGTACATTGCAGATACGGGAACACACACCTTTCATGCAGCGAAGTTATCCCGTGCCTTATTCTAAGAGACGAGCGGTGCAAGAGGAGCTGGACAGGATGCTGGAAGGAGGGATAATAGAAAGGTCAGTATCACACTATTCGAACCCATTAGTTGTAGTAATTAAAAAAGATGGCAGAGTTAGGTTATGTTTAGATGCCAGGAGGATCAACCAGATAATAATACCAGACCGTGAATCACCAGAGTCAATCAATGAAATATTTCAGAAATTCAGCGGGGTGAGATATATGACGTCATTGGATCTAACAGCAGGATATTGGCAGGTACCATTGGCGGAGGTGAGTAGGAAATATACAGCTTTCCTATTTAACGGTAAGAACTATCAATTTCAAAGATTGCCATTTGGACTAAATACCAGCGTAGCCAGTTTCATAAAGTGCTTAGACCAGATTTTAAAACCCAAAGATTTAGATTTTTTAACGGTATATGTAGATGATATTTTAATTGCGTCAAGAACTTTTGAGGACCATTTAGATCATTTAGGATATGTGCTAACCAAATTAAAGGAAGGAGGACTTACTGTAAATTGGGACAAATCAAAATTTCTACAAACACAAATAAATTTTTTAGGATTTATAATCACACCAGAAGGAATCTCCGCAAATCCGGATAAAGTGGGCTCCATCATGCGCTTCCCTGAGCCGAAGAACATCAAGCAGCTACAGAGTTTTCTGGGATTGTGTAATTTTTATCGAAAATTTCAGAAGAACTACGCCCATGTGACAGCAAGATTGAGTGCGGTACTCCAGAAAAATAAACAATGGAGATGGGGATTAGTGGAACGAGAGGCGTTCAACGAAATTAAACAGAAATTTAGCAAAATGATAATGATGAACCACCCTGATTTTAATAAAATATTTTTCTTACAGACAGATGCTAGTAACGTGGCCGTAGGTGCGGAACTCTACCAAGAAGACGAAGAGAAAGAACACCTAACCATCGCATTTGCGAGCAGATCCTTGTTGATGGCTGAGAAGAACTATACCACTACCGAAAAGGAACTATTAAGTATTGTGTTCGCCGTCAGCAAATTTCGCACTTACATCTTGGGAAATAGGACGGTGATCCACACCGATCACAAGGCACTATCCTTCTTAAATACATGTAAACTTGCTCACAGCCGTTTAACCAGGTGGGTACTTGTTTTACAGGAATATAATTTTGAATGGGAGTACATCAAGGGAACAGACAACAAGATACCTGACACTCTTTCACGGGTAGACATGTTAGATAATAAGACAGGTAGGGATTTAAAGGAAATTGAAATTTTTCAGATTAGCAGGGAAGACAGAATTTTTGGTGAAGAGTTGAAGGACATCAGAACCATGCAAAGAGCAGATGGTAAGTCAGGTAAGATTATGGATAGCTTAGAAACTGAATTAGCAGAGTCAGAATATAGTCAGCATTTTCAGATTTATCAGGGGTTATTATTTAAGAAAGTAGTAGGGGGTGAGCGTGATTGGAAACTAGTTATGCCAGAGGGGTTAGTTGATAAGATTATTTGGGATTGTCATTTAAGATATGGTCATTTTGGCGCGAAGAAGTGTGTCAATGTTTTGAAAGAGTCATGTGTTTTTAAAAATATGGAAAGAAGGGTTAGAAAATTGTTAAGTGGTTGTGATTTATGTCAGAAATCAAAGGTAGTAAATTATAGAGTAGAAGGGGAGATGAATTTTATAAAAGTGAATAGACCTTTTGATTTAGTTGCGGTAGATTTGTTTGGGCCATTGCCAAAGGGTAGAGGCGGAGTGATGTATATTTTTGTGATGCTTGATACTTTTTCTAAATATGTGAGATTGTATAGCGTTAAAAGAGCTACCAGTCAGGTATTGAGTGAGAAGGTGACAAAGGACTACATGATTCACGTGGGTAAGCCGAGAGTAATTTTATCAGATCATGGTCCACAGTTCATCAGTGGGAAATGGCGTCAGACTCTAGGATGGGAAGGAATCATCACGAAACATACGGCTGTGTACCATCCCCAGTCCAACCAGGCTGAGTGTGTAATGAGAGAGATAGGCAGGATCTTTAGAGCCTATTGTCACGCTAAACACAGCGAGTGGCCGTTGTACGTCCGAAGAGTAGAGACTTGGCTGAACAGTACCACCCACGAGTCCACCGGCTATACACCTCACGAGTTGATCAAAGGAACATGCCCCCCGAGAATTTTGGAACAGTTGCTTGATTACCCACCTGAGAGTGAGAAAGCGGATGTGAGTATAAAAATCAGGTTGGCAAATGAGAGTTTATTAAGTAAAGGAGAACAAAGAAAACGTAGGCACGACGCAAAAGGTAAGTGGATGAAGTATGAAGTAGGACAATTAGTATTGGTGAGGAGACATGATTTGTCGAGCGCTCAGGACAAGGAGATTAAGAAATTTTTCTTACTCTATGAAGGACCGTATGAGGTAATAGAAGTTAAGATGAAGAATTCGTATGTATTACAGAACAGAGAGACAAGGGAGATAGTAGGGACACACAATGCTACAAATTTGAAATTGTATTGGTCATCATAGGAATTTTACCAGGATTGTTGTTAATCATTATTGTATGAATGAAATTTAATCTGATTTTATATTTAATATTCATTTTTAAAGTATCCAAGTCACTGTATTAAATAAATAATTGCTTATCTAATCCGTCGAGTGACTTACTTGTAATTCCGCTTGACGCGTTTCAGGGCATATGCCCCATCTTCAGAATAATTCCTCTTCACAGAACGTCAGACATTAAGATTAAAATGTAATAATTAAAATTAAAATCCATGGTTAAAATATTAACTCGTCAAAATATTAAAATATACTAAATGCACAGAGGAGCACGCACTATCACAACATGAGTTCACTTCGCGTTATAGTCGGTGTACACCGCCGCGATGTTACTCGCGCACTGACTGTCTGAGTAAACTGTTATCTGCACAACGCATCTTGTATCCTAATGGCCGTGTCGTACAAGGGATTTGACTTGAAGTTAAGTTGGTCGTTTAATATGAATTAAACGACTTAATTAAACGAATTAAGTCTTGTGAGTTGTTCGTCTTTTTAATTTGTTTAAAGGCCTTGTAAATTTCGAATTCTTTTAATGTATCCATATATCTATCTTTTTTGCAAAAGTGTAATGGTTTAAAGTTGGTGTCAAAATTGGTGTAGTTATGATTATTATTTACGAGGTGACGTGCAAAGTTGGATTTGAGAATGTGGGTGTCGTTTTTTGGTAAATGTTCTTGGAAGCGTTTTTTGAACGCTCTGCCGGTTTGTCCAATATAGAAGCTGTTGCAATCATCACATTGGATTTTATAGACACCTGTCCTCTGTTTTATTGGTTTTGCAGCTTTATGGTGAAGAATTTTCTTAATGCTGTTATCAGTCCGGAAAGTTAAAGTTATATTCAATTTTCTAAAAATGTTGGTTAATGTATGGGGTAAAGTTCAGCCGTAAATAGAAGTCACGTACGTGCTGTCTCGGTTACTACTCGGTTTTGTTTTCTTGTTATGTAACTTTTTCTGGTGTTTTTTGATCAAAGCATCGATCATAGAGCACGTATATCCATTGGCCTTAGCTATGTATTTAATGGTGTTGACTTCCTCCTGAAAGTCACTGATTTCTAACGGTATGGTGAGTAATCTATGTATGAAACTGTTATAGGCGGCCATTTTTTGCGGAAGAGGGTGATGGGAATCCGTGTGTATCGTGGCGTCGGTGGTGGTAGGTTTTCTATATATTTGGTATTGGAAACTATTGTCAAACCTTGTTATTGTTAAATCGAGGAAATTAAGTTTATTTTCTATTTCAACCTCGAGGGTAAATTGTATGTTCTTGTTTATATTATTTAAATAGTTTTTTAAATTATTGATCTGTCTTATGGTACCGTTAAAAATGATGAAGGTGTCATCTACATAACGTGTATATGATACTATCTTGTTATGCCATTTGTTTGCGCTGCTGAACATATGTGTGTTTTCGTAGTGGTTCAGGTATATGTCCGCCAATAATCCAGAGAGTGGGGATCCCATCGCTAAACCTTTCTTTTGTATATAGTATTTTCCATCAAATATAAAATAGTTTTGATTTAAAACAACTTCCAATAGAGCGGTTATCTCATTAATTTCATCAGGACTGCGTATGTTAGCTACAATAAGATTATACTTGAGAATATTTATTGTATCCTGGACGGGTATATTTGTATAAAGGTCTACTATGTCGAAAGATGCGATTCTGTAATTAGGTTTAATTTGGATGTTTTTCAGTTTGTCGATAAGTTCAGTACAACTTTTTGTGCTATGGTCATTCTTTAAGCTTATACTGTTCTTTATTATTTGTACTAGTTTTTTACTGATTTTGTAACTCGGAGCAGTGGTGAAGTTCACAAGCGGCCTAATTGGTACACTGGGTTTATGAATCTTTGGCAAACCAGTAAACTGGGGAGCCTCTGCATTAATAGGTTTCAATGAGTGACGTGTGGCGCTATCGAACAAGTGCGTACAACGATTAACTGTGTTATTCAGGGCTTTAACGAAATCGGCTGACGGGTCGGCATTTACCATTGTAATATTATTATTTTCAATAAATTGATTAACCTTTTGCGAATATTGGTTTTTGTCCATTATAACGATAGTGTTTCCCTTGTCCGCCTTTGTAATGAGTGCATCATTGTTGGATAATTTGTCTTTGATTTGTTTTAAAGTTTTAATTTCGTTCATATATTTAAAGTTTAGTTTAGGGCTTTTTTTGTTCGAAAATTTATTGAGTTTGTTTTTAATCAAAACTCGAGCCTCATTTTGTAAGTTTATGTTAGGTATTGACTTTATAGCCGTCTCAGCGCAAATTATTTCATGGTATATGTGGTTTTTATTGCTGTGGGGTATGTTGTAATTTAGACCCTTGTTAAGTACGTCCATTTCATTCTTATTAAAGTTTATCGATGTTAGATTAGATACGCGCACATAGAATTCGTGTTTACAGGTGACGTTATCTTCGTTTGGTTTTTGTTTACTTTTGAGAGTTCTAAGTTTCTTATCATGTTTTGTATATACACGTTGCATTACATCGTTGATGTATTTATTGCAATCATGTAATATATTGTCTAATTGTAATGCATGGACACTGTTAAGCAGCTTCAAATGGGACAAATATAATTCTTTGTTCAATTCAGTCTTTTTCCTATATAAACATCTCAACTCCTCCTTTAACCACATCACCTGTGCACGCTCTTTGATTTTTGTGGCCGTCTTGGAGTTATTGTTTATTTTGATAGAGGCATACTTAGGTATTAAATTGTTTTTGATGCATTCTTTATTAAAATTTATATGGGAATTGGTTTTTAATAATTTAATCTTAATGTTCTGAAATTTGAATACTGTAGATGCTTGGACTTGCTTCCAGTTTAATATTCATTTTTAAAGTATCCAAGTCACTGTATTAAATAAATAATTGCTTATCTAATCCGTCGAGTGACTTACTTGTAATTCCGCTTGACGCGTTTCAGGGCATATGCCCCATCTTCAGAATAATTCCTCTTCACAGAACGTCAGACATTAAGATTAAAATGTAATAAATTAAAATTAAAATCCATGGTTAAAATATTAACTCGTCAAAATATTAAAATATACTAAATGCACAGAGGAGCACGCACTATCACAACATGAGTTCACTTCGCGTTATAGTCGGTGTACACCGCCGCGATGTTACTCGCGCACTGACTGTCTGAGTAAACTGTTATCTGCGCAACGCATCTTGTATCCTAATGGCCGTGTCGTACAAGGGATTTGACTTGAAGTTAAGTTGGTCGTTTAATATGAATCCGCCGTCTTGTGAGTTGTTCGTCTTTTTAATTTGTTTAAAGGCCTTGTAAATTTCGAATTCTTCTAATGTGTCCATATATCTGCCTTTTTTGCAAAAGTGTAATGGTTTAAAGTTGGTGTCAAAATTGGTGTAGTTATGATTATTATTTACGAGGTGACGTGCAAAGTTGGATTTGAGAATGTGGGTGTCGTTTTTTGGTAAATGTTCTTGGAAGCGTTTTTTGAACGCTCTGCCGGTTTGTCCAATATAGAAGCTGTTGCAATCGTCACATTGGATTTTATAGACACCTGTCCTCTGTTTTATTGGTTTTGCAGCTTTATGGTGAAGAATTTTCTTAATGTTGTTATCAGTCCGGAAAGTTAAAGTTATATTCAATTTTCTAAAAATGTTGGTTAATGTATGGGGTAAAGTTCGGCCGTAAATAGAAGTCACGTACGTGCTGTCTCGGTTACTACTCGGTTTTGTTTTCTTGTTATGTAACTTTTTCCGGTGTTTTTTGATCAAAGCATCGATCATAGAGCACGTATATCCATTGGCCTTAGCTATGTATTTAATGGTGTTGACTTCCTCCTGAAAGTCACTGATTTCTAACGGTATGGTGAGTAATCTATGTATGAAACTGTTATAGGCGGCCATTTTATACTGTATGGCCATTTTATACTGTAGAATACATCTACAGTATTCAAATTTCAGAACATTAAGATTAAATTATTAAAAACCAATTCCCATATAAAATTTAATAAAGAATGCATCAGAAACAATTTAATACCTAAGTATCCCTCTATCAAAATAAACAATAACTCCAAGACGGCCACAAAAATCAAAGAGCGTGCACAGGTGATGTGGTTAAAGGAGGAGTTGAGATATTTATATAGGAAAAAGACTGAATTGAACAAAGAATTATATTTGTCCCATTTGAAGCTGCTTAACAGTGTCCATGCATTACAATTAGACAATATATTACATGATTGCAATAAATACATCAACAATGTAATGCAACGTGTATATACAAAACATGATAAGAAACTTAGAACTCTCAAAAGTAAACAAAAACCAAACGAAGATAACGTCACCTGTAAACACGAATTCTATGTGCGCGTATCTAATCTAACATCGATAAACTTTAATAAGAATGAAATGGACGTACTTAACAAGGGTCTAAATTACAACATACCCCACAGCAATAAAAACCACATATACCATGAAATAATTTGCGCTGAGACGGCTATAAAGTCAATACCTAACATAAACTTACAAAATGAGGCTCGAGTTTTGATTAAAAACAAACTCAATAAATTTTCGAACAAAAAGAGCCCTAAACTAAACTTTAAATATATGAACGAAATTAAAACTTTAAAACAAATCAAAGACAAATTATCCAACAATGATGCACTCATTACAAAGGCGGACAAGGGAAACACTATCGTTATAATGGACAAAAACCAATATTCGCAAAAGGTTAATCAATTCATTGAAAATAATAATATTACAATGGTAAATGCCGACCCGTCAGCCGATTTCGTTAAAGCCCTGAATAACACAGTTAATCGTTGTACGCACTTGTTCGATAGCGCCACACGTCACTCATTGAAACCTATTAATGCAGAGGCTCCCCAGTTTACTGGTTTGCCAAAGATTCATAAACCCAGTGTACCAATTAGGCCGCTTGTGAACTTCACCACTGCTCCGAGTTACAAAATCAGTAAAAAATAGTTCAAATAATAAAGAACAGTATAAGCTTAAAGAATGACCATAGCACAAAAAGTTGCACTGAATTTATCGACAAACTGAAAAACATCCAAATTAAACCTAATTACAGAATCGCATCTTTCGACATAGTAGACCTTTATACAAATATACCCGTCCAGGATACAATAAATATTCTCAAGTATAATCTTATTGTAGCTAACATACGCAGTCCTGATGAAATTAATGAGATAACCGCTCTATTGGAAGTTGTTTTAAATCAAAACTATTTTATATTTGATGGAAAATACTATATACAAAAGAAAGGTTTAGCGATGGGATCCCCACTCTCTGGATTATTGGCGGACATATACCTGAACCACTACGAAAACACACATTTGTTCAGCAGCGCAAACAAATGGCATAACAAGATAGTATCATATACACGTTATGTAGATGACACCTTCATCATTTTTAACGGTACCATAAGACAGATCAATAATTTAAAAAACTATTTAAATAATATAAACAAGAACATACAATTTACCCTCGAGGTTGAAATAGAAAATAAACTTAATTTCCTCGATTTAACAATAACAAGGTTTGACAATAGTTTCCAATACCAAATATATAGAAAACCTACCACCACCGACGCCACGATACACGCGGATTCCCATCACCCTCTTCCGCAAAAAATGGCCGCCTATAACAGTTTCATACATAGATTACTCACCATACCGTTAGAAATCAGTGACTTTCAGGAGGAAGTCAACACCATTAAATACATAGCTAAGGCCAATGGATATACGTGCTCTATGATCGATGCTTTGATCAAAAAACACCGGAAAAAGTTACATAACAAGAAAACAAAACCGAGTAGTAACCGAGACAGCACGTACGTGACTTCTATTTACGGCCGAACTTTACCCCATACATTAACCAACATTTTTAGAAAATTGAATATAACTTTAACTTTCCGGACTGATAACAGCATTAAGAAAATTCTTCACCATAAAGCTGCAAAACCAATAAAACAGAGGACAGGTGTCTATAAAATCCAATGTGACGATTGCAACAGCTTCTATATTGGACAAACCGGCAGAGCGTTCAAAAAACGCTTCCAAGAACATTTACCAAAAAACGACACCCACATTCTCAAATCCAACTTTGCACGTCACCTCGTAAATAATAATCATAACTACACCAATTTTGACACCAACTTTAAACCATTACACTTTTGCAAAAAAGGCAGATATATGGACACATTAGAAGAATTCGAAATTTACAAGGCCTTTAAACAAATTAAAAAGACGAACAACTCACAAGACGGCGGATCATATTAAACGACCAACTTAACTTCAAGTCAAATCCCTTGTACGACACGGCCATTAGGAGACAAGATGCGTTGCGCAGATAACAGTTTACTCAGACAGTCAGTGCGCGAGTAACATCGCGGCGGTGTACACCGACTATAACGCGAAGTGAACTCATGTTGTGATAGTGCGTGCTCCTCTGTGCATTTAGTATATTTTAATATTTTGACGAGTTAATATTTTAACCATGGATTTTAATTTTAATTATTACATTTTAATCTTAATGTCTGACGTTCTGTGAAGAGGAATTATTCTGAAGATGGGGCATATGCCCTGAAACGCGTCAAGCGGAATTACAAGTAAGTCACTCGACGGATTAGATAAGCAATTATTGATTTTATATGTTTACAGAAGGGAGTCTCCCCCATTTTCGGGCGGTCACGATCTTACCAGTCCTGGCCGTGGAATTCGGAACTCGGAGACGGGCCATGGTTGGAGGATCTTCCTTCGGGCGGTGAACGCAACGATGGTCCGGCTCCATCAAAATTGTTTAAAATTAGAAAACTCACAACACTTTGAACGGGGAGGGGGACCCATAGTTTCGTGGAAAGGTAGTATATATATATTTTTTTTTTCTCTTCACGAACTATTTTAGTTTTATTTTAGAAATTGTAAAATGAAACAACCAAAAATTTGGAATTTGAATACTTAAATTTTCAAATAATTGTTTTCCCTCAGAAAACAACACAAATGTATTTTATTTTTATGTAACTGTATAAGATGATTCATTGTGGTACTTATTATTTTGTCAGAAAGAAAATGTTAGTGAAAAGTGAAAGATTGGACTTGCAGAAGTGTCTATGTGAAAACTTTTAAAAAGTAAATAAAAGAACTTGTTATTATACAAGATTAAAGGGTAATTTTAGGGGGTTGATTGGTGCTCAATGAAGTGATAAAACAATGGAGTGTTGAACTGCGTATGTAGAAAGTTTAGTTCAATTGTTAATTAATTAGTTAGCTATTAAGTGGCTATTGCGGGGGTGGCCTGTGCTCTCGTAAATAGCGAAATGGGTTGGGGGTAACAGTGAGTGTTACCTCCATCGGAGGCGAAAATGGCGAAAATGTGCGGCACACCTTATTCGTGTAAAATAAAATTTACACACTTCTAAACGACCGTGTCGCACATATTAGTAATGGATATAACAGGCAGTCAAATTAAAGTTTAGATTTCCTCGACTTTTCGGGCGGTTACTGCCTTACCAGCACTAACCGTGGTTTTGGCTAGCGGCCAGCTATGGTCATATCAAGTCCCTTGACCATAGCTGACTTGAAATTGGTATATATTTGAAATTCAATGGGGGGAGAACGTAGGGGAAATCTCCGGTACTATGGAACAGCGGCTGCCACTCTGCCCGCTTTGGGGTAGCAAGACAGGTGGTAGATCCGTCTTAAGGGTGAGTAATTATAACAAGAACATGATGATGTTCACTACTTTAAAACTTAATAGCGGAAGCAGAGACACGGAGAGGTAAAACCTGCTCCAAAATATACAGTCTTTGTGGAAGCGAAAAGGCGCCACAGTCTTACATAATTTGAAATAATGTGTGTGGCTGGGAGGTGACGCAAAGGAGTCACGAATGTAAATTTTATAACATAACATTTTTTATTCAAAGTTGGATCCAATAAAACTGCTTATGCTCTGTTCAATTAACTAGCTGATCCGATATGTAATATAAGGTGTTCATTACATGCTATGATTTTAAATATATTATTTTATTGTTGTATGTTAAGTATAGGCATTGATAAGAATATGTGTTTTCATGATATGTGTATGCTTTAAATTAAGCCAATAATTAAACGCCTGGCAGGCAATTAACATCGTAGAAGTGAGTATTGATAAATAAATATATATATTTCATATAATTTATTCAATTGTGAGATGTATTTCCATTGTGTTAGTAGGATCAGCTGATCAGCAATAACACGTCACTGGTATATTAGTTATAAATGTTTTAAGTAATTGATGTTCAATGTAATGTTTGATGTATTACAGATATTTTAAAGTAATGATAAAAAGAATTTGAGAAATAAAGTAATAATTTATGCAAGTTAACAAAAGAGAGTCTTTGGGTGATGAATATTTTACGGGACGTGTAGATCTGTCCAAGTTGAAGTCAGAGTTAAAATTGAAATAGTAGAGATGAGGCTAATGTAATGTTGTTTTGAGTTTATACATGTTATAGTATTTTGAGAAGTATTGATGTTGACACAGTAGTAGTGAGTATATGTAGCGATGAGTAATGTGAATGAGATATAAACATATTTGTTGATGATATTTTGTAGTAAGGGTGAGGTGGTAAGGTGTGAGCAACGTGCGGCGTTGTGGCGAGAATAGAGTAGTTCGCGTGAGTGTTTGCCGATATTTTGGAGGGGCATTGGCTCGTATGGTTATAGCCAGGTAGGGAACACACATCCTAGTACAAAGATGAGCGGTGCCAGAGGTAAATTGAATTTAGAGTGTTTTGATAGATATTTTTATAGAGATGGATGTCATGTAGTAAAAGTTAATAGTAGAGTCAGGGGATAAAGATTATATATGTATACAGATCTAGTAGTACAGTCAATGAGAATAAATAGTTCAAATCACCCACAGTAGAATAAAGTAAGATTGTCAAATAGAGAGAGTGATTTATGATAAAGAATATAAAATTTTTTATTTTTTCGAAACCAGTGACAAAATTTGGATAGAATTGAAAATAATGTAAAGGCAAGGATTGTTTATTATGCAAATGTCAATTTGTTTATTATTTATATTAATATTTTGTTCATTTTAAATATTTTATTTTATTATGTTTTGTGCTTTGAGTTAGATTGTTACAGATGTTTAATGTAGGTGCAGAAAGTATACATAACATATGTAGGTCAAGGGTCTGGAACTTGACCTAGTTTCGATCAGCTGATGAGGTCATACACCTACTAAGCTTGTATAGTAGGAAGGCAATTTTATTTGTTTGTTTAATTAAGTCGAACCAATATTTAAATAATTTCAAATATGAAGGAAACATTTTAATAAATATAAATTTTTTTTTGAATTTTAAAATTTTTGAAAATTTTAATTTAAAAAAAAAAAAAAAAAACTTGATTTTTCGCCTGCCAGCGAATAAATAATTTTAGGTAGTGATTGTTTTATCATGTGTGTATCTACCAAGTTTAGTTTACTGATTTCTAGTACTGCACTGTATTGTTAGACTAAGACATGTTAGGTTAAGGATTTGTTCAAGTAGTAGAAATGTCTAGGTTAAGTCATTTGAAACAAAAATTAGAAAAACAAGGAAGAGAATTTTTTTGATAAAATATTACTTTGAATTTTGAATTTTTTGAATTTTTGGTCAATCTTAAGGAATTTTATAATTTTCAATTTTACAATTTGTCAGAGTGTAATATGTAATGTGAGTGTGTGTGAGCCCAGTATCTGCTAAAGGCAGCCCAGCTTGCATACAAGGGGAAACATATCGGTAGAGGATCTGGGATAATTTCAGCCAGGGATTGAGGATTTTTGGGGGTAGCATGTTAGAAGGAGAGGTGCGCTGTGGTACGAGTCTGTTCGATTTCTCGGTGTTGGGATCTCTTACGGAGAAGTCCAGTGATCTCGTTCAGATGAGTCCATGGTCGCTGAGCCAGGGGGGTCGTGTACCCATGCAGATTAAGAACAAGGGGGTTGTTGGCACTAGTTCCTCACCGGTCCTCTTCGGGGTTTATCGATGAGATTTCTTCTGTTGTGGACAGCAGAATTCTCATCGAGGGGGTATTGTAGCGGGTCATTTTTGGGTGTTTTTATTTTCCACAGTATGGAATAATTATATTTTTATTTATTTCATTTTTGGGCGGGTTTGTCGAAAAGTTGTGAAAATTATTGTGCAACCAGATTCATTCCATTATAACCGAACGCATGGCAACGTTATTTCCATTGTGAAAGAAACAGTTTGAAACAAAGCAGTAAGGCGCAGTTGTTGTCGAGGAATGCGGCAGAGAATTCGCGCCACCCTAAAAATTCGCAGAACTCTGTACTTGTGTGGCAGTGCACACACGCCACTACTCGAGCATGGGCGCCTACCCACGCGATGGTAAAAAACCAAGATGGCTAGAGAAGAGAATATTCATCGCCTTCTCCAAGACTTTACGGAAATGCTGTTTAAGTCCCACCCACTTTAAGGACGTCCGCCAATGCCTAGATGAGATCATGTACCATGTTAACCCAAAAACTCACATACATAGCATAGGACGAAACTGTGACGACTAACTGTAAGGCATTGATGTCCGTCGTCTTGACTAAAATGCTCCAGGAGTGGGGAACTGAGAGACGCTGGCAGTCTTTTGTCGACTCTCGCCTGCGCAGGCCGCCCGACAAACCGGGCTCAGAAACAAAATTTTTTTTAACTGATATAACAGTGAAATAGCGGAAAAAGTTTATGTGACCGCGGTCGGGAAAAATGTAAAACAACATTAGACACCTTTTGGACATTTCACACGAAATTAGAAAAGAAATGGATGTGCGCGAAGACCACGTGGCCGGGGATTATTTCGTCTACTGAAAGTGTAAGGGTTGGGGTTTTATAAAGGTATGGGGTATCAAATAAATTAAAATTAATTTAAGTGAGAATGGCAGGCTGGGCTCTCTTGTTTAAAGTATGTAAGTAGTAGAAAGTAAGAATAGTACGTAAGACGTAATGATTACACAGCCTGTAAAACCATAATATTTTTAAAGTATGTAAAAACTATATTTGGAGGAAAAGTAAAAAATTCAAATCTGTCAAATGATTTTAAAAATAAAAGGAAAAGTTGAATTCTCTTCATTCAAAATGGGTATTCAGACTTATTTCGTAACCTCACACTGTTTCTGATCTCGCTTATAGAACTCTGGGGGGGACCCTTAGGAACAAAGGTAAGTAAAAGTGAATTAAATGTATAAATAAGTAAGTTTTTATACAATTGGAAGAAAATATTTTTAGTTTAAAGGATTATTTATTTATTTATTTTGAGTTTGGTTATATGTTTTAAAAAAAGGAAATAAACAATTTTTTTTTTTATCTGAGGAGGGGATATTCCTGCAATAGAACATTGCAGTAAAGGAAACTGTAGCTGGGAGTACATGCTGACATATCATTTTATGACGTTATAGACATGTTAAAATTTGATTTTTGTTTGATTGTGTTAGTTAGATATAAGTTTTGAATTAAGAATTGGGTAAAAAACTATTACGTATCAAAATGCCCATAAATTGATTTGTGATCGTGTCATCATGTGCGAGTGCGGGTGTCATTGGTATTTTATGAATAACTCTGTTATAAGTGAACGTATTGAACTGAGATGTGTACAGCGCAAGCATCTTAAATAGAGCCATATTTCCTGTGTGTCTGAGACTTGTTACATACTATTTTAATGGGGATTTTTTAGTAAAAATCAACTTTTTATATATTATTTATCTTTTGGAGTAATGAGGTTTGTAGATAAAATCTATACCTGCTTCTGCAGAATCTGCCAATCTGTTCAAAAAGTTTGTCTATCAGTTCTACCCATCAGTCACATGATAGATGTTTCGACCAATCAGCGGCCCCAATTTTCAGTAAGATTGGGTCTCCGGCAACGTAAGTTTAGTTAGTTGCATCCAGCAGCTCGAATATTAAGGATGTGCTCTCTGTGCAAGTTTTCCGAACAGAAACGTTCATATGTAAGAGTTATCAAGGACAATTTAGCGATGAGTTACCCGTTAGCTAATACCTTGTATTGGTACGAACTCAATATTTCTCAAATAATAAAATATTTATATTAAACAGTGCTAGTCTCGCGTGAGTCAAGATTTCCGCATAGGAGAGGTTTATCCATCTGGGATACTCCTGTGTGAACGCGAGGACAACTCAAGACGCGGGAAGGCGCATGCTTAAAGCACCATAGTAAATAAATATTAAATTACAGCCCAGTTCAGTACCTTGAGAGAAAGAGTAAATTGTTATCGGGTGTATCGGCGTGCGTGCGTACAAGAGGACTGTCAGCGAAGCGTCAGTGTGCGGAGAGGAGTAGACGACGAGGGAGCAGATTTCGACAGATCACAGGACCAGCAGTGAGACGAATCAACTTATTTGGATCCAACGTTCAAGTAACAATTGAGATTTTAAACAGATCAGTTCTGATAATTCAAAGAAAATTATTAAATTAAAATAAATTATTTGTGAATTACAGACCATTGTTAAAATTTGTTTCAAAATATACAACCTTGCTCCAGATAACTGTCTATATCATTCAATTATTACTATGCCTAATATATGTTTTATCACAACATATGTAAGGTATTCGCATTATTAGCAATGTTCATTTATCAGGATGAGGAAAACTATTAACAATAAGAAGTAATTAACAATATTTAAATGCATGTGCTTTAACAATTAAGAATAAATTAACAGAGATATATACACAGGACATGTTTCAACCAAATGTTGCTCACTATGAATTTTTAAGAGTCCAATATATATATATATATATATATATATATATTACAATGCTACTTTTTATCTAACACTCTTATCTAATATTTTGAATGATAGATAAAACATTACTTACCCGTGAGATTACTTTACCTGGGCGCCAGAACAAATCCCAGATACAAATGTACAAATGACACGTTTCCAGCTTAGCTCAGAGCATAGAGACACAAATTTCTCAGGATTCGTTCAGTGATTGTGGATTCAAGGGAAATCGTTACAAATAACACTTTAAAATTTGCTTGAGTATGTTTAATTAACGTTTTAATTATTTTTAAACTTCTTGAAAATGTTAATTGTAGGACTTATTGCTACCCTAACTCTTATAATTAACGAGTGTTGGTGAAAAGTAAAGATTAAGACGTTCAACGACCTATTGCTCTTATCCGGTTTAATTAAGAGATTGATATCTCCCAAACCAGTGCTAAAGAACAGGTCTGCAATAATTTGCACGTCCAATACTACACCTCACTTTCCATTCTACACTCCTATACTATGTTATGACTAATCTTACACATTAAATACAAAGTGTGTGATTCTTAGTGTCTTTTAAAAATTGTTTATTGCTTTTTATTATTTGTTTAGTGCTTATTTCATTGATCAATGAATCTATTTCTTACTGTTTGATGCGTCGACCGAAGATAGGAATCCGTAGAGGTCCTCCTTTTGATGGTTTAGCATAGAAGAAATGATGTTGATCAATCCTGTAGAAAGATGCTCTGGCAATTACAGATGCTGGAGCTCTGTTGCTCAGGTCACTTCACGGCTGATTATTAATTAATTACTTAATAATTTAATTAATTAACGTGGTGATACACAGCAAGAGTTGTTGAACAGTACTAGTTCATTTTCACTGCGAACTACTTCTCGAATTTGATACTTAAATACAACTTTGCGTGATTGAAAAATTTCTGCACGTAATTTATACACGACTAGCGCATTGAAGATCCAATCGAAGAGTAACGCTACCCCTCGGTTTGAGTTGGCGTCTGTTTTAAATACGGGCTTCTGATTGGTTGTTCAAATACATCGTACGTTTTTCCAGTCTCGATAGTCTCGAACAGGTCGAGCAAACACCCCGTGACGGGTTTGAAACGGCAGAGAATTTCTAGTCAAAATCGTACTTCCTGTGTTTGCAAATTGATTGATTACAGGTATTTGCAAATGTCTTTTCAAAGATCTGACCACAGAATATTGTTGCTTAGGTCTTTATCTGTGTGTGTGTGTGTGTGTGTGTGTGTGTGTGTGTGTGTGTGAAAACACCTAATTCTTACGTAGCATAATTCTCTTGTTATTCCTTTTGGCATTTGTCTTCCGTATAACTTCTTCAATTGTTAATTATATTAACTGAGATTGCAGCTACTTATAAAGCTTTACTTGCTGAACACAATGCTGTTTTCAGAATTGCCCTATATTTATTAGTTTTGAAGTTATTGCAGGTTGAACTGATAATTTGTATTGAGTAAAGTTTCATGTTCGTACTGGTAGCGGACGTCGCTGTGACGAGGTTAGAGTGAGATGGCTGCGATTGTATGCTCTCTCTCTTGCTTATGCTGCTATACTCGTACAGTCTTAACACTTTCGTATAGCGCTCAGATAGGACGCTATTATGAATCATTATAATATATATATATATATATATATATATATATATATAAATGTCCGTTTCTTCTTGAAACCAGTAAGGTGTAGTTGTGTGAAAATTAGAAACTGGAATTCTCCCACCTGGGTTTGTTAAAGTACTCAGTGCTGTAATATACGTGATGGATGCTGGTATGGTCCTGCTCAGTTTAGATTGGTCATGAAGTTCCTGGTCCTGATGGAGGTTGCGAATGCATGTGTCTTCATAGGCATAGGTTGGTGTCATGGGCTGGATCCGATGGTCTTAGGGGAGCATGACAGCATAGCTCTGTGGAGGTGACGGGTATTGTAGTCCCCATCCATGAATCTTTCTCCTTACTATGGGCGGGGACCCTGAGACCTTTACTGTTCACTCGTGCATGATAGATCGATAGTTCTAGAAGTCTATTTCTCAGCCGTCGGATCAACTCACCACGCCAGAGGATGAAATAGAAATGAGACCAGAACACACGTTTCCTGGTCTCAAGACGATTGCCCAAAAAAACTTGTTCAAAATTGTTTAACATGATCAGCTGGGCTGCAGTTTGCTACAAGGTTAAAACAGCCTGCATTATCGCATTGCCGAGACCGATGAGCAGCATGGCCGCTGCCAATCGAATTGCGTCGCTCGCTTCGTTGCTGAATACTGGTGAAAACAGCACTAGTCTCCCAATCACGCGCCGACGAAAGTTTAGCTAGCCATGGCAGTTTAAAATTTAGTACTGCCGCGGCACAATAGGACTCCAATATTCTGGACTCAACTATATTATGTAGCATCTATTTGACAATCTTGTCTGGGTTGATTAATCCCACAATGTTTTCAAGCCTAGGTCTTTGCTCTCCATTAATCACAGGTAAAAACATGTTATAGGCATTGTCACTACATTAATTGTATTCCAGTAGAAAAAATTATGTAGGTAACTCTGAAACAAACCATATCTAGTGAGAAGCTGAGTCAGATAATAATTATGCAGGTAACTCTGAAACAAACCATATCTAGTGAGAAACTGATTCAGATAATAATAAATATTGCCATTTATCTAAAAATGAACTTTTTCTTGTGAAACTTACTTGTGAATACATACGCCGAAACGCGTTCAACGAAAAACAGTAAGTTTCACAAGAAAAAGTTCATTTTTAGATAAGTGTTAGTGCTGTGAAAGAAGAGATGAATAATCAAGACAAATATTGCCATATATCCCATTTGTTTATTTAATCTAATTTTGATCATCCTAGAGCTCCTTGTTGATGTTTGGGATCATCTCCTGACATTTTGCTATTGTTGGCAGGTCTCCTGAATTTCAGATTTCTTTCTTTCCAGTCAGATTTGTATTGGTAACCGATCAAGTGGACTGATAACCACCACCAAAAACTTGTGACTGCACAAATGCCAATTGATTGCACCAATAAATTGGTTGCTGTTTTCTATACTAACATTTTCCAATTATTAACATGTCTGTGTATATCTCAACTCTGTACAAGATTGTGGAGTGTTCACAAAATTTTGGTTGTCCAACGTTTGCCCATTATCCTGCTCAGAGATATAACAGCATTGAAATGAGTACTGTGGTGCCTCGAAAGTTCGGACCTCAAAAATTCGGATCCGACAAAAAACGAATATACATTTTTTTACTGAGATCGGATTGAATGTAGTTTCAGCACTCGTCCATACTGTAAGGACAGCATTGTGGCTAGGCACAAGAGGGGTAATGAGTAACACTACCCATCCGCATTCACTCCACTGAATGACGAGTGGAACAGGTGCTTGTCTGCAACTGTCACACGTTCAGTCGTCAGTAACTTCCGAGTCTTTTGCATGATCACGTTATTGTGAGTTATTGTGTTTATATAAAACATAGTTGTTTATATGTTTGTTTACATTATTAATTTCAATATACCATAAATATTTGTTTGAGTACAGATACTTTAGTGTTGTTCGGAATGGCTAGTACGTCTGTTAGTAAAGGTAGTGGAAAGCGAAAATGTGTGTTTTTGACAATTGAAACTAAGGTAGAAATTTTGAAAGAATTATCTAAAGGTGAAGGTGGGGCATCTCTTTCTAAAATCTACAATGTGGGGACTTCAGCTATAAGTGACACTAAAGCACAAAAATATAAACTGGAAAAATATGCTGAAAAATTGTATTCTGAAGAAGGGTCACAAAACAGAAAAACATTTTTGATGGCCAATAACACAGCTGTGGAAGATGCCATTTACACATGGTTTCCACAGAGAAGGTGCTTGCGTGAACCCGTTTTAGGCATTATGCTGTGTGGAAAGGCACTAGAATCCAATAAATCCTTGAATAGGCCTGCAAATTTCAAAGCTAGTGCAGGGTGGTTACATAATGTTATAAAATGGGACGGGATCCGAGAATTCGAAATTCAAGGGGAAAGAAAAGTTGTCTTCGGATCATGGTGCTGCCCAAACATTCAAACTAAAATTTCATGATACGTTTGTTAAAAACAATGGTTTCAGGAGAGACGATGTGTATGATGCTGATGAAACCGGCATAAACTGGCTTTCTCTGCCTAAAAAATCTCTTGCTTCCCACCGTGACACCTCTGCCCCAGGTTTGAAAGCAAAAAAAGACAGAGTGACTGTATTGGTTTGTGCTAATGCGAGTGGGTTCTCATGCACTGCAATAGTAATTGATTCATTGTGGAATTTAAAACTGTTCTTTTATACTTTTTAAGCACTTCGTCCATTATAAAAGAATAAGATATTGATTATAATGTTTTCCAACATCAAATTCTAGCAGTTTAAAATATATTTCAAAAATCCGGACAAATTGAAAATCCGAATGGGTTCGTTCCCAATTTATCTGAATTTTCGAGGTTCCGCTGTATTACATTTCTATGTTCCAAATATGACATAAAATTATGTTATTGAAAGTTCGGAAATTGGTTTTATGTTTAAAACAAAGTTCATAAATTCAATGTACAATCATTAGTAATTCAAATTCACATGTATAAAAATGAATACATGGGGAAAAATAGGGGCTCTAAGTCTCCCGCCTGTTTAGAGGTTCCATTGAAATATAAAATGAAGATAAACGACTCGTATAATAATGGAATAATGTATTAGATATCTTTAATTGTTAACAGTGTTTGTTTAAATTAGAAAAATATGTATCAGACATCACCGATTATAAAGCAGTGTTCTAGTAGCACTAAAAATTGGGCCCATTATGAAGTAAATATTGTAAAACATAAATCCATACTACATATACACTATTATATCAGTCCAGTGATAAAGAGTCCCACTTGAATGACAATTTCATGAGCTCAAATTTTCATAGTTACCAAGTTTACAAAGTTTATGAAGTCAAAGCTCAAAGGTTTTACAAAGTTTTACAAAGCGATACTCAACTTAAAATCTGAATTGGAGTTGCAGTAACCTAATCACAGAGGGCCTGTAGTGGTTACTATTCTAATTAAAACATCTTTTTAAACCTTAGTGAACTGACAACTATAATTATAAGCAGAATTATCACTGTTGCACACCACTATATAAAAATATTCCGATTAGCGCTTTCAAGCTTCACAGCTCATCGTCAGATCGGAAATGAACGAATAACTTAAAAATAAACCCTTCACCCCAACCCCACCACACCCTGCTCACGCACAACAAGCTATAATTCAATGTCCCTTCCTCCCCTCTGAGCCCTGCCCCTCCATCTGGACAGTTGCATAAACTCAAAAACTAAATAAAATATTAAAGATACTAATTTAAAAATATCTTATAATACAGATAATATAATTTTTAATAAAATAAAACCTAAAACTAAATCCAATACTCACAATAAAAATGGAATATATAAAATAGAATGTCCAGATTGCAATAAATTTTACGTGGGCCAGACGAAGAAAAAACTATGAGATAGGTTCGTTCAACACCGCAATGCATATTTAAAACCAAATATTTATAAATCTAATTTAGCCACACATTGTCTAAATAATAACCACCAGTTCCCAAACATTGAAAATATAAAATTAATTAAAATCATACAAAAAGGTCAAAAAATGAATATTTGGGAAAATCTTAACATTTACAAACACAATAACAATAATTTATTAATTAAAGAACAAACCCAAATAAAAACAAAACAAGACGATCTATTTAAAATTATAAATTTACTAAAAAATAAAAATGAATAAAATATAAACAAAAAATTTCAAATATAACTGAGAAAACAGCTGCTAAGAAAATAAACATTAAAACAATCGTTAACTAATCGACCTAAATCGATTATCAGTTATTTTATTTTACATTAAAATCGATACAGATTCAGGTATTCATTAATTTTATATTAATAGAATTATTTCGATTGTTATTAATTTACTTAGAAACCTCTTGATGATACTGATATTTTTCAGTGAAACGTGCGTCAGGTGTTAAAAAGAATATAGAAAATTATACTACTTGCAGAAGAAACAAATTGAAAACATCACAGATTATATAATTACTGCAAGAAACATCGAGTTACTTATATAGAAAATTATACTAATATAAAAAATTACACTTTCAAATAACCATTTACTACACTGTGACACTAATAAGTAGGAATTTATTCAGTGAAGTGATAAGTTGTAGTATTTTAAAAATTGTTTATGTATTTTTAATGAAAGTGCAAATTGTAACAATCATTATAATTACTGAATTGATGGCTATATATTGATCTTTCTAGAAAGAATTATAACTGGAGCATACTGGACATTTTTACTTTAAAAAATGTATATACCAGTAGTTGAAATCATAGTACAGTATAATGGGAAATGGGAAATAGTGACTTGCTACACCATAAGCCATGGATTAGATTCCTATCATGTGAAAAATTATAGTTTAATTATTAGATGATCATTACTCTCAACTGTTGATGGCTAACCACTGATTGTAACACACACACACACACACACACACACACACACACACACACACACACACACACACACACACACACACACACACACAGTTGGTAGGTGCAGTGGCGGATTTTGGTGTTTAGGTAGAACTAAAAAGTGCTCTATATTATTTATTTGATAAATTTACCAATACCATTTATAAAATCCATAACAATGCACATACATACAAAATTTTCCCGTGCAGAAATAAGCAGTCATTATCACTTCTTTCATTAAAGGGAAATTTTCGCTTCTTTGTTCTTTATTCTTCACATTTATTGCTAGTAAACTTTTTGGTCTCTTGTTCAATAACTTCCAATTCATTCCTGAATTTTTTAATTAAAATTTTCAAGCGAATTTAATAACGAGGCACCTAGAAATACAGTACATTCTACTGATTGCAAAGATTTGCTGGTAGCATTCATTCTCTGCATGATTGTTTTCCAATTAATTGTCATCAGGACAATTTGATATTTATTCATATTGTTTAACAAAGAGTTTGCTTCAATTATAGTTAATTTCTTTTCATTTGTTGAAATAATAAAATCAGCTAGTGTTTCTTTAATGTTATGCTATCCACATTTTAGAGCAGGACCGCATTTGCCCTTGCAGACCACCTTGTATCATACAATTTTTTGACTGTAAATTTTTTGTCACAATCTTGGAGTTTTTTCTATAAAACATTCCATCGATCAGTTGAGGCATTAAAGAAGGTAAATAAATTTTGCACGAATAAAAAATATTTACTACCAATACTACAAATTTCTGCTGCAAAGTTAAGAATAATTTGACTTGTAAATTTTAACAAGTGAGTCAAACAAGGAATATAGTCGACTGTGGGGTTGTTTATTTAATACAACTTTGCAGTTCAGTGTATTTTCCTGGCATACTTGCAGTATTGTCGTATGATTGACAAAGCTTAATATCAGTTTGCAGAGATTTTAATTTTCCAAGTACTTGTTCTTCTAAATAAGCAGCTGTATCCTTTTCAATGGGCAAAACACCTAGGTATCTCTCCTTAATATATCCATTCGGAAGAAGATATAAGGAAAAAAGCCAGCTGATTGACACATGAAATATTAGTTGCCAAATCCGAAGTAATACAAAAAATAAAGCACTGTAAAAATTTGCAGCTTTTACTTTTTCTATTATGTGAGCGAAGACAGAGTCGCTAACAATTTTTGTAAATTCATCGCATGTTTGATGAGATAGATAGTCGACATTTCCTTGTCCATGATTCCCATACCTTTCCATATATAATTTTAAAAATTTATCATGTTCACTTAAATATTCGAGACACGTTGAGTAGTTGCCTTTTCTTCTTGAAGTATGACTTTCGTCATGAACTCTAAATCCTAAACTGAGACTTGAAATTAATTTTATTGTCAATACTATTCTTTGTAAGACATCTTTCCAATAATGTCTCCTGTACTAATTATGTATCGATTCCGTTTAAAATGGAAGAATGGCTGTTTAATGTGCATACAGAGGTTATGTGCTCTTTTGAAATGTCATGCCCAGTTGAAGCTTCTGAAACGTGTCTCCAGTTCTGTTAACCGTCGATAAATTTAGAGGTCGATTTGGAGAATATATTACAAAGATAGCAGTATTTAGAAGATTCTGAGAAAACAAGCCAATTTTTAATTTCTTTTTTTCACTCGCCAATTATTCTGTAAAACTGATCTTCATGTAAACCTCTGTTATATTGGTTTGCCATCAATATATAGAGATTTTAGATTTTCCATTTTTCCAACATTGTGTTGTTTATTAAGAATTATGAATCCTATCATTTAGTCCATTAAATTTTTTGGCCAGTGTGCAATATCCTTCATAAAACGTAATTGATCTGTTTCAACATTGAATTTCTTCAACTTTTCGTGTTTTTCATTAGATTTTGTTTCTTCAATTGTTTTTGAAGAAAACTCCAAATTTTGTTACAACAAGGTACCTTCTTCAATTTCTTGAGCAGTCGACGACTCTAATGTACCTTCATTAGGATTGGGAGTCAGAAATTTCAGCATTGAATCTTTTTGTTGACGAACTATTCCTTCTCTACGTGTAGGTTTAATTTCGTATCTTTTCTCTACTCCCGATTTATATTTTTCCATCGTATATGATTTTATTGAATATTTCTTGAAAAACAATGTTATTATTAATTAACAATTTGTTTTCTTTTTAAATATCTTCAAATGGCGGATCCAGGCTTTTATAAGCGTGATAGCTGAAACTAATCTACTATTGGGGGCCCCATGAATTAAAAATTTTATATTTTTTATAATTATGTATTGAACATATAAACAAGAAGAATGTAATAAAAATCCAAAATATCAGTTGTTACATGTTGATGAATGAGCATAAACTGCAAATAAATTTAAGAAAATTTGTCTTTGAATCGAACTTCGAATCGGAGCATTTTGACTGTTACAACAATGTATGCTATACGAATATCATAAACTAAAAATCTACATCGTACAAAAATCTACTACTTATAAAATTACATTGTATTACAGCAAGCATTATTGTATATGTATAGTAATAGTATTTTTTTGACGCTAATGTTTAATCTACAATTTTTGTATCTGGCAATCTATTGTAGTAATTTAAACATTATTTATAAACTAATAATAATGGGATCCTAAGCAGCCGGGGCCAAAAACTGATAATATCATAAGTTTCGTGGTAGACCCGCCACTGATATCTTTAATATTTAGATAAATAAAATATGTATTGTAGTGCATACTTAAATTTTTCAAATATATCGGCAGCATTTAGCGTAGTATCTTGTTTATTCTTTTGTTGCACTGGTTGTAAATAACTGTTGCGATTACAGTCACTATGACTTTACTTTAATACCACTTATAGATTAACAGATGAGCTGTGTCTAAATCAAAGATTCAAATTAAGTACAGTAAATGCAAGCACTACAAAACATGCATTGGTCATATCATAATTCACCACATGCGTTGGTCTCTCTATGTCACCACATGTCCTGAATATTGTACACACTGATGACAAGGGTGGCGTTGTTGTTTTGGCATATAACACTGGATCCTTTACATGTGCGCGCATGGGGAACACTGCGATTCTGCGTGCAAAATGTGTGCGGGAGACTCGATAAAAATTAAGATTTGTTCAGTTAAAAAATTATTGTACAAATCAGATTCTGTGGATTCTGTGGCCCCCTCCAGGTTCACGGGTCCCGTTGCTGCCCAGTCCACCCACCATTGAATCCATCACTGGGTAAATGCAGAGAAGAATCCAACACAGAAATCAAATAAGGTGGTCAAAGGAGATTTTTCATTGTGCCTCCTGAAATCTGGTGGCCTTTGGTACATGTGACACCAGATAAACTAAAACATGTTTGATTGTAAACAAGCAAAACATTGAAGACTTGGACTTTTTTCACCTTTAGTTCATTATTGGAGAAGTTGACAGGTATGGTTGATAAAAGAGTATATGTAGATAATTTGGAAAAATTTTGTGTTTCTGTTTAACGAGAACAGTAAACTGAGTATTCTTATACAAAAGATGCAATACTAATTTTAGTTGAGTACTTGACATTTAATATTTTATACCGGCTTATATATAACTGTTTATTAACTGATTATGAACAGATACAAGTTATTTTATAATTTAATTCTATAACTTTGTACACAACTTACTATACTTTATAAATTAAGTTAATGCTACATTATACATTTGTAAGTTAAATTATCATACTGGTTTTGCCTAGATCAGTGTATGTGGTAATGCATAGTGAACTTCAATTATATTAATTATAATTTTTTTACTCACATGAAGAAAAATATCTTTTTAATATGTGTGTGTGTGTATATTTTTTGTGTAGTACCGTCGCAGTTTCCATGCTGTCAGCTCAGAAGAAGGGCTTCGACAGGGTCCAATGTCGGCAAAAGATTATGTGGAATCATTGCACCAGAACAGTAGAGCCACCCTGTTGTATGGAAAAAACAATGTACTTGTTGTTCCGGTATGTATATTCTTGCTATCCACAAATAATGCTAGTTCTACATTTTCCAACTGTCACCTTGCATATCATCATTATTGACATCAAGGGTTCTACAAACCTGGTCAGCTCCTAGCTTGTAGAAGTTGACTTCATGTATGTCTCGATTGCAGATATCTTCTAAACATGGATTCCAACTCTTCTTTTCTTTTGTGTACAGCTTTTTCTTCAGCTCCAATTTAAGCTTAATTTTTCCTATCTGTGTTAAGTAAAAGAAATGCTTTCACAGCGTTGAGAGATTCATTTTTACAATATCACTAGTTCGTATAAACCAGTCCGTTTTACCTTTTGATCTGTGGCCATGTTCAGCAGTAAAGTGCCAGAGTTCTTCTGAAATTCTGTGCCTCCAAATGCTTTCTTTAATAATTGGCTTATATAAATTGCCTTAAATAGTTTCACTCAAGTGTGTCCCATTACATTATGGGTAGGCTGTTTTTGCCCCCATAACTCGATTATTTGTTTTTTTTTATTTTAAAAAAACAAGATGTGATTGTGTTCACAATAGAAAGCTTAACATTTAACTTAATAAACCATAAGCTGATAAAATTGAAATTTACAGAGCTAGTAGTGATAAAAAATTAAAGTGGCCACCATTCAAGATCACAAAATAACTATGATTTTTTTATTTGTTAAATAACAGTAATATAAACGTGTATACCAAATTTCATCAAGATATCCTAATCCCTTCTTGAGGTACAAAGAACATAAAAAACATAAAATGGTGGCCAGACAGAAACAAGACATTTCTGGATCTATATTTATAGGAACGTTTTTCTTATATTGATCTGAATCTGAACACCTTTTACGTTAGACTGTGTACATGTTTTTTTATTTTGTTTTGAGCTAAAATATTTTTCATGCCCATAGCATAGTATATTACATCTACCAATCTGTAGTGTATTATTACATATTGTTACGACGGTCTACTTGATCGTCGTAGGTACACTGGAAAACAAAATAAGTACAAGACACCAATTAAGTTACTAATCACCAGCTTTAATTTTCACAGTTAAACAGTTCGTAATTAACAACACAGTCTCCTACAACAAATCAAATACAAATTTTTCATACGCAATAAAATGTCACTAGTATTAAACACAATGGTATTACTGTAACCCCTCTTTTTTGTGGGTGTTTTCAATTTTTTTTTTTTTTTTTTTTTTAAGGAGGCTACTAGATACTTATGACTAGGCAGAAGGCCTAGAAGAAGCATAAAGTGTGCTGGGTCCAGTGAGACGGGACTTGCAATTAAAACTCAGTATTAACAAACAAGATAACAACCCCTTATTAAATTTCATAGTTTTCATAATTCAAAAATTTAACAACATTTAATTCATTACAGATTTATAATTTTTCTTTGAATCATGAAAAATATCATGATCATGATTTTTCTTTGATTTTTGAAGTATATATCATGATTCAGGATAAAATTTCAATATTACCTGTAATTTCAAGTATAACAATAGTTTCAATTTCAATAACTCAAGTTCAATTTCAATTATAACATGTAAATATCATTCCTTCACATAATTCAACAACATATATATATATATATATATATATATATATCAATATTATCCATTATTTCAACACATAATATAACATACATGCCTATGCATCACAGAATCACAGACAAATTACAATTATAAAACCTGGCGGACAGCCTGTATATTCATATCACCCCCCCCCCATTTAGGAATTTTCACATGCCTGTATAGTTTTATAAAATACATACATAAATGTAGAGAAAATCTGGACTTGCCATAATAACAAGAAACTACAATTATAATTTTAAGGTGCCAGTACAGCCTGTATAACTTTATAAAAATTGGAAGATTTTTAATTTTATAAAAATATAAAAATATAAAACGCTAAAGAAAATCTGAATTGACCATAAGAATGAAAAATTACAAATTCAAAGTGTCTGTGCCGCCTGTATAGTTTTATTACAGATACATTCAGAAATTTAAAATAATCTGGCTTGACCATAATAACAAGAAAATCTAATTGTAAACTTAAGTGTCAGTGCAGCCTGTATAATTTTACAAAAATTGCAAATTTATAAATTTAAATTAAATCTGAATTGACCCGGCCGCTGACATGTGCCAGAGCTTGACCCAACATAAGGTAACATGTCCGGTGCCTGCATAGATCTGCACCAACAGGTGACTACCCCAGGTTAAAATGTGTGAACCGGCCTAATGCAAACTAAAAAACTCCCAACCCATTTATGAAAGGTATAAAATAATTCACCAGCAGAAATACCCAAGATTGTAATAGGAACCAGACCAGCCGGCCTAGCCCCCAGCATTTACAAACAGCACCCACCTACTTCACTAAAATACAGATTCCCCACAAACTTTTACAACCCCATTCAGAATCCCAGTAAAAAAATAAAGCATAATAAAGCATAAATTAATGACCGCCGGACACATGCCTGCGACCAGGCCTACAATTAATCTGGAGCGTAATTAAATTATGAGCACTATTTTACTGAAAGTTTGCAGCCAAAATTCTGTCCAGCTGGACGTGAGCACAATGAAGTATAACTTGAGTTTTTTTTTTATGGATGGTTAAACTCACAAAACATGGTGTTTGCTGTAGAGGCCTAGTGTAGTTAAAAAGCTTAAATATCACCTCATTTTGGTCCAGATTGTTCCCCGTTGGTACTGTGGGATGATTTGCAGTAGTTCTTCCTCTGGCAGCCAAGAGACGAGATTCTAGGTGTTTTTAAGTCACTGTGGAAGTTGTAATTACCACATGCGGGGGGTCACATCCCGACTGGATCAGGAACTCTAAGGATTCATAATAATTAATTGACTGACCACTAAACATAACACACACATGCCACCCCAAACCAATTTCACTATGTTCATTGTAGCCCATTTAACGTTTTCACTCAATGCTTTATAATTGGATAAAATTCATAACGAAATATGAATGTATTATATTATAATTCATAACATAATGAATGTATGAAAAGTTAACATTCTCAGACAGGCATTAAGCTTATAACACCACGTGCTCACTCAGACACATCAGTAAAGTTCCCCAGTTCCACAAAATTATATAATAATTTTTTCTTTTACGCCCCTTTTCACATGTACAATTGGTATTTATAAAATGCAAGGTATAGGCTGTTTTAGTGTTTAAAATAAATTAAATACTAGACAATGAATACACTTCTGGTCAATACGCCACGAGGCAGGCTTCAAACTTTTATCATTTCACATCCAAGTTAATTATAAACTAAATTTAAACCTTTTACCATAAAATGAATAATATATACATTTAACTCACTTACCGGAGATCCCTGAGCTCTTACTCACTCATGAAGGATAGAAAAAAATACAACATTTAACCTCTCATTCTGCCAAAGGGGGAATAGGCTGTACTCACAGCTGTCGTCCAGAGCCAACTGACTGAACACGCAACAAAGCTTCGTGTCGGGAAACATAATTACCCGATTCTGTCAACAGATGGCGTTGGCCTTCAGTGAAGCAACAAAACGGTAATACAGTACATGACGCTTAATGAATAAATCGCAATTATATTAATAAATTCTCCTTTATACAAATGCCGGTTTCTCAAGAAAACCGGCACATTACAATTATACCGCCCGATTATAAAACGCAACACTTCACTAATAACCACTTGAACATACACAGTAATCTCGCCCAATAATAACTCGAACCGCACTGAAAATGTATTGCTGCTATACTTACTACTAAGGCCGCTGCCACCATGTATTTATACCCGCGCTCACAGATGAGAACATTCCTAACTGCGCCAATTCTCGCAACGTCTATCATATGCGTCGACAAGGACGTATGCCATGCACATTATACCAAGATTCTTCTGGCACATTTGACACACGTAGATTGCTCTGTGATGTCGTAACACTGCCCCCTCCTTAAGCCTCTTTGTCCCGAACTGGCAAACCGTCTCTGAAGTAGTACTTAGCCAGGCGATCTAAGTGGACGACCTTGAATTTTTGCTGTCCTTCCTGTTGAATCCGATAAACAACATGGTTGATTCTTTTTTTCTCAGTGTAGGGTCCTTCCCAGTTAGACTGAAGCTTAGGTGAGCGACCACGATGGCGCTTTGGATTGAACAACCAGACCTGATCTCCTTCTTGGAAACCCACACTATTGCTGCGAATGTCATACCGAGTTTTCATTTTATCACTGGCAATATTCAGCCATCCTCTTACCAAGCGATTCATTTTTCGCAGTTGGTTTTCTAATTGCGAGGAATAGTTCTGTGGCTCTTGGGACTGAGTCTCAGGTGATCCGAACATTAAGTCCCCAGGAAGATGAATCTCCCGCCCAAACACCAATTTTTCTGGAGTCATGCTGGTTGTGTCGTGTACTGATGATCTATACGCCATGAGGAATAGTGGTATACGTTGATCCCAGTCTGTTTGGTTCTCGTCAACAACCTTCTAAAGATGCTGCTCAAGTGTCCTATTGAATCTCTCAACCATCCCGTCCGACTGAGGATGCAGAGGCGTTGTCCTGGTCTTTCGAATTCTGAGTAGACGGCATAATCCTTTAAACACTCCTGATTCGAAATTTCTCCCTTGATCCTTATGGATTTCCATAGGGGCTCCATAACGGCAACAGAAGTTGTGAACTAACTGCTTTGCCACAGTGGTAACCTCCTGATTTGGAATTGCGTAGGCTTCCACCCACTTAGTAAAGTAGTCACCTACAACCATGATGTACCGGTTTCCATCGTCAGTAACTGGGAATGGTGCATCAATTCTATGGCAATTCTCTCGAAAGGCAGTCCAACGTTATACTGTCTCATTTTACCCCTGCTTCTGTTTGTGGGCCCTTGCTTGCAGCACATATTTCACACGTCCGAACCCATTTCTCTACGTCGTGGCGAAGATGAAGCCAATAGAATCGCTTCCGTATTTTGTCAAGGGTTTTGTTAATGCCATGATGGCCTCCAGATGTTCCATCATGCATCTTCTTCAAAACAGACTGCACTTTACTTTGGGGAACTATCAACTGCATGACCACGTCTCGTCCATCTGCACTTTCCCAAGCCCTTTTCAGCAGTCCGTTTTCTAAGGTGAGAGATTCCCATTGTACCCAGTAGCCCTTCAGCACTTTGGAACCATGGGAGATATCTTGCCGATCCAGGCGGCAACCTTCCTCTTTTGCTGTCAAGATCGGTCCAACGTCTTCATCAGTCATCTGTTCTTCTCGACAGTCTTGTGTTGTCCAACCGTCTGCCAGAAAATCTACAGTGATGGCTTGACCATGTTCGCTTGAGTTTTGTTCTTCCTTTTTGTGGCAATGTTGGCAGTCTTCCAGGCATGGTCTTCGTGATAAGCCATCTGCATTACCATGCAGGGGCCCCTGCCGATGTTGTACCTTGAAGACGTTCAAGCCACCTTGCCAACTGTCCTTCTGGATTTTTAAATCGTAAGAGCCATGCAAGCGTGGCATGGTTGGTACGTAGTGAAAACTCTCTCCCATAGAGGTATTTATGGAAGTGCTCCACAGCTCTGACAATTGCCAACAACTCTTTCCTTGTAACACAATAATTTCTCTCTGGTTTAGAAAGCGTCTTGCTGTAATACGCTATTACTCGTTCCTCACCGTTCTGCACTTGAGACAAAACTGCTCCTAGACCAGTATTGCTTGCGTCTGTGTCTACGATGTACTTCCCTTCGGAAGCTGGAAAAGCGAGAATTGGCTGCGAACATAATGCAATCTTCAAAGTCCTAAATGCTTGGTCACACTCTCTCGACCACTGGAAGTTTTGTTTATTTTCTGTTAGCTCATGTAGTGGTTTAGCAATAGTAACGAAGCCTTCCACAAAACGTCGGTAATATGAGCATAACCCCAGGAAACTCCGAACTTTGTGTTTACTCTTCGGAACTGGCCAGTCTCTTACAGTGTCTACTTTATTAGGATCACTGCTAACACCCGATGCTGAAACCAGATGGCCCAGATACTGTACTTCCTTCTGGAATAGAGAACACTTCTTCGGGCACAGCTTCAGTTGTGCACCATGAATTCTAGTTAGAACCTTCTTAAGGTTTTCCAAATGGTCTTCGAAAGTTTTCCTGATCACTATGACATTGTCTAACTAAACAAGGAAAGTTTTCTACGTCAGGCCTCAGAGTACCAGGTCCATCAATCTCTCAAATGTTGCCGGTGCATTACAGAGTCCAAATGGCATGATGTTAAATTGGAATAAGCCACTTGGTGTCGAGAAAGCGATCTTCTCCTTGTCTTCTTGAAGAAGACCCACTTGCCAATATCCACTCTTCAGGTCCAATGTGGAAAACCACTGTGCTCCGGACAACCTGTCGAGTGTATCATCAACGCGAGGTAATGGATAGCAGTCTTTCTTTGTAATGTCATTTAACCTCCGGTAGTCTATGGAGAAACGCAATCCACCATCATTCTTCGCTATCAGCACTACAGGAGAAGACCAAGCACTTGACGAAGGTTCGATTACTCCTTCTGTCAACATGTCCTGTACTAACCAAGACATTTCCTCTTATTTAGATAATGGAGGCCTTCGAGGAGGTTGGCGTATCGTTGTTGTGTCCCTGGTATTGATGCGATATTGCACAAGAGAGTTTCTTCACAGTGACTGTCCCCGAACTGCAAAACAATCTTTGAATTTGTGTAAAAACTGTCTGAGTTCTTTTACCTCACCACTTGAGAGGTCGTTAGAAGAACTGTTCAATAATCCTTGCAGTTCCTCTGGTAATTTGGAATTATCCTAAGCACTGGATCTTCGTTATGTTATTCCGGCTACCCAGTGATAGCTTGATCCATAGTATTCACCACTCTAATAGGTACATTTCCGGTTTCATCAGGTTTTACTAAACTTCTGGCAATTAGTATGCCCGGTGTGCTGCCTACCTGGGGTTCGAATATAGAGCACTGGTTGCCCCTAGTATCTACATCGGTTGTAACCGTGATGATCTTTTCGGAGTTTGGCGGAACAGGCTATTTGGTTTATGACGTCCATCGAATTTTCTGCTGTCGTCATTGTTGATAGCATTATCTCTTCGCTTCTGATTCTCAAGACATTGTTTCTAAGGTCGACTATGAATCCGTATGCGTTCATAACGTCCACACCAAGAATTGCTTCATCCACAATGTCTGCAACAAGTACTTGATGATTACTCAAGTCAACTCAAGTCAACTGAGGCGTAGATCTATCTCCACTTTTCCATACACGTTTACAGGCCGTCCAGTAGCTGTTCGCAAGCTGCAAGAGCAGCAGATTGGCTTGAGATATTTCACCACGTCAGGGCGCACAATAGAAACTGTTGTGCCTGTGTCAACTGTAATCGAGGTTGGCCTTTCTTGAACAAATCCGGTAACTACCAAGCTCCCGCTGTTTTTCTGAAGTGTAGAAATTGCGTATTGTCTAGGGCAGTGATGGGCAAAGTACGGCCCGCGGGCCAGATCCGACCCCCAGACTGGTGTAATCCGGCCCGTGACAGAGTTCTGAATGACAACTTACCTACACACATTATTTTTACCATGTTCCCAGGAGGGAACAGTGTTCAGCTTTGTCAACCAAAAACAAAAATGCATTTTATCGTATCACATTGTATTTTTTCTGTGTCTGTATTATGAACACAAAAAATGGTAACGGAATGGCGTCAGAGCATTCACGACAGTAGTACGAGAGCAAGACAGACACGTCACAAGTGTAGTTACCCCCACCACTCCAGCCGCCGCCTACCCCTCGCCCATCCTATCGGCACATCACGCCACAGTGGATGAGTAATACTCTCAGTCAGTCTGAGTCAGTGGCTTGTTACACAGCCTTTCTCAATTCAATATCGCGTATTCTTATAAGTTGTTGTTTGGTTTTTTGTAGTGAGTATTTGTGAGACATTTCTGATTTGCCGTAATGGCAACTAAAAAATATAAATTTGATTCAGAATGCCGTGCTTTTAAAGATGAGTGGAGTTGGAAATACTTTTTCACAGCTTTTAAGGATAAACCGTTGTGCCTTATTTGCAACGAAACCGTGGCCGTTTACAAAGAATTTAACATTTCCTGGCATTTTACATCTAAGCATGGCATTTTACATCTAAGCATGGCATTTTACATCTAAGCATAACAGTGCTCGTTATGAAGCCATGACCGAAGATGAAAGGAAAAAAAAAACAGAAGATTTACGTAAGAAGCTCTCAGGTCAGCAAAATATTTTTAAAAAACAAAACAGTTCTCAAAAAGCTGCTACACATGCTAGTTATGTTGTATCGTACAATATTGCTAAAAGTAACAAAGCTCTTTCTGATGGGGAGTTTGTGAAACAATGCATGCTCCAAGTTTGTGATATTTTATGTCCTGACAAAACAAAAGATTTTGAGACTGTCAGTTTGTCTCGAAAAACAGTTACTTCTAGAATCGAGACAATAGATAAACACCTATTATCACAGCTAGAATCAAGAATTACTCAGTTTAAATTCTGTTCTGTTACTATGGATGAGAGTACTGACTGCTCAGTTACTAATATTTGTAAGAGGAGTTGATGATAACTTCTGTATTACTGAAGAACTAGCATGCATGCGATCATTAAAGGGGACGTCAAAAGGATCAGACATTTTTCATGAATTTCAAGAAGGCCTATCGACTTTAAAAGTACCCATAACCAGTATATGCAATATTACGACTGATGGGGCACCAAATATGACGGGGAAAAAATCTGGTTTTGTTGGTATATTTAACCAAACATATCCTGAGAACAAAGTTGTATTTCTACAGTGTGTCATACATCAAGACACTGTGTGTAAATCTGCCCTAGACATGAAACACATGCTTGATGTCATTATTAAAGTCGTAAATAATATTCGATCTCGAGCGCTTACTCACAGACAATTTTGAGAGTTTCTTGACTCAATGCAGTCTGAATACACTGATGTACTCTACTACACCAAAGTAAGGTGGCTTAGTGCAGGACGTGTTTTCGAGCGATTTTGGGAGGTGAAAGAGGAAATTATTTCATTCATGCGTGAAAAACAGATGTTTGAAGGCTGTGAAATTTTGGAAAATACTGCATGGCTTTCGGACTTTGCTTTTTTCACAGATCTTCTGTTCATATGAACAAGTTAAATGTTAAGCTGCAAGAAAGAAATCAATTTTTTACGATATCTGGGGTCATCTCAAAGGGTTTAAAATGCAACTAGTTCTATTTGAAAAACAGCTAGCTAAAAGAGACCTGTCCCACTTCCCGAGGCTAAAAACAATAGTCCCAGTGGTGGAAGACAAACTTGTAAGCTACGAGGAAAGCGTGAGAAGACTCCATGATGAATTCGAACGCAGGTTTCAAGACTTTAAAAATATTGAACTAGACTTAAATATTTTCAGTATGCCATTCAATTTGGACTGTGAAACAGTGAGACCAGAATTTCAGCTTGAACTAATTGAGTTACAGTGTAACACTGAGTTGAAGCAGTTGTTTCTTAGTGTCTCAAAAGTGGAGTTTTACAGGTCGCTTACAGGTTTCCCAAATTTGAGATCTCATGCCCAGAAGATAACTGCTATGTTTGCATCATCCTATGTCTGTGAACAAGTGTTTTCTACCATGAAGCTTCAAAAAAGTAATGTCAGAAACAGATTGACAGATGACCACTTAGCTTCACTTCTGAGAGTCAGCTCATCCCAGTTACAACCAAATTTTGAGACACTTAGAAACACAGTCACAGTTCCATTCATCGCACACTCCTTCATGCTCTTTCTATCATTAATTGAGTTTTGTAACAATATGTCAAGATTCAATAAGAAATTTATAAAACAGTAGTTTTTCTATGTATTTCTTTTTAATAAATTTTGTTGGCCTGCCTAGATAGTTTTCTTTTCCTCTGGCCCTCTCCTACAAAAATTTGCCTATCACTGGTCTAGGGGCTTCGTTCCTCCAGTTAGTCAGCACATGCCCCGTTGTACTACTGGTCGTTTCCCTGCTGCTGAACTCTAACCCGACAATCCCGTTGTAGATGTCCAGGTTTCGCACATCGATAACACTTCGGTCTTCCAACCTTTCTTACTTTACTCTGTGGCGCCGACTATCATCGAGTCTCTGTTCCTTGTTCTTCTACCTCATCGTCTGTGCCGTCGCAATCTTTTAGCGTGCATTTTATGACTTGTCCAACCAGACACTGATTTGGCGGCCTCAAATTGCAAAGCATTTACCAGTGCGTCCGCATTGTTCTGGTGTCTTGCCATTCGTAACACTTGCTGTAGTTCGTTATCTCGGACACCGGCAGTAAATGTGTGCATCGCAAAACTCGTTCGAAAATCTTCTGGCGCTTGAGGATAGGCCAGTCTAATTAGTCTGTCGATACTTGCTTCAAACTCTTGAAGGCTCTCCCCGGAATGCTGTCGCCTTGCTCTCAACTGGGTGCAGTACACATCTCACAAATGTTTATCACCATACCGTAATTCCAGAGCTTTTATCATTTCGGCATAGGTGTTTTGGCTGTCAGGTGGCACTTTCTGTAGTAGTTCTGCCGCGGGTCCTTTTAATGAGAGAACGAGTGAAACTCCCTTGTCTTTCTCCATGGAATTATTTGAGCATGCAGCAGCTTCGAATTGGCGTAAATACGTCACCCAGTGCATGCTTCCATCAAAGGTTGGGGCCTTGACATGAACTGTCCCAGCCACAGGCGAGGTGGCCTTCTCTATGTTAACTTATACAATTTTTCTAAATAAATTCATTAATTCTTGGTGACATTGTTTACCTTAATAATTATTAACGAATTTATTTTTATCGTACTTACCATAATTATGTGTTGAGGCACATGGTTCACTGCCATGTGTTTCTTTCTTTGTAGGGTCCAGAGTTCTTTAAACCGAAATCAGAGACTGAGCGGGGTCTTGAAATAATGTTTTTAAACAACAATATTGATGGCCTAAAAACTTTGTTTAATGATACTGCATTGGTTTTTACATTTATTAACATCGAAATTATGGCGTCTTATAATATTAACCAAAATGGCGTCTTACTTTACTTCCGTCTTCTACATTTCATAAACCTCGTTTTTATAATAATAAATTTTTCTTTCCTTTTTTACTTTTGCAACAGGAATCTCTTTTATACTGCAGTATTTATTTTGTACACATTATAATTATTAATAATTACGAAACACAAACCAACACCTCATGATATTGCTTTTAAATGCCGGCATTCATCCACTTTCACACTCTCAATCTTACGTCTCATACATTGATTGTTGTTACATATTTGATTAATAAAATTTTGAGCTCATATCAATGGTTAGAATTTTGAATTTTAAGACTTCCTTGAAATGTTGTGGTGGTGGCTTCGCCTCAGACGTTTTCCATGATTTGCGGCGGATGTTCGGCCGAACTTTTCAGCTTGTCTGTTGCTGGTTTCACTGAATCTAATTTACTTCATTTTAAATTGTTCACTGAATTTAGTTATCTGTTTTGATTACATTTTTACAAGTTTTGATCACTTCTGCTGGCGATAATTTGCCAGCACACAATTGAGCGTGTGTACGCTCTGAGTTGTTGATAGAGAATGAGGGCGGGTCAGACGGAAAATCTGCGTATGTAGTAGTGTCATGTCGTCACCGTCTTTTGTCTAATACGGCTAACGCCCTTGTTAAAAGTCATTCTTATGACGTTTTTCACTGCTTGCGTCATGTCTCATTTTTGTCTTTCCATTTGTTTAACATAACGTATGTGGCAGATTGCACGTAGGCTCTGACCTTGGGATCGATCTATACTGCTGAATCTGCGTCGTTTCGTTAATGATGGGGAGAGTTGTTCTAACCAAGTTTTTATATATAAAATACAATAACAAATACAATAAAATTTCCTGAATACCTTAATTCCTTAAGACGGACGTTCATACCGTCACAAAACCCCCCTAAATGAGAGGTGTTATGCCGAAGCATAAAAACTCTCATTGACTCATTCACACTTCCTAAAGGGATCAGTCCAGATATGTCGCCATAACCCCCTGTAGTGTTTATATAGACAAATTTTAATCACTTACCCTTGGTCCAATGATGATGATCGTACCTGCCTGACCTTACTGGACTTCTCTGACAAGATCCCAACACCATAAGGCCATTAGGCACTTAACGCTCCTGCTCTGATGCACCGGTCAGCTCAGGACCGCCGTCACAACACCATCAAACTCTGAAACATGAAATACAAAATTTTAAAATAGTGACCTTATCTATTCCCATATCCACAACTGATATGTCTCCTCTTAGATGCATTGGTTTGTGTTTTGAGGCATTGGTTTGCTTAACTTGAAATCGTCTAATAACAAAATAATCATGATTTAGAACAGAAGATCCATTTCTACCTCTGAAACTCCTACCTTTATTAAAATTTTTGACTCCAGTCAATATTAACTTATTTCCCTCACCACAAGAAAACATATCCTTATACTAAGCATAACACCTAAAACAATTTTTTAACTTTCAGACGCAACAACAACACTATTCACCTTTATCTCCATTATATAAAATCAAAAAAAAAAATATAACTATTATGGCAAACACTTCAAATATTTCAAATTTTCTTTACTCAGCTTTAATGATACTCATATTTCTTTGCAACAGAGTCATAATTATATTTTTATAACCAACACCAATATCGACATTATTTCTTTACTTAATATTTGTTACCTTTGCTACCCCTGTAACAACCTCCCAGCCACATACTCTATTACCATCAACATAATAAAAAGATAATAAAACATTGAACATCAAACATTAGCATTGTTACATTTACCTTACATAGTTCACATCTAAATAACTTGTACCAAAACTTTATAACATCATCATTATCAATTCTCTTTTCAACTGTTAATTAGTTAACATTTATTGTATCATTAGATTCTATAAAATTTTCAAATTTATTATTAATCTTTCTGTTACATCACCTTTCTACTATGAATTTTCTTTTTCTAACCTTTTCATCAATACTTATCTAGTTTGGGTGACTCTCTATTATTCACTATGTGATATTACGTTTATTGAAAATAAATAAAGTCCCTAGTTCTGGGCGACATCTGTGATATTTATTTACTTTTTATTAATATATTAAAATCGTAAAAATTTTGTTCTCCACTTACCTTTAAATTTTACCAAATTTTCTTCTTCACCCAGAGTTCGTCACACGAACGTTGAAATGCAAGTATGATTTCAAGGTTGTATTAATAACGTACACAACTCGCATTTAGTAAGAGAAGCAAATTAAATTTTATTAAATTCTTTTCTTTAAAACTTTCAACATATTCGTTATTAATTATTCATTTCTTTACCTCAATTTCTTTCCATCAATCTATTACTTCTTGCCAGAAATTCAAAATAGATAAAACTTTTTTAATAATATTTATGACATGATTGGATGTACTACAATACTACAATTAAACATCTTACCTTAAAGTGGCCGCCCAGCCTGCTCACACATCCAAGTCCCCACCACTTAGATTTTTTTTTTTTTGGAACAAGACGGAAAGCAGTGCCTTGTGCGTTAAAGTCATAGTCACTGTTCAGGCAACACATGCAACTCCCGTGTGTTGGACGTCGACGAAATCTGGTGTCCACTAGTTGACGTCATTGGAAAGGCGTGTCCTTAATCTTATATCCGCCTTGCCCCGAGCACATTGTTGAACAAAATTTGCCCAAGCCATTTTGTGCGACTTTTGGTTAGCGTGGGTTATGCGCTCCGCAGATGTTAGTGCGTTTGGGTGCATTACACAGTACTACAGTTCTGAGAATTAAGAAGTTGTGTGCATCACGACACATTCCATTGTACTTAGTTCACCTCACCGTTTCTTTGTCTGAACAAAGCTTTTGTTTAACACGTGGCTGGCCACACAGATGGAAATGAATTTACGCTTTTTTAAATAAAATCAAAACCCCTCCTTTAGCCCCGTTACAACTATTATCTATATCTTATTTTGGCATTTATCTATCTAACCTTACTCACCTTTCTTCTAACAACCATTACTAACAACCATTAACATATTATGACACCAATATCTCAATTATAACTCCCTTCACATTTTATCCAATTCCTCTGGCACCGCTCGTCTTTGTACTAGGATGTGTGTTCCCAACCTGGCCATATACATACCTAACCATTTGCCCCCCAAAATATCGGCAAACACTCCCTTAAACTACTCTATCCCCTGCCACAACGCTGCATGCTGATCGCTCCTTACACCACTACCCTTACTACAAAATATCACCATCAGTAAATATATTTACCATTCACATTACTCACCTCCTCTACATAAAATCACTAACTACTGTGTCCCTAAAATATTTAACACCCTCTTTGTGTATTGTCTGTATCTCAACTTCTTATTCTCAATAACTCCCAATAACTTTGTTTAACTAACTCAAATGCCTTTATTTTAATAATTATCACCCAGGCTCTATCCCTTTTTAACCCTTTACATTACTGTGATCATTGACAATTGCATTAGAAAGTTCATCCCTCACCTACTAATAACAATACATCTCAATATCCAAATGTATTACATGCTTAATCATTTATTATCCATTAGAATCTAAATCTCATAATTATTTAAATTCATTATCAAACTTTCTTCAATTATTTAAAATTCTACAGTACATGGTTTACATAAAAATACATAAAATATACAACATCAAGAATATACGAATACATTGACATTAATACATACAAAAAATATACAATCCAAATTATCATTTAATCATTTACCATAAATCAGTTCATAAAACAGTCCCTCTTGAAATAAAACTATCACATAATTAAATGTTCATTAACACAATAAAATAATTATCCTCCATCGTCAAACAATAATCTTATCTTAGGTCTATAAAACTTATTTTTTCTTGAAAACATTATATTACTATCATTAATATAACACTCATTTAAATTCTTATGTTCTACAAAACCGTCATAATTAATAGGGTTATTCCCTATCAATTTATCATACAACTTGTCACGATCGGTTATAGTCCTGTCACCTTTAGTATTATTAGTCACAATCAGATAAGTTATCACGTCATTATTTTCATCATTATCTCCTACTACTGCCACATTGTAACGGGACATTTTGGCCTACCTGGGGTAAAATAAATAAATTTGTATTTTCATAAAAGTAAATAGCATTTTTACGATGTAATAATAATTTTGGGAAACATAAACATAAATTGATGATAAGGTAAATTTTATTGGTAGCGAAATTGGCAGGAGTGATTTTAAATATTCTTCATGAATTATAAAGACGCAATAGACAACAAGCGAAATTGAGTCAAGGTCAGCACCAGTGACTAACTGATTGTGTAAACAGATTATATAACATATTACGTCAGAGACGATCCCGAAGCTGGAATGTAGGAGTGTTAGCCGAACTACTACTGGCGTAGTAATACGACAAACATAAGACAATGAAAACTTGGTAAACAACTGCGGCTACCACACAAAATAGTGCCGTTTGTCTCAGCCCAGTCTTAATTCAGCACTCGCGCGAGTGATACATACAAAGTTCCGGAACATAAATTGCGGGCCCGCAGTACAATAAAATGTGACGCAAAACAACAAAAATGTAATTAACAGTTTAAAATTGTGATATAAAATAATACATAATACATAAATGAGGTGAATGACAGTTTTCTTTATTTAATAGCAGTTTCGGCAATTATTAATTGAATGGATTATCAGTGAAAATAAAATGTGCGTGAAGAGTAAAGCAACGTTTTCAAGACTCAAAATCAGCTAAGTAGCAAAGAAATAAAATAAATTTGAATAAGAGCGGAAATCAAAATTTAACATTATTATATTATAATGAGATCTCTAAGGGCATAAGTAACTGTGTGTGTGTGTGTGTGTGTGTGTGTGTGTGTGTGTGTGTGTGTGTGTGTGTGTGTGTGTGTGTGTGTGTGTGTGTGTGTGTGTGTGTGTGTGCGTGAGAAAGTATGTAGACCAAGAAGGCTGGTTTGTGTTTTAAAATGTAGTTGTATTTAATTTCTTGATATTTTATTAATTGAAATTTTTTATACCATGTTTCAATTCTTTTTATGGGAAGAGATAGTTTGTCAATGAGTTAAAAAAAAACATAATGATGAAAGAAAAGAATTAATTGTTAATAAAACTTAATTATGGATAATCATTAAGCTTTCTTTATTTCAAACAGCCATAATTCTGTTCTCCTGGGTTCGCCGAAAAGAACATGGCCCTGGTAAGTAACAATTATATATAGTTGGCACACTTTAAAGATGGCGGCTGAACAAAAAAGACGCCAACAAGTGATTATGTGAAAATAAATAGTAATTAAATAATTAAAGTAAATAAAACTTAACAACATCAGCTTCCACCCAAGGTAAGTATTTACTATAATTGTACATCATCTCTACTCCTAACCTTTCCATAAATTCTTCATACTTTCTACTTATCTTAAAAATCTCTATTTCTCTCTCTCTCTCTCTCTCTCTCTCTCTCTCTCTCTCTCTCTCTCTCTCTCTCTCTCTCTCTCTCTCTCTCTCTCTCTCTCTCTCTCTCTCTCAGAATATGCAGGGGACACTAACTCACAACTACTGCACCACCTGTGAAGTGCATTATGGTCCCTGTTCGGGCGCCATTTGTTAACTTACACAATTTTTCTAAATAAATTCATTAATTCTTGGTGACATTGTTTACCTTAATAATTATTAATGAATTTATTTGTATCGTACTTACCATAATTATGTGTTGAGGCACATGGTTCACTGCCATGTGTTTCTTTCTTTGTAGGGTCCAGAGTTCTTTAAACCGAAATCAGAGACTGAGCGGGGTCTTGAAATAATGTTTTTAAACAACAATATTGATGGCCTAAAAACTTTGTTTAATGATACTGCATTGGTTTTTACATTTATTAACATCGAAATTATGGCGTCTTATAATATTAACCAAAATGGCGTCTTACTTTACTTCCGCCTTCTACATTTCATAAACCTCGTTTTTATAATAATAAATTTTTCTTTCCTTTTTTACTTTTGCAACAGGAATCTCTTTTATACTGCAGTATTTATTTTGTACACATTATAATTATTAATAATTACGAAACACAAACCAACACCTCATGATATTGCTTTTAAATGCCGGCATTCATCCACTTTCACACTCTCAATCTTACGTCTCATACATTGATTGTTGTTACATATTTGATTAATAAAATTTTGAGCTCATATCAATGGTTAGAATTTTGAATTTTAAGACTTCCTTGAAATGTTGTGGTGGTGGCTTCGCCTCAGACGTTTTCCATGATTTGCGGCGGATGTTCGGCCGAACTTTTCAGCTTGTCTGTTGCTGGTTTCACTGAATCTAATTTACTTCATTTTAAATTGTTCACTGAATTTAGTTATCTGTTTTGATTACATTTTTACAAGTTTTGATCACTTCTGCTGGCGATAATTTGCCAGCACACAATTGAGCGTGTGTACGCTCTGAGTTGTTGATAGAGAATGAGGGCGGGTCAGACGGAAAATCTGCGTATGTAGTAGTGTCATGTCGTCACCGTCTTTTGTTTCATATGGCTAACGCCCTTGTTAAACGTCATCCTTATGACGTTTTTCACCGCTTGCATCACGTCTCATTTTTGTCTTTCCATTTGTTTTACATAACGTGTAACGTGTCCAAAATTGGGTTATTTTATTGATTACAGTGTGGGATAATTGCATTTTTATTTATTTCATTTTGTGTGGGATTTTATAAATTTATTGTGAAAGTTTTATTTCCCGGCGAACGTTATTTCCATTACAACAGAACACATGGCAAGTAGAACAGTTTGAAACAAAGGCGAGGCGCAATCTCTATTGTGTAACACGGCAAGGAATTCGCGCCACCCTAATTTTCTCAGAACTCTGTATATGTGTGGCGACGCCCGCACGTAACATCTCAGGACGGGGCGCTGAAGTGACGCCGTGAAAACTCAACCGGTGCTGAAAAAATGGCGCATGAACGAAAAGTTTGCAAAACCAACCAGCCAGCTACAGGAAATGTATTTAAGCCATGCCCGCTGCTAGTGACATCAGTATAGCAGAGGCAAATATCGTCCCCGGTTACCACACCTATAACGACTATGTTCCATGCATAGAATGAATACGATACAGCAAATCAACATTATACGACGACGAACATCAGGTGGCAGTTTCCTCCCACCTCAAACACAGTCTACATTAGGCAGAGACGCTAGCCAGTCCAATAGAAGCCGACTCAAGTAACAGACGCCTGTATTTTGTGTCGGGCCCGGTTGGTCGAGTGTTCTCAAGATGTAATCAGTTCCAATATATAGCTGAGACCGACCGGGACCCGAGGAAGTAAACGATATTATAAACGGTTACCGGACAGTGACAGTGGGAGATCAGTGAAATACGGACAATGTAACCAAAACGAAACCACGTGTTCGGTCGTCGGTGTTAATCCGGTTACCGTGAATAAAACAGATTTTCGTAAAACACAAACAAAGGGGAATATGTTAAATTGTATGAGTGTGTGTGAGAGCAAAGCTGGGCTGCTTTTTCATTGTTTTAAAACGTATTAAAGGGGTAAGGTATATGTAATGAATTACAAAATGCGTTGTGTAATATCTATTGTGTTGTGCTTTGTATTAAGGAATTCCAATAATCTGTAAGTAAAAAGCCGTTATTTCATAACCAAAAATGTGTTAGACTAAGTTATTTCGTCATTACCACTTTCTCATTTCTGTGTTGCAAAATTCGTCTAACGGACCGGAATCTTTCTGAATTATTAATTGGGTGGGGTCAGATTGCAAAATTGTCCTTTTTTTATTTAAGGTGGAGTGTAAAGGTTTTCGATATTTTATCCTATATAAAAAATAATCGTGGCGACCTTGGTCTTCTGGTGAAATTTGGATAACAGGTAAGTGGATGGGATTGCGTACAGGTAAGTCCTGGCAGGGTATTTTATATTTATTTTATATTTCGGCCTATTTTTTAATGTCACAAACGTATGTGGCGGAATGCATGTAGGCTCTGACCTTGGGATCGATCTATACTGTTGAATCTGCGTCGTTTCGTTAATGATGGGGAGAGTTGTTCTAACCAAGTTTTTATATATAAAATACAATAAAAAATACAATAAAATTTCCTGAATACCTTAATTCCCTAAGACGGACGTTCGTACCGTCACATCTATTGACTTATTTTCTGTGTCTTTCTCTGTCTTTATAATTGGTACAGTCTGTTCACAAAGTTGTTTTGGTAGTAACTTCAGGCACTGCTCGACTTCATTTTTAATCTGCTCTTTTAAATTTGTAATCGAGTCTTCTATTTTTGTTGACATAGCTTTTTCCACACTCAAGACAGATTTTCTACTTCATTATTTTATTAACATGATAGTGTTTTTAGGCTGGGGGGGTCATTCCACAAAATGCGTAATGCATCATCGAAAAATGTGATGCTTCCACACTTTCGATTCCCCACAGCCTAGAAATCTTTTGTTTACAAAACATTATCATGCTTCGATGTTAGGGTTTCATTGAAATTCTTTATGCGCACGCGCGCACACATCGCGTGCGTGTTTGTGTAAGGGGGGGGAGAGAGAGAGAGAGAGAGAGAGAGAGAGAGAGAGAGAGATTTTTGGTACGGTTTCTTCTACGTCAGATATTCTGGTAATTTGATTGTTAAACTCACCTCGTAATTCACCTACATCACCACGTAGGAGACCCAATTCTGCGGTAGTATGTTCTTGCATCTGCTTTTGCTCTTGAATTAACACTTTGATGTCTTCTGTTTCGCGTTTCCGTTCCTCTGCCTGTCATCCTTCCAACTCGAGCAACAGTGCTTTTTGTCTTTCTTCAGTTTCCAGCAGTAGAGTTTTCTGCCTTTCTTCCGCTTTCTCATCCTGTCGTTTCTCCATCTGTAACAGCAACACCTGTAAATTTTCCATCATCTGACTGGCATCCATTGTTTTCCGATTAATTATGAAATACTCTCGTCTTGTACAAAGTGTCCACTGTTTCCACTGTTAACCGTTCTATCCCACTTCTGACACCACTGTTACGACGGTCTACTTGATCGTCGTAGGTACAGTGGAAAACAAAATAAGTACAAGACATCAATTAAGTTACTAATCACCAGCTTTAATTTTCACAGTTAAACAGTTCGTAATTAACAACACAGTCTCCTACAAAAAATCAAATAAAAATTTTTCACACGCAATAAAATGTCACTAATATTAAACGCAGTGGTATTACAATTATACCACCCGATTATAAAACACAACACTTCACTAATAACCACTTGAATGTACACAGTAATCTTGCCCGATAATAACTCGAACCGCACTGAAAATATATCGCTGCTATATTGTCTACTAAGGCCGTTGCCACCATGTATTTATACCCATGCTCACAGACAACAACATTCCTAATTGCGTCTTAGCGCCAGTGTACTACGTAATTAATTACGGCCTTGACACAGTCCGCGCGGCCGCGCCAATTCTCGCAACGTCTAGCAAATGTGTTGACAAGCACGTATGCTACGCACATTAGACCGAGATTCTTCTGGCACATTCGACAAACACGTAGATTGTTCTGTGATGTAACAATATATATTTAATATTTATAAAGATTTTACCTCAAGATGTTTACTTCTTATTTGGAACATGTTTGGGGAAGCCTTGTGTTCCCATCTTCAGCCTTCCTGATATTGAACCTTGTGAGGTACTTGTGTGTTGGTTGTCTGTTGCTGTGGTTTACTGTTGGCCTCTGGTGCTTTAAATTGGTTTTATTGTGTGTGATTGTAGTCTATATATTAGTATTTTGAGTATTTGCTATGTTGAGTGCTTTGAAAATTGTGTCGTGTTTTGTATTGATTTGTATTTGTTCAGGTATTAGTTTGTTTTGTGGTTTATGTTTGTAAATTTGCAAATTTTCCCAAATGTTCATTATGGTGCCTTTGTGTGGTATGTGTTTTATTATTGTCATGTTGGTTATGTCTGGGAATTCGTGTCCAGTGTTTATTGCAAGTGTGGCCAAATTAGATTTATATATTTCTGGTTTTTTGTATGTGCTTAGGTGTTCCAAAATAACATTTTTTCAGTTGTTTTTTTGTTTGCCCTATGTAACATTTATTGCAATATTTGCATTTAATTTTGTATATACCATTGGTTGTTGTATTGTCTTTGTTGTGTGGGTTATTTGGTTTTTGTAAATTATTTTTATTAGTTGTTAAACCTTTGTATCTGTTTACATACTCGCGCGCAATCAGCCCACGCACTTACGTCATTCGCTTAAAGTACAGGTCGCTGCCGCGAGCTGCGACAATTAGTTAGTTAAAACTCAGCCTTTCATCTGATCACTACTCTCTTCCATTTGCTAGCCGCGGCAATGTGAATTTTAATAATGTAACTTCTTTATACAATTTTTCGTTCTTCTATCGTTATGTATCTTGGCAATGTACGCCACACGTAATGGTATGGGCCTGCGCTTCATTATATAATTTTCAATAAATGGCTATTTAACTCAGATTTCATACAGTCCACTTCTTCATTTAAAAAACACATTTCTGATTCCTATACCAGCAGCACGTCGCATTGCAATACTAACTCTAGAAATATTCGAGAGCGTTGAGCATGCAACATTTGGTCCTCGCCGGCCGGATCATTCATTTTATGGATGATTCATTCCACATACAATTTATTCCATGGATTATTCATTTCATGGATTCAGTTCAATTAGCAGGCCCTATCAGCATTTAACAACATAATTTGGATCAGCAGTTCTGTAATTATTAACCATATCTGGAGCACGCATTGCATGACTTTGGGGACGTCATACTTCGCCGACCGGATCGTTCGAAGTATTATTTCAGCATTTGAGCACCATCACCACGTGGCATTCATCATTTTGGGAAAATCCAAAGCAGCCAGCCTATGCAGAATCCGACCACTTCAGACATCACCAGACAGGCATCGACCGTGTCTACATCGTCAATTCATGGGTGCCGGATGGGACTGGCAAGGATTCGACATGCGCTGAGACCTTCTTGAACATGTCGATAAGTACCACATGCCAAGTGACTATAAATTCATGTTTCTATGATCTTTCAATTTTGCATAATTTTGTATATCTTTTAATGGCATTCAATTAAAAGAAGCAGTATTTAAAAAAAATATATAATAATATAACTTTTTTCTTATATCAGTTTCATTTGACTATGAACTTGGAATTTTTTGCGAACTTAACAAGCTTATAAATTTTTCTTTGATTTAATTGTAAATCACATTTTTAAATTGTGTTCATAGCAATAGGGATTATACTGTTATATTGTATATGCTATATCAGTATTTACTACAACCTAGAATTAGTATGAGATGTGTTAATCAATGGTTACCACGTTGTAGCGTGACTTTATAAATTAGATAACCTGCATTGTCTTGTTCATCTCTCTGCATGCACTCAGTTTTTTCTTATTATCGTTCAAATCGTCAGTGATACACAACCATGACTGATATGAAGGCGCTGATCAAAAAGCGTGGCACAATCAAGGCCTCTATATCGCGCATAAACACCTACGCGGATAATTTTGATCACGATACGCATGACCACCATGCGCTAAAAATAAAGCTTCGTCATCTGATGGAGCTATCCGCAAAATATGACGAGATTCAAACGCAAATTGAGTCTGAGGACTCTGATTTTGCATCCGTTAGTGATAGAGTTCAGACGGAAGATGATTTGTGCAACATAGAATGCAAGTTGCAAAATTTATTAGATCATGCCGAAGAGATGAGCAAGAAAATACTAAATCAGTCCGAAGTCGTCACATTCAGTACACCTCCTATTCAATTGCAACCAATTAAACTACCCTGCTTCGCAGGTAACATAATTGACTGGCAACATTTTTACCATATGTTTGTGGAGTTGGTTCATGTCCGAACAGACCTGACCAGCATCCAAAAATTTCACTACTTGCACTCATCGCTAAGGGATGAGGCTCTGAATGTTATAAAATCACTCCCAATCACGCACGAAAACTACATGGTGGCCATTGAGTTGTTAAGAGCCAAGTATGACAATAGATTGATTGGTACGGCGTATTATGTGGCTAATGTCTTGGGCATGAAGCACATGCAGCAGGACTCTATGGTTAGCATTTCCAAATTTATAGATGATCTCACCGCTAACATAAATGCTCTGAACTCATTAAATTTACCAGTGGACACATTCGAAATTATTTTTGTGCATTTTCTCACCCAAAAACTTGACGATCGCACATGTAGAAGGAAGGTTTAACTGACGAACAGCTTCCAAATTATATAACTTTATTAAATTCCTGAATACTAGGCGACAGCTGTTGCAAAATGTTAATACACCGACTGGTTCGTCTTGCGGTAGGCAAGTTAGCGATAAAACTTCTTATCGCAAACCGGCTAAACGCGCTGAGTTCACTGGGTCACTGATACATACTCAAACGAGCAATAGACTTTGTCAGCTGTGTCGCGGCAATCACAAATTGTCCGAATGCCCACAATTCGTGGCTTTACATCCGGGTCAATTCAAAGACGTGTTAATAAAACACAAGCTCTGCCTAAATTGCACACGCTCGGGCCATGAAACCTCGCGTTGCCCTTCCAAATTTTCGTGCAGAGCATGTTCGAAAAGGCACCACACCATGGTCCACGCTTCAACAAATAATTATTCGAACAGGAACAATAGACAATAAAGCTGCAAACCAATAAATCAATTTTATTGTCTACCACCGTATGTACCACAACCGATCGTGCCGGTAACAAACACCCGGTAAGAATCCTGTTGGATTCAGGGTCGCAAGCGAACTTTTGTACGATGTGCTTCGCTCACCGCATGGGCTTAAAATTAAACAAATCCGAACTGCCCATCACGGGCATAAATAATTCCCTATGCCAAGCCAATTTCAGCACAAGGGTGCGCCTAAACTCACGCTACAGGGATTTCAGTTTGAATGTCCACTGCGCTGTTCTGCCCAGAATTACAAATAACCTCCCTACAGAATCCTTTAATATGGCATCGTTGAACATTCCAAAAAACATATTTTTAGCTGACCCGCAACTTAATTTTTCGTCACAAATTGACATATTACTCGGGGCACAGTATTTTTTGCAGTTGATTGAGCCAACTAAATTTATTCACAGTCCGCACTTTCCGATAATACAGGAAACAAAACTAGGCTTTATCCTCGCCAGAAATTTACCCTTTAGCGTAGACATGACAAACCCGGTTTCTCCGTTTATGGCTCGTGACGACAATAATGCCATCTCGTCTCAGTTGAGGAACTTCTGGCAGTTGGAGGACGTTTCTTTCCGTACTCCCTCAGCTGAGGACTCAGAGTGTGAAAATCATTTCCTCACAAACACTTATCGAAACACTAGTGGTAGGTTTGTTGTGTCACTACCCCGTAGGACAGAGCATCTCGGCGATTCACTCCCCGGAGCAGTTCGCAGATTTCAGACACTCGAACTCAAATTCAGGCAAAACCAGTCCTTGTACAAAGACTACACTAATTGTATGCAGGAATATTAAGCCTGGGTCATATGTCTTCACTCAGTTCATATGATTTATCAATTAATAAGTCGAATATTTTTTACTTACCACACCATGCTGTCGTCAAGTCCACTAGCACATCCACTAAACTTCGCGTTGTTTTCGACAGCTCAGCCAAAACATCGAATGATTTATCGTTAAACGACACCCTCATGGTTGGTCCTACGGTCCAGCAGGATCTTTTCTCCATCATGGCCAGATTTAGAACGCACCAATACGCACTCATCGCCGACATCGAGAAAATGTATCGCCAAATCTTGGTGTCCCCAAGGGATTCTAACTTACAAAGAATTGTCTGACGTGACGCCCCACACAAGGAGCTTACACACTATGCTTGGAGAACAGTCACATATGGGACTGCAAGCGCTTCATTTTTCGCCACTAGATGTTTAAAACAAATCTCTCAAGAAAATAGTACTGAGCACCCCTTAGCTTGCTCTGTCATTGCAAACGATTTTTACGTCGACGATCTCATCACCAGATCTGATAGCTCACACGTCTTAGCCCGACTAAACTCTGACATTTCTGGTTTATTAAGCCAGTACGGCTTCACTTTGCATAAATGGTCTTCTAATGACCGGAATATCATATCTTCGCATACCAACTCGTCCCTGGACTTCAACAAAGACCAAACCGTCTGCACTTTAGGTATTCAGTGGGACGTTCAGGCTGACAACTTCATATACAATTTCCAAAGAGATCTTAAAATCGAGGTGTTTAATAAAAGAAGGGTATTATCCGTCATCGCTGTAATCTACGACCCATTAGGGCTCATTGGGCCTATTACATTCTGGTGTAAGCACTTTATGCAAACGCTATGGTCATCGGGTACCAATTGGGACGACCCGGTGTCTGACTCATTATCAATTCAATGGGCAGAGCTTTACGCTCAATTAATTCCAGACACTCATTTTAAGATCCCAAGAGCTATAAAGAATTCATGTAATTTTTCAATCATTTCATTTCAATTACATGGGTTTGCCGACGTGTCAGTAAAGGGTTACGCATGCTGTATTTATGTGCGTACAGTATATTCTGACAACAGTATATCATCTCACTTATTGTGTTCCAAATCTAGAGTCGCCCCTTTAAAGCAGATATCTTTACCTCGCCTTGAACTTTGCGCCTGTCTATTATTGGCCCAGTTGGTTTATAAGGTTGTCAACGCTGTGACCTACAATTTCAGCGAGTTGTATTTTTATTCTGACTCTATGATTGCCTTACACTGGATTCACCAACAGTCATCTAGGTGGAAGGTATTTGTGGCCAACCGCGTCGCGGAGATACAGCAGCTCACTGCAAAGGGCACTTGGTATCATGTCGCTTCGCATGACAATCCCGCGGTTGTTTACCCCGTTCGTTGCACCGCCACCCGCAAAGGTGGCATGGCCCATACTGGTTGTCAAAGGAGCCTTCAGCATGGCCCACCAGTCCTTTTGAATCCAACTCTTCCTGCACTCATCCAGATCTGGATAAAGAAAAACGTAAACAAGGTCAACTCGCTCTGGTTACTACTACACCCACTCCTAATTACATTGAAAATTACTCCTCGCTTTCAAGACTTATTCGTGTGTTTGCTTACTGCCTGCGATACATTCGGAACGCTAAGTCTCCCGTCGCTACCAGAAACACTTCATTTTTAACTTCACAAGAGCTACACAGCACACTTTTGATTTTTATACATCAATCCCAGCTATCGCATTTCAAGATCGAAATTAAAGAACTTCAGGCACAACGCCCTGTACCTAATACTAATAAAACTTTTTCGCTTAATCCCTTTATAGACAACACGGGGATATAACGCGTGGGCAGACTGACGCCTTTAACAGTCTCAGCTTAACTATAATAGTAAGTACCAGATCATACTTCACCCGCAGTCTCATCTCACTAGACTAATCATAGAAAACGAGCATATTCGGTTACTCCATGCCGGAATACAATTAACTCAGTGCTCTCTACATCAAAGATATTGGATCATCAATGACAAATCTTACATACGCTCCGTGATACATAAATGCATCACTTGTTTTCGATTTCGCACAACTGGCTCAAGCCAGCTTTCAGGACAATTACCCTCTTCCAGAGTCACTCCTTCTAAACCATTTTCACAATGTGCCGTCGAATATGCCGATCCCATATTTCTGCGTCAGGGCAGGCAGTGGTCCAAAACATTCACAAAGGCTTACATTTCACTCTTCATTTGCATGGCCACTAAGGCGATTCACCTTGAATTGGTATCAGATTTGACTGCAGACACCTTTATAGCTGCTTTAAAACGCTTCACAGCTCGCAGGGGCATCCCTGCACAAATATTCTCTGATAACGGTACAAATTTTCGTTGTGCTGGCACTATATTACACAATTTGTACAAACTTTTTCAGCAAGACGAATTTCAACAATCCACTCAGGACTTTGCCAGTTCACAGGGGGTCAAGTGGTCTTTCATACATCTCATTTCAAGTGGTCAGCACCTCATTTCGGTGGTCTATGGGAGATCGGAGTCAAAAGTGTTAAATTTCATTTACGGTGCATTATCGGCAGTACGCTTCTCAACTTTGAAGAGCATTACACTGTTTTGACTCAAATAGAGTCATGTCTGAATTCACGTCCCTTGTTCGCCATTTCAAATGATTCCGGGGATCCCGAGCCCTTGAATCCAGCACATTTCTTAGTTGGTTCCCCACTTACTGCGCTCCCGGAACCCGACTATTCGGATGTGAAAATGGGTCGCTTGGGGAGATGGCAGCTTTTGCAGAGAGTCACTCACTCTATATGGAAGAGATGGTCAAGAGATTATCTGCATCAGCTGCAACAACGAAATAATTGGAGAAAACATTCAAAAAATTTGTCTCCAGGACAACTCGTCCTCATTTTAGAAGACAATACCCCACCTCTGCAGTGGAAGCGTGGTATTGTCACCCAAAACCATGTAGGTCAGGATTCGTTAGTATGCGTAGTGGACGTCCGAACCACAAACGGCATCCTGCATAAGCCTATCCACAAACTGTGTCCACTTCCCGTGGCATCAGACTAATTGATTTTTCAGTGCTTCATGCCCGGGACATTTCCGGATGAGCACATGCTCTACGTACTACTAAGTACAATGTTAAATGTACTTATTTATACATTTATATTTATACCAAATTAATGTACGCTATGTATATGTGCATTAGTAAACATTATAAGTATTTTTTCGTCAGTGTGATGTCAGATATTGTGTACTGTTTGGTGCAGTGTTTATAATTATAATGAATTTTTTGGGTATATTTCTATTGTGCTAATTATATTGAATTTTTTGGGTATATTTCTGTTGGGCGATTATTATCATGAATTTGTTTGTATATATTGCCATTGTATTATTATGTAATATTGCTTATTATGCACTTATTGTCATGCTATTATTACTGAATTCTTTGGATTTTTATTAATTATTATGTAGTGCTACTTACTATGTGCTCTTCATTGCCATGTATCATTGTTATTGAATTTGGGTATATTGTCATTATTATTATTATTATGTGTCGTCAGACATTCTAGCATTTGTATTTTGTTATTATTATATTATTCCATGAGTATTAATCAATATTGTATTTATATTTATTTATATTGTATTTAATATTGTATTTGTATTGATGCTATCTAATGGGCCATCTATCGATGCGCCAATACTCATTATACTATGTATTATCACACATTTCAGGTTTGTAACTTGTTAATGTACACTTGCATGTTTTCAAGCAACTTTTTAGACTGTAACCTATGTCAAAATCGCCCGATTTTGGGCGGGCAGTATGTTAAACCTTTGTATCTGTTTTCATACTCGCGCGCAATCAGCCCACGCACTTACGTCATTCGCTTAAAGTACAGGTCGCTACGGCGAGCTGCGACAATTAGTTAGTTAAAACTCACCCTTTCATCTGATCACTACTCTCTTCCATTTGCTAGCCGCGGCAGTGTGATTTTTAATAATGTAACTTCTGTATACAATTTTTTGTTCTTCTATCGTTATGTATCTTGGCAATGTATGCCACACGTAATTGCATGGGCCTACGGTTCATTATATAATTTTTCAATAAATGGCTATTTAACTCAGATGTCATACAGTCCACTTCTTCATTTAAAAAACACATTTCCGATTCCTATACCAGCAGCACTTCGCATTGCAATACTAACTCTAGAAATATTCGAGAGCATTGAGCATGCAACATTAGTTTTGTATGCTATTTTAATGTCTGTGTTTTTAATTAGTTTTGTTAGCTTTGCCATTTTATTATTTATGTACGAGGTGTGATTGGATAGTTTTAAGACTGGGCTTGTAATTTCAAAATGGCAGTACTTACAGGCTATTGTGATGGATCTCCTTCAAAGTAGTCCCCTTCTGACTGAACACACTGACTCCAACGGTGTTTCCACTTTTGGAAGCATTCCTGGAAATGTTCTTTCTTAAGGGTTTTAAGAACCCTCTCTGTATTTGCCTGGATGTCTTCAATTGAGTCAAATCGGTCCCTTGTAAGCGAAATTTTCAATTTGAAGTCGGCAGGGGCTATATCAGGGGAATAGGGGGGTTGCGGAAGGACAGGAATTTTGAATTTGGCCAAAAATTCCATGATCGAGAACACACGATGAGCCGGTACTTTGTCATGGTGGAGGACCCAGTTCCTGTCTCGCCAGAGTGCAGGCCTTTTCTTCCGCAAATTTTTGCGCAAACGCTGAAGGACACTTTTATAGTATTCCTGGTTGATTGTCTGCCCCCTAGGGGCAAATTCGTGATGCACGATACCCGTAGAATCGGAAAAAACCACCAACATTGTCTTCACATGCGACCGACTTTGTCACAATTTTTTCGGTCGTGGCGAACTTGGACCCTTCCACTGCGATGATTGTGTCTTTGTTTCTGGGTCATACCCATGAACCCATGTTTTGTCGCCTGTAATTACCCTATTTAACAAATTTGGGTCAGTTTCGGCCCGATTAAACAATTCTTGGGACACTTCAAGTCGGTATTGTTTCTGCTGGTCTGACGACAATTTCGGAATGAATTTCATGGACATTCGACGCATGTTCAAATCTTCACTTAAAATTGACTGAACCATGTAGAAACTTAAATTCAGTTCATTAGCCATCTCCCTAATTGTAAGTCTACGGTCAGAGCGCACTAAATCGCGAACTTTCACAATGTTTTCGTTGGTTTTTGAAGTGGAAAGCCGGCCGGACTGGGGGTCATCTTCGACTAATTCCCGGCCATCTTTGAATCTGTTGAACCAGATAAAAACATTTGACCGGCTCAGACATTTATCCCCAAAAGCTGGTTGTAACAGTTCATAAGTCTCCAAAGCTGATTTCCCGGTTTTAAAACAAAATTTGACACAAACTCGTTCTGTTTTTTCATCCTTTTTGCAAAATCAAAAATCCACCAAGACCCAATCACACGTCCTCACTCACCAGGATGCCACTCTCTACTGAACAAAGATGTCGCGTTGATCGTTTTACAACGTTTCAATGACAAAACAAGCTTCCCCTTCCACATCCGCGGGCAAACCTTGCCCCTCCTATAGAGCAGTGGCGGCACCTGTCTTAGAACTTTCCAATCACACCTCATATGTGAATGTGGCCCATTTTTTATTGTTGTTATTATTTATGTGTTGTTCATTTTTATTAATTCTTAATTGTTCAGTTTTTATTTTATATTTAATTTTATTTTCTATTTTGCTTACTACTGTATTTTTATTGTATCCATTTTCAAAAGCAATTTGGTATATTATATTTCTTTCTTTGTCTTGTTTGTTTAGGGGTATTTTGTACATTCTGTAACCCCTCTTTCCTTTTTATGCTTTTTATCTATGGAAAACCAACTCCCCCCTTATTCCTTTTTTGTATTTATTTTTATTTATATTTAATTTTATATTTCCTTATTTATTTTTTTTTTTGAAAGAGAGGCCACAAGTTATTTAGAACTAGGCTAGAGCCTAGAGAAGCCAAAATTGTGCTGGGTCCAGTATGATGGGACTTGCAAATGAAACACTGATCTTAAGATAACAATAACAGTATTTATTGTGCTCTGCTTTATACAACATATGCGCCCATAAAGCAAGATAATTAAGTATTTCACAATCAATATAGCTCACTTCAAAACCTTTAATTGTTGTTATAATTCCCTTAAGCTATGCATCGCCAATTAGTTGAATAATAAATAATAAATTATTATCATAAATAAATATTGAATAAATAATAAATAGCTGAATAATTATTGGATAATAAATCCTTGAATGGCACATAAATAATAACAATACTATTATGAAATGGCACACAATCTCGACTTGCAAGTAATTACACATTTCCTAACCTGATATAAATATATAGAAATATACACATATGCATAATCAATTATAATAATGTAACAATCACATAAGACACAACACACACATATAATTGACATAGACAGACATTTACATGTAAGTAACACATCACATGTTCACCTGGTTAGCAGCGTATATTTATCATCATACACCCTCAACCCCCCTTATTCTGACCAAGTATCCGGCCCACCTCAATGTTCAATTAATAAATGACTAAACCCCAAAAACCTCAATTAATATATCCCAAGGAGTGGAGCAGACATGCCCCAAAATTTAATTAGATAAGTAGTAATCTAAATGTTCTATGTAAGCATTGCGGCCTGCGCACAAATACCACGCAGCTGTTGAATTATCAATTTCAGATCTCGTCAATGATAATGATAAAGAGTGCCATCACGAGGTTAACATGGATGCCCGGTTGCCTAACTGCATTTCATATTTCTTTTTATTTTCTTGACAGAATTTGTAAAAATAGTGGAACATGACCACCCATGAATATTCATAACTGATACTGATTAGTCTTGTATTCTTTAACGTTAATTAATTGGTATAGTGAGCAATAAAAGGTTAACCATTACAAAATTTAAACTATGGCAAAATATAAACTGTGACAATATTTAACTGGCTATGGCAAAATTTAAAGTTTACAAAATTAGCTGAACAGTGGAACTGAATTTTTGCAAAACAGAATCTATGTCATGAAGGTACTGAAACATGCTTACAGTGTTCATAAAAAAACTTGACTTCAGGCAGGGTCAGGCGTCCGGGCGAGATCCAGCAAAATCTGACATGATACAGACCTGCAGTGAACGGCCCCTACGGGAGTCGCCCACATGTTAGAACACCTCCCAGATCTTTACATTAATAATAAAATACATGAGCCCTCATTAACTGAAAAATTAATTAACCGTAAAAATTTCCCCACGTGGACAGATACATCTGCACATGCATGCACAACACAAAAACAATTTAGTGCCGACCCTTTTTACAGAAAACTCCCCTTGACCCGGGTGATGCATGACCCTGGCCGAGTTTACAATTCTCAGAATGAGATAGACATAGTATTTATATATGAGGCGTAAGCCTTAAAAAAATTACAAAATAACATATAACCCCCATTGTCCGGAAATAATTTTCCAAATGGAGCGTCTGCACAAGTGTCTGAAAAGAGTTTATCGGCCACAACATTTTGGTTTAATAAGGTTAAATTTCACCTGGTTAGTAGCGTGTAGTTAGAGGGTTCCGTTGAGTGTATTTTGTCCGTCCATTCCGGCTGACAGCTGACGGAAGTGTTTGAATCTACATCATCAAACTTGCAGTTGTTCGGCCTTCCTTCTGGAGCGGGACAGATTCCCGTCTACATCAGAAACCCTGCACAATTATATCTGGGATTACTTACAAGTTTAATAAAACACACTACCACATTTACCAGCTGACATTGCATGGCCTGCCCAGTTTATAAACTCCGAAAAATTCACTAAGTATAGAACACCCTTGAATCTAATAAATCATTTCAAAATAACCCTTTTAAATATTTTAAAATATAATATGTCCAAATATAGTCATTCCATAATAATAATCATTTCAATTAATAGTTATGCACCAGTTTTCATGAAGCACTTAACTCACCCTTACAGGAATTAGCAAACTTTGACAAGTCCGTGATGTACACTGATTTCAGAAAATAACTGACTTACGCCCCATCTTGGTTTAATGAATTGAGTATGATTATTACTACATTATTATAACACATTATTATATTATTACTACTAATATCGGTTAACCAGCGTTAAGATTGAAACTTACATAAAACGAACTTAACCTGTTGTCCGCCACGTGGTGATAATTACTGCAATATCTATCGCAACGCATCCGCGTTGATATCAAATAAATACAATTTGTTTTTATGAATAACTAATTTATATATGTTAATACACTTACCGGAGGTCGCGTAGACTTCTACTTATCCATAAGTAGAGCAGCTAGAAGACGAAAACCTTTACGTTTACTCTGTCAGCCGGAGACCAGATGTTAATACGCTGAAATCAAAACTTGAACTGCCCAAACCGGCAATTGAAAAAACAGTACGGAACCTCAGACCTAGAGCGCGCACGGGTCGGCCGGCAAGTGGATAAATCATAGCGACAAAGTCCAAATAATCATACTTAAATTTTTACATACCCCTCGCGTAGTCAAATACGTAATTTTAATCATTCCGCTATATAAAGGAACACCGCCGCGTTTTTCCCAAAACACGGCACAATTCTGTTAAAAAGTGAATAGAATGCTGCCATTTTATGTTGTGGTGGGTGGTCAGAATGGTTAGGTATAATGATGTTAGTAGAAGTTGGTTTTCTGTATATTGCACATTGTAGGTGGTTGTTGTTTCTTGTGATGGTTATGTCTAAACAGTTGATTTTGTTATGTTTTTCTTTTTCTTCTGTGAATTGTATTTTTGGATGTACGTTAGTGATTTGTTTTAATATGTTATCTGCATTTGTGTTTTTGTTATTTGATACGTATAGGCCATCATCTACATATCTCATCCATATGCCATTTGGATCAAATGAATTTATGATATTTTGTATTTTGGTGTCTATGTGTTGTAAGAATATTTCTGCTATTATGAGATCCCATTGCTAAACCTTCTTGTAGTTGATAAATTTTGCTATTGAATTCAAAGTAATTTTGTTTTAGTATCAGTTGGAGGCTATTTTTTATTTCAGTTATATATTGTGTCTTCATTTTGTTCTTTAAGTTTGTTTATTATTATGTCTATTGCTTCATCTACTGTGATGTTGGTGTAATTGTTAGTGATATCATATGACGTGAAAAATGTATTTTCATTTATATTTATTATTTTTAGTTTGTCTATTAATTTGTATGTATTTTTTATGTTATGATAATTATTTGTTAGATGGTTACTTTTTAGTTTTTGTGCTATTATTTTTGCTATTTTCTATATAGGTGCTTTGTTGCAGCTGATTAATGGAAGTATTGGGTTGTTTAATTTGTGTATTTTTATAAGGCTATTAATTTTAGGTGGTTCTGGATTATTATTTATATATATGTCTGTATTTTTATTGTTGAAGATGTTTTTAGCTGTTTTTATTAGTTTTATTGTTTGTTTAAGATATTTTTCTGTTGGATCTTTATTTAGTTGTTTGCATTTGTTATTGATAATGAAGTCTTAAGTTTTTCTTATGTAGTCTGTTTTGTTAATGATTACTGTTGCTTGACGTTTGTCTGCTTTTGTTATGATTAAATTGTTGTTCTTTACTTTATTTTAAATTTCTTTTATTGTTTTATTATCCTGCTTTTGTTACATATATAAACAAACTGTGTATTATACAAAGGTACTGTGGTGATATAACTATAACTATGCAGTATGGTTTATATAATTTTTTAATTATATTTATAGTTTTAATGGTTTGTTTTAATCATAATATTGCTGCTTTGCATTGGTTTGGCAAGTCTCCAACTATGGCCTAACTGATCAATTTGACTAAATTGAGGTTATGTGCTTATTTATCAGTTTTAAGTAGTATCTTTACAGGAAATTGACTTTGATTGTAATCTGGGAAGAAATAGGACAACTACAAAAATGACAAAGTTCAATCTGCCATTTGCTTAAACTATGTTTAGCTGTAACAAAGTTCTAACTGCAATTCACTTTCACAGTCAGCTGATATTTATTGCTACCAACTGATTTTCTTAACTAACAGAATAAGTTAACTTGTTCTCTCAGTGGAAATTTGTACAGCATAATACAAAGAGCATTATTACACCTACACCTACTCCAGGTCAAAGCAGGAAAGATGAAAATAGCAGGTGAAAACCTCAAGGCAAACCTGATGCTGCTAGAGCCCATATTAAGTCTTTTGCTATAGTAGAATCTCACAACTGTCGAGCTAATACAAACGGATCTTACCTTGAGTCACACCCAAGTATATGTAAAATGTATGATTCATACAAGTATGAGTGTTGAAGAAAATATTAAGACAGTAAAAAGCCTTTGTACTACAAAATATTTGCGATAGAATTAAATCTTGTCTTTCATGTACCTAAAAGTAACAGGTGTGATTTGTGTAAAAAGTATAAAGTAAAAAGAAAATTAAATACATAAAAAAACATTGCAAAGTAGAGTATGAAAGACATCAAGTATGTAAAACATAAATGAGAAAAGACTGTAATAAAAGAAAAGGAAAACTGTCTTCCTCTTTTATTTTGTCTTCCTGTGCTGTTAAGTGATATTTCAAAATGTTATTTTGATGCTGCTTGCAGAGATCAGTTGTTTCAGTTGTATCTTAGAAAACTAAATGTCAATAATTTGACTGCTTGACATTAAATGACCTTAAAAACAACCTTATTTATCAAAGAAAGGTTTCATTCTTCGTATTGTTTAAATTAGCAGCCATCCTTACTATTTCTTTTATGAATTTGCTAACTGCTATAATTTTTTTTTTATTGTTCGACTAAGCTTTTCGTCATTACTGACATCTTCAGGTCTTAAACAACCCTGAGGTTAAATAAAAAGAAAGGTTTATTATGGATTATAGACTGAAACTATGGCAAGGCGTGGTGGAAATGACATTACGAATGCTTTGTGAACAATTCTTGATGTAAAGGAGGATGCTTGGATAATATAGTAATTAAAAGAGTTAATTACATGGTCAGATTCTCATGTACCACAAAATAAAAACTCTGTTATAGGGAACATTATTCTGAGAACATCCTAATATGTCTTCAGTAACCATGAAGTATTACCTACCCAGCTATTCATGTGTACAAGCAGTGGCTCACAGTGCTATTAAAAAGCAACAAGCAAAACTGATTGTTACTAACTTATTAGCCTTATTAGTATTTTAAAACAAGTGAGCTGACATAACCTGTATCGGGTAATCTGGATAAAACCGAATGACTTCAAAAAATTTTCAGGTACAGCAGAATTACTTAACTTTGATTTTTTTTCAACTTTGGTTCCTAAAACCAAAAATCCAAATGCCCTATTTTGGTAAAAATTCTCTTTAGTTTGACACCCCACATGCGTTTCTGCGATATTGTCAAACTTTTGACACACTTTTGACTCTGGACTCTGGTATCCCAGAATTATGAAATTTTCATAAGTAAATAGTATATTCAGATTTGTGTTAATGTACTCTTTAATTTTACAACCTATGTGAATTTTTATGATTTTTCTCACTTTTGACTCCCACCCCCTTAGGTTGGGGGAGGGGATAATCTAAAAAAGAATAGGGGTAGGATGAAAATGTGTACATGTATGACAGGATTTACAAAAATCGGTTGATGCATTGAAAAGTTATCATAAGGTGTTAAACCTTGTGAAACCAATGCAGTAATGTTGCAACTGCTGAAATTCATTATCTGTGAACACCTGTAGTGGAATAGCAACTAATGGCTTTGAACAGTTATTTTGCATGTAATTAATTGTTCCTCTAATAGAATATCCCACTTTCCTGTTGTGTCACTTCTTTTATTATTTAATCTTTACTTCCTCTTTTCTCAAAGATCATATACATATTGTAACCATTCAAAAAAATAAAACGTAAAGAAGAAGCCCCGATTATTACTCTTTTTGACTTACCTTCAAACAGCCAGAAGATTCCCAAAGTCCCCGGGTCGCCACCACATTTTTTGGAGGAAATGTGGAAACATTAACACTCTTCCCATTGAAACAATTTTGATAAATAAACAAAAACTCCCTCACAGAAAAAATTCCAGCGCCATCTAGGTGAACCTACTGACACAGAGCATAGGTAGAGTGCGTAATTAACTTAACACATTATAATGAGAAATCTGATTTTATTCTACTAAAACACATTATACCCCTTTTTTTAATGTTTAAAAAAAATATAATTAAAAAAAATAAATCAAAAGAAAATCTTTAATGCCAAATTAGTACTTTTTTTAGCGCTTACTACACCCTTTGTTCTTTCACTCGCTCTCACACGCTATTGAGATCTCAGCTTCTATTTGATATTATTTCTTTACTCACATAAAAGTAATTTTATTTTTTTAAATGAATTTTCTGCTATTGTGGGAAACTGTTTATGTCCTTATTCTGTACTTATCTCTTCTGACGGGGAGTCTCCTGCTGGTTGCACAATAAGTCGTAATTCGCTTTCCCGACGAAAAATCACAAAAAAATGTTCTAAAAGTCCAAATTTATGTTTATATTTTTTGTCTCGATTTAATTCACATGTTTATTACCATTTTCAAAACTTTTGTACAAAAAACTCGGTAGGCCTACCGTAACTGCCCGGCCTACCTTGATCGTCCACACGCACTGTTAACTACACCTGTACTGTTCAGTGGCTGGCTGGAGACTGAGGCGCTTCGCTTTCGCTTCTGCACCACAATTCAGTTCAAATACGCATTTGAAACCAGTTTATTCTGTTCACACACCACCCGTCCCTCCTGTGGATTGACGTCATTTGTTTTTCAGTTGATCGTAACGGTGTCTTATTGCCGGCCGCTCCCAAACTCTGACTTACTTCGTCTTTGTCAACAAAATGTTTTTTGTGTGATTCATTGTCTAAAAATAGAATTCATTACATAATGTACCGTTACAAGACATAAAACATAACGTCTAAAAACATAAAAACTCTCATTGCCTAAACCTAGGCGGATCAGTGAGGATATGCGCCATGACCCCCCTTACTTCCTGATTAAAAGTTGGGTACTTACCCCCCTAATCCAATTGCTATGGTCATACCCGCATGACTTTACTGGACTTCCTTAATCAGGATCCCAACACCGTAAAGCCAGACAGGCACTTGGCGACCCTGCCCTGACGAGCTGGTCAGCACAGGTTCGCCTTCAGAGTTCCACACAGATTCTGTGACAACAAAAGCAAAAACATTATCAGATGGTCTTTCATTAATCCATATCCCTGCCCTGATTTGGGTTCCTCCTAGAAGTACTGATTTATGGTATCTGTAGTATCTTAACACCCAAATAACATATTAGAATTGAAAAGTAGATATCCTTATGCTAAAATAACACACATTATTTACCCCAAGTAACATATCAGCGTACAGAAGTATATTACCATATATCAAAATACAATGTAAATCATATCAAAAAATAAAAAAATACTCAAATTCAATATCTCAACTTTCTAACGATTACATTTTATGTTTACTGTCACCTCAACTGGTGCAATGTATTGTCCACAATTCATTAACACTCAAGTTCAAATTCCATTAACATAATCTGTCACAATGTTTTATAACTTCTCAAAGGTTTAGATTTGCTGCATTGTTCTTTAAAATCACCATTTTACAATTTTACAACATAACCGATAGTTATAATTAACTTTACTCACATCAAATTATAACAAACAATATTGTTATTACAAGGGTAAACATTTTATATGTAGCTAGAGTTGTAGCTACCCCCTCAATACAATATCTCAATACCCTACTATAAATCATATTATAAATGTTTTATAAAACCATGTTTTATATCTCATAAATGCATCACCTTAAAATAAACATTTCAAATTTGAATTTCACATTTCAGTTATCAAATTTTGATCCTTTACAATGTATTATAATATTAAAATCTACATTTTTTGAATTTATTACCAAATTCACATCTTAAACCATTTCAGATCAATTTAATTACATAATAAAAATTTAGTAATGCCAATTCTCATTGAGTCAAAATTATAAACATTACTACACTAAATACAATATACACACACAACAAAATGTATCCTCAGATACCCTACAATAACAATAACATAACGTAATACATAGTACATTTAACCCTATTACAAATTTACATACAACATAGTTGAAGTATTTCACGTGAATTAGTAATTAAAATATTTAAATTCGTCCCTGTTTTCGGGCGTCATTTGAAGTATTACTCAGTGATTTATTAATTAAAAGTATTAAAATTTGTGTTACTTTACCTTTATTTGGACGTCAAATATAAACCTATTAAATCTTGACGTTCGTATGCAAGTTAAACAAGGTGGCGTCTAGTGTACTCGGCAGAGAAAAATATGTAAATGCAAATAACAAATACACACTTATAAATTCACATAAAACATTATTTTATTTCGTTTTACTCTGTCATTTTTGTTAAGCCACCACATCAACAATTTATCACCTTTTCTCTACATTTTGTATTCTTATTCTCGAATTGATTATGGGCCGTTACTGGCCATTATTTAAAATGGATTCTGAAATATAGTTTAAAATAATTTCTGTAACCTTATATTAACTTATTTAACTAGTTTATCTCTACTTTAGAAGGCAACCCAGCTTGCTCATACTCTCATTCATTCATTATACATTTTATATTATAAAGCGCTTTCTATTTAAACTTTCATAATTAGTTTCGGTGTTGAATTCAGTTAAATTTGAAATGTTTTTGTCTGTTCAACTGCTTATATTATGTACTCATCCTTTTATCGCTGTCTCCACGTGGTTACACCATCAGTGGTAACTTCCGATTTCTTTAACACACTCCGAAAATAAGTTAAACTGTTAATGTTTGTGAAGTACGTCTGATGGATCACTATTACATGATTTACTGTTGTTTTGCATTAAAATCACATGATTTTACTGGTCGGCTGACCCTAATTTGCTCGAGCAATGTTTTATATACGACCGCATGGTCTGATGCTGTTAGTCGACTCACGCTTAAAGCCAAGCGTCTTCAAGATGGCCAACAATGTTCTCTGGGATGGCTTCTTGCCCCTGATTGTCTAAAAGGCGCCACGTGGCATCTCATGGAGAGCGAGTTTAGTACCAAAAGCTGGCTGGTGTACTATAGTCCTAGGGTTCGCAAAAAATACGTGATTAATACTAGGGTTGGGCAAGCAGGCGCATACTCGTTCACATTCCTGAGTACCTGGAAAAGTAGCTTATTGCAGGGCAGACAGACCAAACGTGCAACTAAGTGCCCCGACAAGGAATTTCTATTGTTATAATTGAGGCCTTGTGTGGGTAACGCTTCTGCGTCGCATTTACAATTGAAATTAAAATCTATCTCCCAATTCTATCCCGTTACAATACCCCCCCAATGAGAGGTTTTCTGCCAAAGCAGAAAAACTCTCATTGCTAACCCTAAGATGATCAGTGAGGATATGGTGCCAACAACCTCCCTTTAAGTCCTTAACATTTCATGGGTAAACTACCCCCCTAGCTCGGCAACTATGGCTCCACCTGCACAACATTACTGGACTTCTCTGTTCGAGATCCCAACACCGTAAAGTCGGACAGATACTCACCACAGTACCACCTAACCTTGTAACATTCTAAATAAAATCAACTACTAGCCTTATACCATACCAGATCCTCAACCGACATGTCTCCCCGTACATACATACTGGATTGCCTTTAGCAAGTACTGGGTGGGTACACATATTCATTACTACATTAAACACACTATCTCCACATTAATTATTAATATAAAATTCACATAAATATTTTATATTTGCTTCTAAACAGAATTCATTCCCCTTTCTCACTTTTTTAATTGTTTGCTTGACGCTACTATTTCAAATCAAATTAAATTATTTAAACTTCATTGAAAAAGTGAAATAAATCTAAGTCCCTTACCAAAGATTCACATTTCAGTTAATTTACATCATCTCTTTCCAGTAATTAATTTAATCTTAATTTTTCAAAATTCCAAAATCCTTTAAATGAATTTACTTTACAACTCCTCTTAACTAGATGCTAACAATCATTATAAAACGAACAACTTATTTCTATCATATATTCAAACACAATTATACATGGTTATAACAGATAACATAAACATCATTTATCAACTGATACATTATCAACCTATGACGAACATCAAAAAATAAAATAACCTCTTTACTGCAAAGAACAAAAATTTTTTTTTTTTTTTAATTTTATTTCCAAGAAATATCTATTCTGACAATTAATAAAAAAACAAAATTATTTAATTACATTAATTAGTAAAAGAATCTATGAATCAATTACAAGAAACATACTACATCTCTAACACCAGTCATCAGCTGATGTCTCATTCCCAGGTGAATGACCTTACTTCAGCTACACTTAATACAACTAACACAAATACACAAAATTATACAATGTAAAATACATAATACACGTTTATAATTCCTACACTCTAACATAGTACCACATAATAAAACATACATAATTACACACCATTTCTCATTCCAATATTACAAATACCTTCCCTCATAGAATTAATAGTTCAAAACAATTAAATTCCTTTATCAAATTCTTATACAGAACAAAACACATTTAACCACTACAGTAGAACAAATTGTCTACTGGAAAATGTTAATTATCATAATACTTTTTAACTCGACACAAAATCATTCAATTATCTCATCAGATCCTCAGCATAATTCATCTTAATATTCATTAATGCGTGACTACCCTTAGTAACCTCCTTCCACACACACTATGGGCCCCCTGGACTGTAGCGCCCAGTTGCTTCCACAAGGACTGAAGTTAGGGAGGAATTTTGTCATCTCCTGTCCTTGCTTCGGCCTTACATTTAAAGTTCAGATATAATAATAACTGATTATATAGTCACAACCTTAAAACGGGTCTATCACCCTTTTATTTGTTCCCACGCGAACGGGTCATAGCCGCTGTTCCATAGTTCCGGGGATTTCCCCTTGAGTCACCGCCCGTTAATTTCAATTTCTAACCAATTTCAAAGGCAACCAACCATGGTCAGTTTTACAATTTCTGCCCACAGCTGGCTGTCGTCCAAACCACAATTAGTGCTGGTGAAACAGTAATCGCCTGAAATGTGGGGAAATCTTGTCATTAGCATGTTTTACACTTCATCATTTCTTTATACCCTGTACCATAGTAATTGACATATAATATAATATTATATAATGTTGGTGTACAGTGTATGTTACGCTCTATGTGAGCCTCCATTGATGGTAACATGCTTTGACGTTACTCATCAACCCTTATCGCTATCTACAGTGACAACATGCCATCACTGCAATAGCCCATCTTATAACTAAACTTATGTCCTTCTTCATTTACTATCACTACCTACCACAACTTATTCCCTCTCTGTTGACACCTAACAACCCCCCAAAATCGCCCATCAATTTTGCACAATAACATAATATAACATAATAAACTTGAACCTTGAACATTTTTTGCTACATTTAACTAAACAATTCACCTTTAAATAATTTGTATAGAAAATTATAAACATTACAACTTGAACTTTCTAGTAACTCTTTTTATATCAACCTTTAATTATTCATCATTTATTGTACCATTAGATTCTCCAAAAAATTCACATTTATTACCAACATTCATTTTATGTAACATTTTATAACATTATCACCTCAAAATAAATGATTCATCTTTAAATGTGCATATAAATTTATAGACATTACACTTTAATTTCAGTTGACCTTTATATTAATCAATTATTATCAATTATTTAGCATTCACTACCCCATTAAATTCTCCAAAAAAAATTTGTTTAGTTTGTTATTAACATTCATCTTGTACAACATTTCATTTAAAATCAACACAGAAATATAAAATACACGTTATTATTTGTTATCGTGTACCACAACTCATTTTACAAAACAGTCCATTTCAAAACCATTAATTACATAGTTAAACGTTCATAAAAATTAATTGTTTAACCCCCATCATCGTATAATAACCTGGTCTTACATCTACACCACTCATTTACAGTTACAGACATATTTTTATTATTATAATTATAATAATCATCATCATTACTTTTTTCCATTGTATCAATATAGTAACTACAAATATTATTGCATACTATCAATTCAAAATTCCTGTAAACATTGGGTATAGTAATTTCTCCTTTTATATTTTCCGTTAAAGTCAGGTAAGTTATATTATCATCAACATTATCATCATTTGCTATACTAACTATTTCGCGAGGTAAGTGCTCAATATTATTAACTCTCTCAATACCTAACCTCTCTATTAATTCATTATACCTTCTACTAACCTTAAACGTCTCTATCTTCCTATCAAAATACCTTTTATCATACTTCATACCTTTTATCACCATTTCATACTTTTCTATCATTCCGTACAGAGGGTATTAAATCATAAAAACGCCTACTGAAAATTAAAAAACTACTTGAAAACACATTGTTTTCCTGTAAGGGAGACTCTTGCCCTTCAAAAACCTTTGTAACCATCTCGGTTTACAATAAAACTGGGGAAAATCTACCCTCTGCCCCTATATTCACAAAATAATTCTCTTCATATTCTCTCTCTAATTTACAAATACTGATTTCTACTCTCTCACTCTCTCTCACTGTTCCTATATTACCATCATTACTATTTGTTTTCACAGTACTACTTTTATATATCTCATTTTCCACTATCTTATCACTACTGGTTAATTTATTTCTACAACTAACACCTACCTCGTTAACGATCCCTTCGTAATTATTCGTTATTTTACTATTGACACCCTGGTCGTCTGTTATTTCGTCATTTTCTTTTTCGTTACACTCACCCGTGTCATTAGTTTTGACACCACTACACTCACTTATTTGGTTTAATTCATTCTCACTTATACTTTTAAATTGATTGTTCATACTTTGATTACGCCATTTTAGTTCGCTTCTTATGTTCGCAAACTCGTTATTTATGTCTATAAGTTTATTATTTACTCCATTTATCTCTGATTTGATTTCAATTTTAAATTCATTTAAACTCGTGTTTAAATTATTGCTTTCTGACTTTATTAACTCATTTAAACTCATGTTTAGATTATTATTTTCTGACTTCATTTTCTCGTCTTGTTTGTCAAGCTTACTATTCATTCCTGACATCATTTCCATCGTCAACGCTAATTAACTAAGTACTTCTACATTGTTGATTTTACTACCCTTACCGTCTACCGTTTTAATCGTTATTTCGTCTGCGCTCTCGTTAATATTTGTCGATATTAAATCGTCTTGTGTAACGTCTAAAATTGACCCCCCCTCTACGCTCTCAAATAAATTTGCATCCGTATTTTTCTCTGCCATTTCGACTAGGTTGTAAATTATTTAATTTTAATTTACAACGTTGCTGTTATGGGCGCCATTTGAAGTATTTCACGTGAATTAGTAATTAAAATATTTAAATTTGTCCCTGTTTTCGGGCGTCATTTGAAGTATTACTCAGTGATTTATTAATTAAAAGTATTAAAATTTGCATTACTTTACCTTTATTTGGACATCAAATATAAACCTATTTAAATCTTGACGTTCGTATGCAAGTTAAACAAGGTGTCGTCTAGTGTACTCAGCATAGAAAAATAGGTAAATGCAAATAACAAATACACACTTATAAATTCACATAAAACATTATTTTATTTCGTTTTACTCTGTCATTTTTGTTAAGCCACCACATCAACAATTTATCACCTTTTCTCTACATTTTGTATTCTTATTCTCGAATTGATTATGGGCCGTTACTGGCCATTATTTAAAATGGATTCTGAAATATAGTTTAAAATAATTTCTGTAACCTTATATTAACTTATTTAACTAGTTTATCTCTACTTTAGAAGGCAACCCAGCTTGCTCATACTCTCATTCATTCATTATACATTTTATATTATAAAGCGCTTTCTATTTAAACTTTCATAATTAGTTTCGGTGTTGAATTCAGTTAAATTTGAAATGTTTTTGTCTGTTCAACTGCTTATATTATGTACTCATCCTTTTATCGCTGTCTCCACGTGGTTACACCATCAGTGGTAACTTCCGATTTCTTTAACACACTCCGAAAATAAGTTAAACTGTTAATGTTTGTGAAGTACGTCTGATGGATCACTATTACATGATTTACTGTTGTTTTGCATTAAAATCACATGATTTTACTGGTCGGCTGACCCTAATTTGCTCGAGCAATGTTTTATATACGACCGCATGGTCTGATGCTGTTAGTCGACTCACGCTTAAAGCCAAGCGTCTTCAAGATGGCCAACAATGTTCTCTGGGATGGCTTCTTGCCCCTGATTGTCTAAAAGGCGCCACGTGGCATCTCATGGAGAGCGAGTTTAGTACCAAAAGCTGGCTGGTGTACTATAGTCCTAGGGTTCGCAAAAAATACGTGATTAATACTAGGGTTGGGCAAGCAGGCGCATACTCGTTCACATTCCTGAGTACCTGGAAAAGTAGCTTATTGCAGGGCAGACAGACCAAACGTGCAACTAAGTGCCCCGACAAGGAATTTCTATTGTTATAATTGAGGCCTTGTGTGGGTAACGCTTCTGCGTCGCATTTACAATTGAAATTAAAATCTATCTCCCAATTCTATCCCGTTACAATACCCCCCCAATGAGAGGTTTTCTGCCAAAGCAGAAAAACTCTCATTGCTAACCCTAAGATGATCAGTGAGGATATGGTGCCAACAACCTCCCTTTAAGTCCTTAACATTTCATGGGTAAACTACCCCCCTAGCTCGGCAACTATGGCTCCACCTGCACAACATTACTGGACTTCTCTGTTCGAGATCCCAACACCGTAAAGTCGGACAGATACTCACCACAGTACCACCTAACCTTGTAACACTCTAAATAAAATCAACTACTAGCCTTATACCATACCAGATCCTCAACCGACATGTCTCCCCGTACATACATACTGGATTGCCTTTAGCAAGTACTGGGTGGGTACACATATTCATTACTACATTAAACACACTATCTCCACATTAATTATTAATATAAAATTCACATAAATATTTTATATTTGCTTCTAAACAGAATTCATTCCCCTTTCTCACTTTTTTAATTGTTTGCTTGACGCTACTATTTCAAATCAAATTAAATTATTTAAACTTCATTGAAAAAGTGAAATAAATCTAAGTCCCTTACCAAAGATTCACATTTCAGTTAATTTACATCATCTCTTTCCAGTAATTAATTTAATCTTAATTTTTCAAAATTCCAAAATCCTTTAAATGAATTTACTTTACAACTCCTCTTAACTAGATGCTAACAATCATTATAAAACGAACAACTTATTTCTATCATATATTCAAACACAATTATACATGGTTATAACAGATAACATAAACATCATTTATCAACTGATACATTATCAACCTATGACGAACATCAAAAAATAAAATAACCTCTTTACTGCAAAGAACAAAAATTTTTTTTTTTTTAATTTTATTTCCAAGAAATATCTATTCTGACAATTAATAAAAAAACAAAATTATTTAATTACATTAATTAGTAAAAGAATCTATGAATCAATTACAAGAAACATACTACATCTCTAACACCAGTCATCAGCTGATGTCTCATTCCCAGGTGAATGACCTTACTTCAGCTACACTTAATACAACTAACACAAATACACAAAATTATACAATGTAAAATACATAATACACGTTTATAATTCCTACACTCTAACATAGTACCACATAATAAAACATACATAATTACACACCATTTCTCATTCCAATATTACAAATACCTTCCCTCATAGAATTAATAGTTCAAAACAATTAAATTCCTTTATCAAATTCTTATACAGAACAAAACACATTTAACCACTACAGTAGAACAAATTGTCTACTGGAAAATGTTAATTATCATAATACTTTTTAACTCGACACAAAATCATTCAATTATCTCATCAGATCCTCAGCATAATTCATCTTAATATTCATTAATGCGTGACTACCCTTAGTAACCTCCTTCCACACACACTATGGGCCCCCTGGACTGTAGCGCCCAGTTGCTTCCACAAGGACTGAAGTTAGGGAGGAATTTTGTCATCTCCTGTCCTTGCTTCGGCCTTACATTTAAAGTTCAGATATAATAATAACTGATTATATAGTCACAACCTTAAAACGGGTCTATCACCCTTTTATTTGTTCCCACGCGAACGGGTCATAGCCGCTGTTCCATAGTTCCGGGGATTTCCCCTTGAGTCACCGCCCGTTAATTTCAATTTCTAACCAATTTCAAAGGCAACCAACCATGGTCAGTTTTACAATTTCTGCCCACAGCTGGCTGTCGTCCAAACCACAATTAGTGCTGGTGAAACAGTAATCGCCTGAAATGTGGGGAAATCTTGTCATTAGCATGTTTTACACTTCATCATTTCTTTATACCCTGTACCATAGTAATTGACATATAATATAATATTATATAATGTTGGTGTACAGTGTATGTTATGCTCTATATGAGCCTCCATTGATGGTAACATGCTTTGACGTTACTCATCAACCCTTATCGCTATCTACAGTGACAACATGCCATCACTGCAATAGCCCATCTTATAACTAAACTTATGTCCTTCTTCATTTACTATCACTACCTACCACAACTTATTCCCTCTCTGTTGACACCTAACAACCCCCCAAAATCGCCCATCAATTTTGCACAATAACATAATATAACATAATAAACTTGAACCTTGAACATTTTTTGCTACATTTAACTAAACAATTCACCTTTAAATAATTTGTATAGAAAATTATAAACATTACAACTTGAACTTTCTAGTAACTCTTTTTATATCAACCTTTAATTATTCATCATTTATTGTACCATTAGATTCTCCAAAAAATTCACATTTATTACCAACATTCATTTTATGTAACATTTTATAACATTATCACCTCAAAATAAATGATTCATCTTTAAATGTGCATATAAATTTATAGACATTACACTTTAATTTCAGTTGACCTTTATATTAATCAATTATTATCAATTATTTAGCATTCACTACCCCATTAAATTCTCCAAAAAAAATTTGTTTAGTTTGTTATTAACATTCATCTTGTACAACATTTCATTTAAAATCAACACAGAAATATAAAATACACGTTATTATTTGTTATCGTGTACCACAACTCATTTTACAAAACAGTCCATTTCAAAACCATTAATTACATAGTTAAACGTTCATAAAAATTAATTGTTTAACCCCCATCATCGTATAATAACCTGGTCTTACATCTACACCACTCATTTACAGTTACAGACATATTTTTATTATTATAATTATAATAATCATCATCATTACTTTTTTCCATTGTATCAATATAGTAACTACAAATATTATTGCATACTATCAATTCAAAATTCCTGTAAACATTGGGTATAGTAATTTCTCCTTTTATATTTTCCGTTAAAGTCAGGTAAGTTATATTATCATCAACATTATCATCATTTGCTATACTAACTATTTCGCGAGGTAAGTGCTCAATATTATTAACTCTCTCAATACCTAACCTCTCTATTAATTCATTATACCTTCTACTAACCTTAAACGTCTCTATCTTCCTATCAAAATACCTTTTATCATACTTCATACCTTTTATCACCATTTCATACTTTTCTATCATTCCGTACAGAGGGTATTAAATCATAAAAACGCCTACTGAAAATTAAAAAACTACTTGAAAACACATTGTTTTCCTGTAAGGGAGACTCTTGCCCTTCAAAAACCTTTGTAACCATCTCGGTTTACAATAAAACTGGGGAAAATCTACCCTCTGCCCCTATATTCACAAAATAATTCTCTTCATATTCTCTCTCTAATTTACAAATACTGGTTTCTACTCTCTCACTCTCTCTCACTGTTCCTATATTACCATCATTACTATTTGTTTTCACAGTACTACTTTTATATATCTCATTTTCCACTATCTTATCACTACTGGTTAATTTATTTCTACAACTAACACCTACCTCGTTAACGATCCCTTCGTAATTATTCGTTATTTTACTATTGACACCCTGGTCGTCTGTTATTTCGTCATTTTCTTTTTCGTTACACTCACCCGTGTCATTAGTTTTGACACCACTACACTCACTTATTTGGTTTAATTCATTCTCACTTATACTTTTAAATTGATTGTTCATACTTTGATTACGCCATTTTAGTTCGCTTCTTATGTTCGCAAACTCGTTATTTATGTCTATAAGTTTATTATTTACTCCATTTATCTCTGATTTGATTTCAATTTTAAATTCATTTAAACTCGTGTTTAGATTATTATTTTCTGACTTCATTTTCTCGTCTTGTTTGTCAAGCTTACTATTCATTCCTGACATCATTTCCATCGTCAACGCTAATTAACTAAGTACTTCTACATTGTTGATTTTACTACCCTTACCGTCTACCGTTTTAATCGTTATTTCGTCTGCGCTCTCGTTAATATTTGTCGATATTAAATCGTCTTGTGTAACGTCTAAAATTGACCCCCCCTCTACGCTCTCAAATAAATTTGCATCCGTATTTTTCTCTGCCATTTCGACTAGGTTGTAAATTATTTAATTTTAATTTACAACGTTGCTGTTATGGGCGCCATTTGAAGTATTTCACGTGAATTAGTAATTAAAATATTTAAATTTGTCCCTGTTTTCGGGCGTCATTTGAAGTATTACTCAGTGATTTATTAATTAAAAGTATTAAAATTTGCATTACTTTACCTTTATTTGGACATCAAATATAAACCTATTTAAATCTTGACGTTCGTATGCAAGTTAAACAAGGTGTCGTCTAGTGTACTCAGCATAGAAAAATAGGTAAATGCAAATAACAAATACACACTTATAAATTCACATAAAACATTATTTTATTTCGTTTTACTCTGTCATTTTTGTTAAGCCACCACATCAACAATTTATCACCTTTTCTCTACATTTTGTATTCTTATTCTCGAATTGATTATGGGCCGTTACTGGCCATTATTTAAAATGGATTCTGAAATATAGTTTAAAATAATTTCTGTAACCTTATATTTACTTATTTAACTAGTTTATCTCTACTTTAGAGGGCAACCCAGCTTGCTCATACTCTCATTCATTCATTATACATTTTATATTATAAAGCGCTTTCTATTTAAACTTTCATAATTAGTTTCGGTGTTGAATTCAGTTAAATTTGAAATGTTTTTGTCTGTTCAATTGCTTATATTATGTACTCATCCTTTTATCGCCGTCTCCACGTGGTTACACCATCACTGGTAACTTCCGATTTCTTTAACACACTCCGAAAATAAGTTAAACTGTTAATGTTTGTGAAGTACGTCTGATGGATCACTATTACATGATTTACTGTTGTTTTATATTAAAATCACATGATTTTACTGGTCGGCCGACCCTAATTTGCTCGAGCAATGTTTTATATACAACCGCACGGTCTGATGCTGTTAGTCGACTCACGCTTAAAGCCAAGCGTCTTCAAAATGGCCAACAATGTTCTCTGGGACAGCTTCTTGCCCCTGATTGGCTAAAAGGCGCCACGTGGCACCTCATGGAGAGCGAGTTTAGTACCAAAAGCTGGCTGGCGTACCATAGTCCTAGGGTTCGCAAAAAATACGTGATTAATACTAGGGTTGGGCAAGCAGGCGCACACTCGTTCACATTCCTGAGTACCTGGAAAAGTAGCTTATTGCAGGGCAGACAGACCAAACGTGCAACTAAGTGCCCCGACAAGGAATTTCTATTGTTATAATTGAGGCCTTGTGTGGGTAACGCTTCTGCGTCGCATTTACAATTGAAATTAAAACCTATCTCCCAATTCTGTCCCATTACATAGTCCATCATTATTCCCCCAAATCATTACGTCAGCAAGCCAAGTACTAAAACCATTAAATCAAATAAATGTCCATCATCAACCTATGTTCAACCTCCATCATCATAAATCAGTCTAATACTGTACATGCACATTTCAGTATTGTATAATCTAATCTTACCTCTTTCAGTATAATAACCATTTAAATTTGTATTGTCCACTATGTCATAATAATCAAAAGCAGAATAATTCCATAGTATTATATCATGTACCTTGCCAACATCGTGTACAGTCAAGTCGCCCTTGGGATTATTTGTCACAATCAGGTAAGTCACAATATCATCATCATCTGCTGCATCAGACTCATTACAAGGTAAGTCAATTTTCTCAACTGTCTCAATATGTAAAATCTGCACTAACATTTCATAACCTCCACTAATATCAAAAATCTCTATTTCTCTCTTTCTCCACCTCTCATCATAATACCTATCACAACCCCCCTGAACTACCTCACTCCTTGCAAAGGGCACCACAAAATCACTAAAACACCTCCTGGCTCTACCAGGTATACCACAAAAACTAGGGGACCACTTTGAGACAATATGTCTCCCACGTAACCTCTGGAGGAACCTTTGTACTCAAAAACCACATGTGGAGTCCTTACTACACTTAAACCACAGGAAAATTTGCCCTCTGCCCCTCATGCTCACCTAACCTCACTTCACACTCTCTCTCAATCTCATCAACTACTACCTCGCCACTAACTTCTACTCCCACTAAAACTTCATCATCACTACCATTATTCAATATGTTACTCTAATACTACCTTTTCAACTATGTTATCATTATTATTTATCATATTATTATAATTATTACTTTCACTAACATCACCTACCTTAGTGTTCACAACCTGGCCGTCTTTGTTCTCATTACATTTACCTGCATCTCTTTTCCACTTCTCAGTTCGTTTTTTAATATCATTATCAATAGCTCAATGCGCTCACACAATAGCTTATTTAATTCCTTAAAACATTTATCCAACAGTTCTTTCATCTCACCCCTTAAACTAGCATTTTGTTCTTTCATCTCACCCCTTAAACTAACATTTTGTTGTTTTATTTCCCCCATTAATTCACGTAAAAAGTCCATCACTCCGTCATTAGACTTACTGATACTGGTAGACACCGGGGTAGACAAGTGTACCCCGGAGTCACTCATTATGGCAGAGTCAGTTAGACTAAGCTCATTTTCATTGTCTGCCATTTTTTCAAATTACATAAATTGGCAAAAAATGTTATATCCAATATTACATAACGTATTACACAAAAATTCACAATTAGTATAAAATTCACAATCCAATTACCCAATGAAATTGCTATATAAACATTCCGCCATCTACCCTAACCTATCGCTGCGTCCAAGTAGGCCTAACTTATTAAATATTAAATAAATTTAACAAGTATCCTGGCAGGGTCGCTGCTTGTAACCGTTAAAAAAAATAAAAGTAAAGAAGAATCCCCGATTATTACTCTTTTCACTTACCTGCAAACAGCCAGAAGATTACCAAAGTCCCCGGGTCGCCACCGCATTTTTTGGAGGAAATGTGGAAACCTTAACACTCTCCCCATTTAAACAATTTTGATAAACAAACAAAAACTCTCTCACAGCAAAAATTCCAGGGCCGTCTATGCGAACTTAACTGACACAGAGCAGAGGTTTTGGGTAGAGTGCATAATTAACTAAACTAACACATTATAATGAGAAATCTGATTTTATTCTACTAAAAAACATTGTACCCCCTTTTTTTAATGTTTAAAAAAAATATATTTCCAAAACAAAATAAATCAAAAGAAAATCTTCAATGCCAAATCAGTACTTTTTTTTAGCACTTACTACACCCTTTGTTCTTTCACTCGCTCTCACACGCTATTGAGATCTCAGATTCTATTTGATATTTATTGACGTCATTTGTTTTTCAGTTGATCATAACGGCATCTTATTGCCGGCCGCTCCCAAACTCTGACTTACTTCGTCTCTGTCAACAAACTGCCCGGCCTACCTTGATTGTCCACACGCACTGTTAACTACATCTGTACTTTTCAGTGGCTGGCTGGAGACTGAGGTGCTTCGCTTTCGCTTCTGCGCCACAATTCAGTTCAAATACGCATTTGAAACCAGTTTATTCCGGTCACACTCCACCCGTCCCTCCTGTGGATTGACGTCATTTGTTTTTCAGTTTATCATAACGGCATCTTATTGCCGGCCGCTCCCAAACTCTGACTTACTTCACCTTTGTCAACAAAATGCTTTTTGTGTGATTCACTGTCTAAAAATAGAATTCGTTACATAACGTACCATTACAATATGAAAAAAATTATAATATTTAACATCTCTGTTTTATATTTTGATGTAATATGTTTTAACTTTTGTAATATTAATTAACTAAACTCTAAGTTTAGCCGCATGCACTTCTATAAGTCAAAGCATGTTTCTACAGAAGAAAAGATAACTCACTTTCCTGTTGAAACATAAAATCCCCACCAACACTCTTGTCGTTATGTATTCATTGATGAAAAAATAAGTAAATAAGTAAGAATTACAGTATATAATTCTTACATGTTCTCTTATGTTTGCCATTGAGTTTTCTACTGCAGATATCTTATTTGTTATGTATTCTTCTCTGACAGATATTTTTGTAGACATCGATTCTTCTATGACAGATATTTTTGTAGGCATTTTTGTAGATATTCTTCAACACTCGAGACAGATTTTTCTACTTCAGCTATTTTTAATGTCATTGATTCTTGTACCTCCGATATTTTAGTAACTTATTTATTAAGCTCACCTCGTAGGAGACCCAACTCTGCAGAAATTTTTTCTTGTGTTTGATTTTGCTGCTGTATTATCTTTTTGATGTCTCCTGTTTCATGCTTCCTTTCCTCTGCTTCCTGCTTACGTTCATCTTTTTGTCGTCCTTCAGATTCCAAAATTAGTGTTTTCTGCCATTCTTGTGTTTCTAGCAGGAGGGTTTTCTGTCTCTCTTCCGCTTTTTCATCCTGTTGTTTTTCTGCTTCTTCCATGGTCTGCCTGCGTTTCTCATCTTGTTGTTTCTCCATCTGCAACAGCAGCGCCTATAAATTTTCCATCCTCTGACTGGCATCCATTGTTTACCGTTTTATTACAAATTACAGTCTTGTACAAGTGTCCACTGTTAATGGTTCTGTCGCACTTCTGACCCATTGTTACGACAGTCTACTTGTGAAGAAATTCTTTAAATTATAACCCCCCCCCCGTTACCCCCGTTACATACTAATCGTTGTATGGTACAGTGGAAAACAAATACAAGAGACCAATTAAGTCACTAATTACCAGTTTTAATTATCACAAACAGTTTGTAATCAACAAGATAATCTCTTACAGCAAAAGAAATAAAAATTTTTCATACGCAATAATAATGTCTACTAATAGAGTCCCGCACAACTATAAAACATGTACGACTTTGTGGTATTATTTTCTATATTAAATATATAAAAACACAAATTTTACCTCCACCTACCTGCAAAGTTTCGTTTATCTGGGTCCAGGATTCTTCTCGTACGAACGTAAGATACAAACATGTGTTACGGGTTTGTGTAATAATTAACTATACTCATTCTTGGAAGAGAATTAATATTTTTATTTTCGAAAATGCATTTAAATTCCAATAAATTTTCTCATATTACTTTTAAATTTTATACCTCTTGTTCGTACAGCTTATATTGGCATACTTAAATTATTTAAATTAAATTACTTATGCCTATGAAGGTTGCCCAGCCGGCATTACACACCCACTCACATACATTATTTAAAAACATTTAACATTTTAAATACAAAATACCCTTAACATTTTGTAATAAAACACCCCTCCCTGCCGGCACGCGGTTTTAGTTCGAACTATTAATTTCGCATTTTCTGTAGTTTGTGATGAGTTTCCGGATTCACTGTTGGAGTTAGTTGCTAGCTATATGTTGCACTACCACATAATAGTTCACAAAATCGAGTTTTAAGACTGCAAATTGGAAAAATCTGATGAGCCCCTTTGGGGCGGTGTCTGGCCAGACACGGCTTCTATGCGAAACTGGTAGAGCGGCATGGCGTTCGCCGCTAACTTGATGGTGTGGAAATCAATGCCTTTGGTTTCGTCGCCACAGATATACCTCATTTAACTCATGCTGTTGGTGTTGTGTTAGTTGTATTCGGATATCGGTTAGGCACTGGCTAACATCACGAGATGGGCGTGACTTAATTTTTATATCCGTCGCCTCAGTCAAGGAGGCGAACAGAAAATGTGCTCTTCACAATCTTTGCGGTACAAGTAGCGTGGGTCCGCGCGCCTGGATGCATAATGCGTATGGGCGCGCTGTCACACTCAAACAAAGTTCTTGGAAACTAAGGTGGTGCGGATTCCTCTGCCGATTGCACAACGTGATATTACTGCGCCTTTGTTAAAAGTTGTTCTTACAACTCAACACGTGGTCTGGTCACCGTTGAAATAAAATTTACACATATTTTTATAAATCCCCGAAAATGTAAATAAATAAAAATACCCATAAATTTGGCCCGTTACAATACCCCCTCAATGAGAGGTCTTCTGTCAAAAGAGAAGAAATCTCATTGATAAAACCCCTAAGAGGACCGGTGAGGAACTGGTGCCAACAACCCCCTTTGGTTCTTACACTTCATGGGTACACGACCCCCCTGGCTCGGCGACTATGGACACATCTGAACGAGATTACTGGACTTCTCTGTGCGAGATCCCAACACCGAAAAATCGAACAGACACGCAACACAGCGCACCTCCCCTTCTAACATACTACCCCAAAAATCCTAAATCCGTGGCTTAAATCATGCCAGATCCTCGACCGATATGTTTCCCCTTTTTCTGCAAACTGGGCTGCCTTTAGCAGATACTGGGCTCACACACACACACACCTATTCTACATATTGTAAAATGAAAAAATTCTTCAAATTTATTAAGCGAAAAATCATTAGCTGTTTTTCTTAAAAATCAAAACACAAATTTTGCATCTATACGGAATAATTCTCTCCATTAATTTTTCTGTTATTTAAAATAAATCAATTGAACATTTCTTAAAAATAAGAACATCCTTAGCCTAACATGTGATTACACCTAGAGTCTAACAATACAATTCAATAAAATAATTCAATAATAATAATAATAATAATAAACATGATAAGTACACAAACAATAATGTAACCAAAGTCAAACATATCAATTAGACGGCAGGCGCAAACTCAAGAATTTTTTTTTGTTTTCAAAAAACAATTTCAAAACAAAATTTAAATTCAAAAAAAATTTAAATTTCTTAAAATATTTCTTTCCATATTGAAATTATTTAAAGTTTGTTCAAATAAATTAAAAACAAAAGTTGAATTAACTTCCTTGCTAAACATGCCTAGTATATGACCTCACCCATCAGCTGATCAAAACTGGGTCAAGTCAAGAACCTTGACCTACATACGTTACACACAAGTTATACCTGAAACTACATTAAACATCTGTAAAATTCTATCTTGAAACACCAAAACATAATAAAATAAAACATTTAAAAGAACAAAATATTATTATAATTCACAATCAAATTGATATTCCAATTATTCAAAATAAACACTTTATAATTGTTTTCAAATTCTATCAAAAATTGTCACGGGTTTTTATCAAAATTGTATATTTTTACTATAGATCTCTTTATTTTAGTATTCTCAAATTCCCTTTACTCTGGGTGATTTAATCATTCATACTCATTTAACTTACTACTTGAAATTTATACATATATCATCTTTACCTCTCTCTGACTCTAATACTCCCTGACAACTATAACTATCATGACACCCATCTCTATTAAAACATCTATCAAACTCTCTCAAAACCCAACTTATCATTAAACTCAAATTGCCGCCTTCTCTCAATATATATATAAAAAAATACTCTCTATCCCTTTGTACTCAGGATAAGTGTTTCCCCCCCCAAAAAAGCTCACTCCCTTATATTGGTTCCTGGATTCTACCTAAGGCAACCCTTTCTGGCGACAAACGGTCCCTTCCCGTCCCAACCCTTTTGTTGCGGACTCCCACATTACACTATCCCCTCTTACAAAATTGCCATCCCCAAATCTCAATCTTATTACCTCACTTCAACCACAACAAAATAACATCATTATTTAATAATATCAATATATCACTCATTACTCTACATATATTCCCCATAACTACTGTGTCAACATCAATACTTCTCAAATTCTGTTACATTAACTTACAACAACTATTTTTCTCTCTACTACCACTTTAACTTTGACTTGGACTGATCTGCATGTCCCAACAAAATCTTGATCACCCACAATCTATCTTTTATTATTTCTGACAATTCATTTAAAATCTTACTACATTAAATTACTTTTCTCATTATTTTAAGTAGCATCTGTAATACTTTGAAACATTACATTTAACATTAATTACCTTGAACATTTATAGACAATTTAACAGTGACATTTTACTACCGATCAGCTGATCTTCCTAACAAATTGAAAGCACATTTCAAAATTATACACATTCTATGAAGTAAATATGGTTATCAATCGTTACATTTACCATCATCGTTTCCCCTTTTTCTGACTCTGGTAATTTATGTTAACCGCCTGCCAGTCGGTTTAGTTATCTACTTAGTTTAAAAAATACACAAATTATATAAAACATATACTTTCTATCAATTCTTATATCTAACCTACTACAATAAAATAATACATTTAAAAATATAGAATGAACACATTATACTGAATGTATGAGCACCTATTTATTTAAGCGGAATGCAAGCATTTTTATTAGAGCAAAATTTATTTATCATTTTTAATTTACAAAATTTAAGTACGTTGCTCATCTGAGCAACCCCCTGGTCCACACACACTATTGTAATTTATGTAAGACTGTAGCGCCTTTTTGCTTCCACAAAGACTGCATATTTGGAGGAATTGGACATCTCCATGTCTTTGCTTCGGCATTTACATTTTAATGTTTGTGGATATCAACATATCCTTGGTATATATTGAAACGCCCTTAAAATGGGTCTACCACCTGGCTATGCTGTCCCCACGCGGACAGAGTGGCAGCCGCTGTTCCATAGTTCCTGGGATTCCCCCTAATGTCACCCCCCATTTAATTTCTATTATCAACCAATTTCAAGTCAGCTATGGTCAAGGGACTTGATATGGCCATAGCTGACCGCTAGCCAAATCCACGATTAGTGCTGGTAAGGCAGTAATCGCCCGAAAAGTCGGGGAAATCTAACTTTCATTTCAATGCCTGTTCTACATCATCTTTGTTATGTGCGGCACGAGCGTCTATCAGGGTACAAATTAAATTTGTACAAAAAGGTGTGCCGCACATTTTCGCCATGTTGGCCTCCGATGGAGGTAACACTCTCTGTTACCCCCCCAACCCATTTCACTATCTACTGGGGCACAGGCCACCCCAGCAATAGCGCCTTACTAGCTAAACAATAAAAATTTTTATATACCCCATTCTAATGTAACATTTTCATCAATCATTAATCATTTAACTCATTCATCACCTTAAAATTTTCAAATTCATTATTAATAATTATTATATATCATCTTTCAGTTATTATTAAATTTTTTAATTATCATTTTTATTTAACACAATTATTTCAAATCATCTCATTATTGAATTAAAATCTTTTCCTCTGAGTTACACCTGTAAACTTTTTTTTTTTTATTATACTTGATTCGTACTATAAAATTTTATACTTACAGTCCATTTAAACTGACATACACAAAATATATACACCATACACCAATACTTTCACGTAACCTCTGAAACATTTAACAAAAAGTTATTTCAAATCAAACAATTTGACAATTTATTACCAAATTCACATCTCGTAAAATAATTTAAATTCATTAAAAAATTTAATTATAAAACATTTAAATCAATCAGAATATTTAAAACATCTCAGATTATTTTAATTAAATCCCTTATTAAAAATACAAATTTCATTGCTACCAAAACAATTACCATTCTTTAATTACTGTCGTCAAAATTAATTCTGTTTATTTATTTAAATTGCAAATATTAATATTATTATTACAACCATCTACACACACTTGTTTACTTGACATTCTACAGTACACACAAATAAATTTACTAAACATTTATTTACAAACCTTCCTCATTATTTATTCAGTTATATCACACTTCAATGTCCAAGTCTGCCAGGTCAAAACCATAAAACAAAAATATTTATAATTGTCCTTTATTGTTTTATAGTCTACCCTCCATCGTCAAAGATTAGTCTTTGTTTTATATAGCACTTTTCAATTTTATTAACCCACATATTATTGTCTTGTGTGTCATAACCAAACAATTTCAATTTATCCGTTATATCATAATAATCATTCACCAAGTCTACGTTAAGTATTTTTGTTAAGTCTCCATCAGTAAATATATTCATTATCGGGGTAGTTACTTTTTTATTATAAATCAAATCATTCTTATTTAAATACGCTTCTAACCTTACTTTCCATTCATCATAATCTCTATTTAATTCATACAGTTCTGTCTCTTTATCGACATACAATTCTCTATTTAAATCTCTCTCATCATAATACCATATCACACTCTCAATATTATTCCAGACAGAGGGTACAAAATTATACAACAAAAATAAACAACTCAAATCTTCTACTAACACGGGACTCTTGCCCTGCTTAAACAATACTTGTGAACACTCTGGTTCAGAAAAAATAAGGGGAAAATTTACCCTCTGCCCCATTCTACCACTATATTATCTTTCCACTCTCTCTCTAACTCATAAACACACATTAATATTTCATTATCACATTCTGCAACCTCATCAGTACTCTCAGATACTCCATTTTCAGTTACATCACTATTCTCAATACTACTTTCATTTGTTAACTCTTCATCTAATACAACATTTCTACACATGTCATTACAACTTTCATTTGTATTACTCTTACTCTGTTCTAGTTTATTCAAATTATTTCTTATTATTTCATTGGTATTTTCTAACCGTTTATTCTTTTCTTGTATATCATTTATTAACTCATCAAATTTTACACTAATACTCTGCTGCAACTGAATATTCTGTTCTTCACATTTTATTCTCTGTTCCTCTAATTTACTGTTAAAATCACTTTTCATCTCATTCAAAGTTATCTCGTTACTATCAAAGCGTTTATTTTATTCTTTAAACTTGTTATTCTGAACATCAAATTTGATATCATTATCATCAAAACGTTTATTAAAGTCATTATTTTGTTTATCGAAATTGACTTTCATAAAATCCAATAGGTCATCTAATGACAATTTTTTCTCTTTTGTTTTATTCATTACGGGAGTTGAGATCGCTCCCGGCGTACTAATTACAGATACTTCTACATTCTGCTCATCTATTGACATTACTTCTGTTTGAATACCGGAGTCGGTATGACTCTCGGTCTGACTGTCAGAGAAGCTGACTTCATTGTTATCTGCCATTTCTTATTTTATACTTGATACTTGTGCGTAAATATAATATAATCAATATATAATGTACTGTATAACCAATTTTGCGTGAATAACGCACTTTTATTTTATTACGCTAACCTCAAACACACGTTTGTATCTTTTTTGTAGGTGCGGTTTTTACTTAATTTATTAATTCATAAAAACTGTCCCTGTATCGGAACCCATTGTGGTATTATTTTCTATATTAAATATATAAAAACACAAATTTTACCTCCACCTACCTGCAAAGTTTCGTTTATCTGGGTCCAGGATTCTTCTCGTACGAACGTAAGATACAAACATGTGTTACGGGTTTGTGTAATAATTAACTATACTCATTCTTGGAAGAGAATTAATATTTTTATTTTCGAAAATGCATTTAAATTCCAATAAATTTTCTCATATTACTTTTAAATTTTATACCACTTGTTCGTACAGCTTATATTGGCATACTTAAATTATTTAAATTAAATTACTTACGCCTATGAAGGTTGCCCAGCCTGCATTACACACCCACTCACATACATTATTTAAAAACATTTAACATTTTAAATACAAAATACCTTAACATTTTGTAATAAAACACCCCTCCCTGCCGGCACGCGGTTTTAGTTCGAACTATTAATTTCGCATTTTTTGTAGTTTGTGATGAGTTTCCGGATTCACTGTTGGAGTTAGTTGCTAGCTATATGTTGCACTACCACATAATAGTTCACAAAATCGAGTTTTAAGACTGCAAATTGGAAAAATCTGACGAGCCCCTTTGGGGCGGTGTCTGGCCAGACACAGCTTCAATGCGAAACTGGTAGAGCGGCATGGCGTTCGCCGCTAACTTGATGGTGTGGAAATCAATGCCTTTGGTTTCGTCGCCACAGATATACCTCATTTAACTCATGCTGTTGGTGTTGTGTTAGTTGTATTCGGATATCGGTTAGGCACTGGCTAACGTCACGAGATGGGCGTGACTTAATTTTTATATCCGTCGCCTCAGTCAAGGAGGCGAACAGACAATGTGCTCTTCACCATCTTTGCGGTACAAGTAGCGTGGGTCCGTGCGCCTTGATGCATAATGCGTATGGGTGCGCTGTCACACTCAAAGTTCTTGGAAACAAAGGTGGTGCGGATTCCTCTGCCGATTGCACAACGTGATATTACTGCGCCTTTGTTAAAAGTTGTTCTTACAACTCAACACGTGGTCTGGTCACCGTTGAAATAAAATTTACACATATTTTTATAAATCCCCGAAAATGTAAATAAATAAAAATACCCATAAATTTGGCCCGTTACAACTTCACCAGAATACTTTGAACTGCACTGGAATAAATCACCACCTAAACGCACTGTGTAAATCACCCGACAATAACTGAAAACTAAACAGCAGGTACAGGCTATTTATAGTCTGCAGGGTTCCATAATATGCGTCCTTAACAAGGTATTGAAAATTCTAGAGGACATTTAGCGCGACCTTCGCAGAAACACACACCATTGGGCTAATTGAGAGGCTTGTCGAACAACACTATCGAATGTACGAGACTGTGTTCCGTATTACGTAACACTGCCTCGGATGTTAAGAATCACGTACGCACACAACATTACAGATGGGATAGCCGAGAAACATGTAGAATGTTCTGTAATGTCGCAACAATATGGTGATACCTTCTTTTTTCTCCTTCTGTTAAATCTGTGAATTATTTTAATTTGTTTAGCAGGTAATTAACACATAGTACCTACAATGTTGACATTCAAATATTCTCAGAATGAGTTTCATAAATAATATAGAAACCATTCATTACTTTAGTAAACAGATATCGTGTGAAATGTTACAGATTAGTAAAAATGTATATACTATATACAGTATTTAAACAGAATTGTGTTGATTATGATAAATTTCTGGTATACATCTTATAATCAGTTTATTTGAATTAATTTTAGTACAATTTTGCTTTTTATGTATGAACAGAAGGACTTGACAGAACCAATGCCAGGTTATTTATCTCTGCATCAGACAGCACATTCTTTGACAATAAAGTGGACACCAAACCAGCTGATGAATGGATATTCAGAAATGGAAAGTCAAGATAAAAGGTAATAATAAATACATGTGATTTCATTTTATTTTTGTTGTTGTTGAAATAATAAGCACTTATTATAGCCTATTATAAACAAGTAGTAACTTTTCAGATACGGGCAGTGTTGTATAATTTGTTGTGTAGCTATGATTTATTATAATGCAAAGGTGTAATTTTATTATTTATTGTAGTTTATTTTTTGCATAAACTTGTAGTACGTTTGTTTGTTTGTGTGAATATATTTTTGATATTTTTTGTTTTTCATACTTTGCTCCACAGTTGTTGGTTCTAGATGGCAGTTGTAGGTACTTGGAAATACAGTAAAATTTTATTATAAAATATAAGTAATAAGTGATTGTTTACTAAATTGACAGATGAATCATTAAAAAGGTGACCAATTTAAGGTAGAAAACTAAATTAAATAAACATAAAACTAAAATTAAAAAGAATTATACAATTAGTACAATTTTTAGGATTCCTAAAATTTACCAGTCATTAGTAAATTGAAACATAATAAGACGCCTAATCCAATGGAAATAAAAAAAATTATATCTAAATAAACATATGAACGTAATTTATTTTTAAAAATTGCACTAGCTCATAAGTGGAAACTAAACATGAAGAACTGAAGTGGAATAATATACAGATTATTGTAGAATTGAAAGCTGCGTATTTTACTTTCAGGTGAATATCTTTTGTTTGCACTCCATTTATGTCTGGAAAGTTTTGATAAAAGTTATAGAAACATGGCAAGGTCAAAGAAAGTCAAGACTGCAATAATGGATTGAATATAAACAAGTCAATTTCTAAAAGTCTTTATTGATTAATGCATTTTGAAACTAATACAAAGTATTTTCTACATAAAATCTATAAAGACCTGCTCATTTTTGCAACAGTGCTGGCAGTTTTTCATCCCTGTTTGATGAAAGTAAGAGAAAAATTACAAAAACACTTTAGCTGAAAGTCTTCCACCTCTTTGTTTTTCAATAACCTGTCTCTCTCTCCTTAGACTTCTTAAAGGGATCTAAAAAATGATAGTCATATGGTGATATGTGAGATGTTTCATAAATACTTTATATAATTTATTGATCATCTGTTATGATATATTTATGATTGTCATATGTTGTCATGAAGAATGAAGATACTGTGGATAAGAATGTCACATTATTTTCAGCAAGCTTTTCTATGAGTTCTTGGTTATATCAGCCATTCACTATCCATCATTTTTGAAGGAAATGGCAATCTAAAACATGATTGTGAGGACTCAGCCAGGAGCCAGTTGGTTTTTCCCATTTTCCAAACCTGTCCCATCTTTCAAATATTGTTCTGTGCTGAATTGCTTTGTTTCTTCAAATTCAATTAGTTTGAGATCATAAGTATCATTTTCTGTTAAGGTATTTGGTTACTTGTCCATGCTTGATATGACAAAGTCAAATTTTCAACTTAATTTCTTCATGTACTATCTACACGCCTGAGACGTAGGTGGAATGTATATTATTGAATTAAATGCACAATTTGCACAAAATTATCGCTGTTCTTAACATTTTTGTAATAAAATTGTAGTATGATCACAATGTAAACATTCTGGTCACTCTGTACGAATTCTACTAAAAGGATGTGGGTAGGAACATGTGTATGGGACATTGTGTCTATAGATGTGCCCATACCATTGATGTCATAACTAACATGCCGTATGTTCAGTGAAGAGATAATTGTGATTTTTCATGTTTTGCATCAACTAGAGACGTATGGTTTAGGCATATTTTTAATACTTTTTGTTTTTGATACTTTTTATACCAGTTGTGTATAAAGAGTTTGTGGTTGAAACTTTGGGAATTAAACTGTAGTGGGACAATTGGAGATTTACATGAAGAAACATCCTATAAAAGAACAGAGTCTTATAACCCTCAGCAGTAAAACAGAGTTAAAGATTAAGCTGTGGGTGCAAGAAACTAGGAATGCATGTGCATATTCTGATAATACAATTAATATAATTAGGTACAAGTATTCCAAAATACATGATATACAATTATCTATAGTTGTGTGTGTACTGTATTATTTTGCGGCACGGAAACCTATTCATATCTGAAATAATCTTTTTCATTTTCGTTTATTTTTGTTCTACAAAGTAAAGTTATATTTTATTTTGAGTTTGCACTAGTTTTATTTTTGTTTGTTTTATTATTTTTTTTATTACTTTTTGTTTTTCCATCCGTAATTGTTTTATCCATCCTTAGTTTAGCTCACACCTCTATCCTTGACAACATGGTTAGGCGTAGCAGTTTACCAGCTTGTATGACACCGTTGCCTCCAAAATCTCTCCAGTTCAGAAGATCGAGTACAAAAACACAAATTGCGTAAGTTAGTCAACAGTAGTTGTGTAGTAAGATGTAATCAGAAGCATTCAAACTATCAGAGCTGAAATGAAGTACATGTTTTGTGTTTAATTTATAAATGTCTGATTATTTTGGTAATAACTTTAGTGTTGAAAGTGTGCAGTATGTGCTATAAAATATAGAAACCAGTTATGTAGTAAGTGTTCTGTATTTTATGAATTGTTATGCTTAAGTGGTATATTGGGTTTTTGTATATATTTTTTTAAATGTAATTTTCTAGTAAGCTTAGTATGGTCATGTGGCAGGTAATTTTTGAAATTATTGTAAACAGTATCAGCTGTCTGTTATTTAATAGTCTCACTTGTACAATTTAATTACACAAACAGTTGTTTCATGAATTGTAACGCTTTGTTTGATTTGTTAGGACAGACAGAAATTTAAAATACAGTTTTTGTCAAAAATAGTTTTGAATTAAAAAATAATTAGGAAAACAGATTAAAATAATAATATTTAAATTTGAGAAGCCGTACAATTAATGTAAAATCAAAATTGGGATACATAATATAAAATAAACACTCAACTGGGGAATGCTGGTTGTAGCATAAAACTGAATTAGGACCACTTACAATTAACATGAAATATAACGACAGTTGAAATTACAAATGATTTAGTTATATAATTACAGAAAATATATAAAATAAAAATTGGGATACAGTATATAGGATCTATACAATTAATGTAAATTTACATTTGTGACTCCATTGAATTAATATAAAACATTATGTTTGAAAGTGAATGAGAATATAAAATACATTTTGAGAGTATCTAAAATTAATATTATTAACAATAAAATAAGATGATTAATAATTTTTTTGGAACATACACCTTTAATAACAAATAAAAAATAAATTTGAAAGCATATACAAATAATGTAAAATAAAATTTGGGAATAAGTTGGATTAATGTAAACTTGAATTTGAGAATACATGCATGTAATATGTTATGTAAATATCACTATAATATTGACGACTCGGAACACTAAGTTTTTTATAAGTAAAAACGTAAAGTTTTACCTTACAGCCTAAACCGGCTTTCACAGGGTAAAACGTCAATATTATAGTGATATTTAGTTAAGTAACGGACACGTCATGGACAACGAAATCCAAGAATGTTATGTAACTTACAAAACAAAATGTTAATACAAACATGAGTGTAAAAATGAACATGATCACAAAGATAGAGGTTTATAGTTGATCTTCCTTGTTTTTATATTAATTCTTATTTGTGTTCATGTTTATGTTGTGTTGATGTTTGTTTTCATGTCTGCAATATCAAATTTATTATGTAACACATACTAATTTTATGTGATCTCAGATTCAATTTACATCATGTTTCGTCCGTTTACTAGTCCCATATATATAGTAATCTGGTGTCAGAAGTACGCTATTCTTGCTGTTATCTTTAAGAAGCAGGTGAGAAAAAAATCACCAGGTCCAAGAATGTACAGTGTAAATAATTAAGTTAGTTAGCTGGATGTAAGACAGAAAGTCTTGAAATAATGGCAGATGAAAAGATAACAATTTGAAGAGACAGCAACAATGAAAATGAGAGATGGGCAAGAGCCCTCCCCACAATTATTGGTACAGTATGACATGATTACATTTTGAGTGCCTTCACCACATGTCGAAAAAGCACCATGCAAGCTGAAGACATCTTAACATTGAAACATTTCAATAAACTTTTGTAAAAGATATATTTAGGAACGAACATTTTGGGTGCCTTCAACACATGTTGAAAAAGCACCATGCAAGCTGAAGACATCTTCACATTGAAACTTTTCAATAAACTTTTGTAAAAGATATATTTAGAAATGAGGGCTTGAAATAATTGACACTTCAAGCCAATGAAGCCCCTAAATGATTTCTTTGTGGGCAGATTTACAGTACATTTTTATGTATGTACAATACAGTACTTACTATGACTATGACTGATAATAAATTCATACAATAATGAAGTGGTAGTAAATTTTGTTAAATGGCAATCATTTCTGAAATCTATGTAATATAAAATTTCAATAAATTTTTTCAGCCTTTTTCAAAAGTCCACACAAGTATGTAGGTGTAGTTTTACGTTTAGTTGACTTTTTGTATTTTTTCTTCCACTTTGATTGTCACTTCTCTTGTGGATTCAGTTTGGTAATTAAATAAAAGCATGGGATTATATATGTTACTGTAAAAGTGCGAAGTAAGGTAAATCTTAAGATTTACTGGTATATCCTAAGACTTACCATTTTATGATGGTAAATGTCCGAAGATCCATTTAAAATGTTTCCATTTCGGACTTTTACCAACAGTTAGTGGTAAATGTCAAGATTTACCCCTGCATTGTGGTAAAAGCATAATATTTTCAATTTTAAAGAAATTTATAGTTAATAATAAAAAAAAAAATCATGTCTGTAAAAACGCATGAAGAAAAGAGACAAAAAAAATACTGCATTACACTACTGCTTGTTTCTGCATTAATTTTTATTTAGCGATGTACAGTGAATTGTTGTAAAACTACTAAAAAAATCTACAGCCAGAAGTATAAAAATTGATAAAATAATGAAGTTTACTTAAAAAAAGAACATTTAAAACCATTTTAACCATTATGTGGAAAAAGAACATTTAAAAACTTTTTAACCATTTTGTGAGAATGTAATTTTACTGACGAAAACAAATACGAGTCCTTTTTACTGGTTTTAAGTCCAATAATTAATTGATACAAATAAATTAAAAATTAATAAAGTAATACAAGTATAATAAAGTAATAAAAAATGAAAAATTATTTGTTGCAGCAGGGTTAACTGTTATGACATTTAGAATTGCACAATGAAGAGGAGGCTTTGCACAAACTTCTTCGTAGTAGACTTTTTAAACAATTACACTTTTGAAGCCTTGTCCTCCAACTAAAAATAATTTATTAATCACTTCTCGAACAGTAACGTCTTCGTTTCCTGCTTCTGGAACACTAATAAAATTTTCTGTACACAGCATGAACTGGTTTCTTGTGTATAAAGATGTAAGTTTTCCAATTGTTGTACCAAGTTGGTAAAATTCGTAATTTTCAATATTTAGTATGACAGCTATGATTGATTTTGGGTCCACCTTTGCCTGGTCTACATGTGACACTTTGACTCTCACATTCTGTCAACTAAAGGTTTAGCTACTTTTTTACAAGAGACAACTGTCATTTTTTCTGCTTGTTTTAGAAGTCCTTCGGCAGCTCTCTTTTGAAAGTGCTTCACTGCATCGATCCTGTTTATTGTAGCAGTTACATCAGTCATCTCAGGTTGTTCGACTACTTCAGGTTTATCTGTTATTGAAGATTCAGGTTGTATTTCCATTCTACTTAAACTACTATCTTGGAGAAAACTTTCTACGATGTTCATTGTTTGGGTATTTTTTCGCCATCTTCTGAATTACTATCACAGTCATTTGTAGTATTTAATAGTTCTTCAAAATCTTCTTTGGTGTATGCTTTGTGCATTAAACTATGTGGTATAACAACTTGCGATACCCATTTTCATTGGAACACCAAACATTGCTTTATACGGTGAACATTTGGTGCCCTCATGGTAAGCCCTATTTTTAATTGCTTGAACAATTTCAAGCCTTCAGACCACTTAGAAGTTTGATTTGTTTCCATCCAAGTTGCCATCATATTTTCAATATTCTGGTTGGGCATGTTCGACACATCCCTGCGACTGTCTGTGCTTTGGTTTTCCGCCCACAATTTTAACATCTTTCCACGTATCAGCTAAACTTGTTAAAACTTGGTTACAGAACTCTCGTCCATTATCAGAATGAAGAATATTAGGCACGCCAAAAGTAGTAAAAATATCCAATAGATGGTAAGCCACTTCCTCAGCTCTTATATTGATGGAAGTGCTCATAAAAGAACAAATTTGGTTAAATGGTCCTGATATACTAATATAAATTTCAACTGATTATCTGGGTGGGCTTGCATGTTGATTAAATCGATTTGGCAATGTGAGTTCATTTCGTTATGTAACATTTAGGTTTAACAACAATTCCTTTTTTAACATTTTTTTTTTCTTGTGACATGACACACATAACTTTAAATAAGTAGCAATTGACTCTACAGTAATGTTTTTATATTTACGACTTAGTTCCACTATCATTTGCTCTTCCTCGGTGACCAATAGCAATATGATTCTCGAGTATTACATTAAATAGTTCATCAAAACAAACGTAGTAAAGGATCTCTTCTCGTCCCGCAGAAACAGGTGCTATGAGTTTATCTTCACACCAATGTTAAGAATATCATAATGTACCAAATGCCTGTAGTGCACAGATTGTTTATAAGTCACAGTTTTTGCCATTTTTTTTTTAATTCAGCTAACAAAGGATTATATTTTTCTTTGGATAAATAAAAGTTGTCCTTTTTATTACGCACCAATTCCTCTAAAATCTTTTACTCATTACGTCGCTCATTTTTCTGGACTGAAAACCAAACAAATACCAAATATAATATTAATAAACAAAAGATACAAAGACATATGCATCCACACATGGACAGATAGAAACTGAGCCTTTGCGATGTAAAACACAATAACAATGAATGTGACTAACAAACATGTTGGAACATGTCTGAACAGGTCAGCAATCCAACGAAAACCTCAGAGTGCAGCTTTTACCACAACGCAGTGGTAAATCTTGACATTTACCACTAACTGTTGGTAAAAGTCTGAAATACAAATATTTTAAAAGGATCTTTGGTTATTTACCATCATAAAACGCTACTTCACATTTTTACAGTAACATATACAGCAAGAAACAAGAGTAGAAAAATTATAAACCATAAGTGGACATTCTGCTGTTAATTAGTATATTCTAAACTTTCCGGCAATTATTATAGGTGATTTTATTTGATATTTATTGATACATCTAACTTGTCAATTATAATAGAAATTAATTAGAATTTATTTGGAGGGAATAAGTATATTCAGATTTTGCAATAATGCTTGTTTGAAATGTACAGAAGAAATACAGGGTCACTGTGGGAGCTGGGAGGATAAAAAACTCTAAAATAAGAGTTCTAAAAAATATGGGAGAGTCTTCACCTTAACTATAGTAGTTTATTATGTTAGTAATATGGGAATATGGTGCATAGCAGTGTGAGTGCAACCGTTGATTTCAGTTTGTACAAAACACTTGGTAATCTAGATGCAAGTACTGATATAACATTGGGAGTTAAATTCACTCATTGCATACAATTCACCCACCTAGTATACCAGTCTGTCTTGAAACGAAAACATTTTGCACGGGTTACTTTATTAATCTTACAGAAAAGAAACTACTTTATTTTTAACTTAAACAGAATTAAAAATCAATATAAAAGTTTATTTTAAATTTTGTTACTGCAATAATATTTGTAAATTTCAATATCAACATCATATATGTATTTACATGGGGAAAATTGTTTTGGTAGGGAATAAGTTATAACATTAATCATTGATGAGCCACACGTTGGGTAGCACATTTTATTTATAACATTATAAATTTTCAATGGGTGTAATTGTAATAATAACAACAACATAAAATTGTTTAAAATATTTAAAACATTTATTAATTAAAATTTCAAAATAAATTGTGAATTAAAACTTCATTATTATTGTATGTGTATGCGTAGTACCCATAACTAGTATACCCATAGTAGTATAGGTATGTAGTCGTAGTACCCATACTTGTTGATTACATACACGTAATATCGCATATTCCATACAAACATAAAATACTCTTATAATTATAAATACATTTGATTATTATATAATATTGCTCTCAACTTGCTCAGTATATTATGATTAATTTATTATATTCTCAAATCTTTCTTTTTAATTAAATCCTTTGTCAACTAGCTGATTTAAGTCGTAATGTTTTACAATATTGTGTAAATTGTATGTTTCTAAATTATGATTGTTTGTTAACACCAGTAGGGAGTGAAACATGGTAAAAATAACTTTTAATAATTACGTAGTGAACATCCCCTAATCTGTTTTAGTTATAGGTAATATATTACTTTGCTATATGTTGACTGTTGTAGGTATAAACAATTTATGTACCAATCTAATATCCAATTGTTGATTACTGTTTGTTTAATTAATTAAAATAACATTACATTTAGTAATTTAAATTGTAATACTGTATAAATTAAGTTCTCTCATACTATAATTTGCTCGCTTTCCTAAAGATAATTTGAAGATGTAAACAAACTATCATAAGTCTTCACATAAAAAATGATACATACATATGCATGCACACACTCACATCACCAACACGTTCACCCAAATATTTAATTGTTTTGTTATGTTTGATATTTCTATTGTATTTCATACACATGTCCTGAAGATGACAATAAATATTGTCGAAACGACGCAAAATAACTAAAAGTTGTATTATTGACCGATCCTCACTAACCATCCACTAAAACTTTCTTTTTAAAATAATTCTTATTGTTGTTGAATTTGACATTTATATTAATTATTTTAGCAACTTTCTATTCTTTCAAAATTACATTTAAATATTTTCATAAATTATCAATTCAAAAATTATGCTTTCATAATTCAACCATTTAAATTTAAATATTTTCAATAAATTATCAATTCAAAAATTGTGCTATAATTACTATACAAGAACATTTACATTTACCAGTTATAAATTACACTTTTAGAAATTATTGTCTTTCTTTTGACAATGTTTATCTGTCTTTGATTAAGTCTTTTGTTATGAGGAATACATGGCTTTCTTTCACCTTAATTGTAGCGGTTCCTCAGTGTACCCTCTTCTGGTCCTGAGTCCCTGATGTTGTGAATCCTGCGTAGTCATGAAGCCCTGGATCCTTTCCTCGTCCTCCGGATCCTCTCAGAAGACCGATGGCTCATCCTCTACGTCTGGAATTTATGCCATGTAGTATGCTGCTCCCTCGTCCTCCGTACTAGTCTCTGGCTGCAGCGGTGGTGTCACGAAAGTGATGATGTTGTCAAGCATCACCTCCAGCTGCTGCTGTAGTCGAATGAGAAAGAGTTGTTGTTGTTGGGCAAAGCCTCCGGCTGCCACTGTGGTCTGACAAGAAAGAGTTGAAGTCGCCGGGCATAGCCTCCGGCTGCCTCTGTAGTTCAATGAGAAAGAGAACAAGGCTGATGTGCCTCGCGTATATATAGTCTAGGGTGCAAAATTCATGTTTCGACAATTCTCTGCACGAATAGATCTGTCGTGGCGTCCTTTTACAAACACGATTATTCACACACTTAATTCACTTGTCTTCGCAACATGCGAAAGTCTTGTGCAAATTACCCAATATTCATCTGGTCATTAATTTTTATGTGTACAACTGTGTTTAAACCGTTTCTCGTTATCTTAATTATTATGGGTTTTATTTATATTTATTTTCACTGTATTCACACTTTTTATTATTTTCGCACCATCTTTCATACACCCGTGCATCTTTATATTATACACACTATGGCATATTTGGTTTTGTGATATTTCATATACACTTATCACCACTTAAATAATTCATATATTTATTAACTTTTATTTAGGGGTGATGCTTTGCAGGAATCAACTGGCTGCACTCACACACGTAAGATACACGTGTACACACAGACGCAGCTGTGTGGCGTGACCTACCTGTTCAAGCATGCAATTTTGTGTCCCCTTTACAGCTTTCAATCTGAATTATTATTATTACTACAATATGGATTATTTATTTAAATTATATTAATTATCTTAACTAATTGTGCGATGCACAGTACCCTATACATTTGTACTGTTGCAAAATACTTCTCGGTTTAGGTTTTCAAGTTGTGTTAGTATGGAATACAAAGCGATAAGTGAGATCTGTTTTAAGGGGGATAAGAAGAAAAAGGCCTGGCTACAACAGTTGGATGTGAGTGAAGTTTAGAACTGGACCCTAGTAGTAGGCAGGGACGTAGCCAGGGGGGGGGGGTCTAAAATCTCAAGCTAGACTAAGTATCAATGGTCCAGTTACACTCAAGTTCTTAATACACTGTTGGTGGCATGAGTTACGCTAATTCTCGCGCGCATGAAACTAAGTCATGATTTAACGAGATCTTCGTCCACCGAATCCCAAAAAAATTTTAATTCTAACGCGAGAAAATAATCATTTGCAATATTACATCTCTGATGATGTAAGACCTGAGCTAAGAGAGGATTTTATTACCGTTATCCAGATAAAAGAATTATCTGCTGAATATATTTTTAATGTGATTCTAAAAACATGCAAAAATTTGGGACTTAATATGGACAACCTTGTAGGCCAAGGGTATGATGGTGTTTCAACCTTTAGTGGTCACATCACTGGTGTTCATAAGAGAATACAGGAGCTTTATCCAAAAGCTATATACGTACACTGTGCTTCTCATAGGTTGAATTTGGTACTTAGTGATTCTCTTTTAGTGCCTTCCATCAGGAATTGCCTTGGTGTCGTTAATGAAATTTCTACTTTGTTTAGAAATAATTCTCAAGCAAGATAATTATTAAAAACAAACATTATCAAACTAGTACCTGATACCAAAAAAACTCAGTTAGTAGGGCTCTGTGAGACAAGATTCGTTGAACGTCAAGAAACTGTTAATACATTTATCGAATTATTTCCTGCCGTAGTAAATAGTCTCCAGGAGTTGTCCTGTGTTAGTAGAGCAATTTCAATAAGTGCGTCATCTCTTCTTGCATCCATTGAAAAAGGAAGTTTCTTAGTGGCTTTGATGGTTTGCGAATATGTCTTTACCTTGGCGCTACCACTTTCTAACTACCTGCAAAAACCTGAGCATGACCTGTCAGCTTCCTTAAAGTATACTGATGATATGATCAAGGCACTTTGAAAGTTGCGTGAGTCAGGAACTAGTAATTTTGATGTGCAACAGTTCTCGAATATTTTTGAAAAAGCACAATTGATGGCGCAGAAGATTTTGCTTACTACTATTGATATTCCGCCACGACAAGCAAAAATGCAACAATATAGAGAAAACCATCCGCATAATTCCGCAGAGGAATATTTTCGAAGGACTATTTTTATTCCATGCATAGATGGTCTTATAAGTGCATTAGTTGCCCGTTTTGATAATAACAGAGACATTATGTCTGCTTTTCAAGTGTTGTTACGTAGGAATGCTAATCCCCAAAGTGTGGATGCTATATTAAAATTAAAAATATATTATGAGCATAAAACATCAGAATCGGTAGTCAAAGCAGAATACTTGCTGTGGTGTGAAAAATGGAAGAGTGAAGAGGAAAAACCAGTTAAACTACTGACGATTCTACATGAATGTGATAAAAATTTTTATCCAAATATCCGAACGCTATTATCTGTGTTAGCGACCCTGCCTATATCAACAGCTGAAGTAGAAAGATCATTCTCGTCACTTAAGAAGATTAAGAGTTTTCTACGAAATAAAATGGAAAATGAATGACTTATAGGACTGGCTCTGATGACCATTCACTACCCTGCACCTTTTTACTGCTGAAGACGTTTTAAATTTTATGGCAGTTAATGGAAAGAGAAAGCTGCTATTGTAAAACAATGGCTATTTCATTCATAATTTTTTTAAACAACTACTAGTGTATATTGTGCATTATTCCAGTAATCTGGTAGTATAGGCTATTATGAGTTTTATTTTGTTTGTATACTAGTACGTTCCATATTAGTATAATTTTCATTTTATTTGCTATTTTATTCAAAACTACATATAAACTGTATGCGTGTCTATTTAATTTAGAAATTATAATATAATAATTTAAATCTTGGAATCGTACAAAACTGGGTTAATCAGTTTTATACTTAAAAATATTGGATTTAGAAATATCACACTTAAGATTATGTACCGTATATTTTTTGTTATTTTACCAATATCTTCTACCATTAGACAGATATATGTTGTAGGTTTTATAAGAATTTTTGTATTGCCTAGCAATATTTATTATAAATTCCAGGTACTGAATTTGTTAAGATTAAATTTTAACCACTTAATGCTTGATAATATGTGTATAAACATTATATTTTTAAATAATTTACATTAATCTATGGTATATTTAAGGTATGTATAACACACACACACACACACACACACACACACACACACACACACACACACACACACACACACACACACACACACACACACACACACACACACACACACACACACATCTGGACCCCCCCCAAGAAAAGTCCTGGCTACGTCCCTGCTAGTAGGTTATATGCATGTAGCAAATAAATACAGGAACTGTTGATTGAGGAATTTAATTATTAGTGTGCATAGATGCATATGATGTGTAAATGCGTTATAGTGAGAATTAGATATATAAAGTAAAGCATACAATACCTTCTAAAGTGAAGGTGGTAAAGTGGTGACTGAGTCACATTATGCAACATATGTATAATGTAATGTTAGACATGATGCTAGGTACACTTATAGATAATCTACATGTATGCATGATCTCAAATTACTGCATCATTTGTTTTGGATTGCTCTCCGCAGCTTTTTTAGGGTTTCATAATAGGAATCCAATTGATTGTGGTACCCATTTCATAAACTTTACTAGGAGTACCCCTTTCTGTCCTAAACACTGTCACCATCATTTTCCTTGTTGACAAGTCTGCAAACACTTCCTCGGTTTTTGGGCTAGTGATTTCAATTGCAGCACACATTTTTAAATGGTACTTTACCAGCTGCAGCTGGATGCATACTGAGCCATGCCACCCAGCACCATTAAGATGGCAGCGCTAGCCCTATCCCTTCCAGCACCACACTGAGACATAAGTTACTTTCTGGACAGCTGTATACAACTGTGACACCAATATTCAGAATGTCATTGTAGAAAAGTTTAGAATTGTATAATGGTGTTTCCAACACTAAGTTATGTAGGGTAATGTATGAGACTTACAACATGGAAATTCCATGAACAATCAGTTGTTATAGTTCGAATGATGAAAAAACAAGACATACATTCATTTTATTTGTGTACCAACTGTGTGAAAGTAAATGAATCAGTTGTTTGGTAGCTTATCTTACCTCGGTGACAGTTGCTTTGTAAAGGTTATAAAAGTATTGACAAGTTGAATGGTTTTGTTTGTAAGAAGAAAATGCTAAAAATTGAAAAGGAATTAATTGTGTTTTATGGAGAGCTAATTGATTAAAATAGCAAACATCCAACTAAAAGACAGGATTAGTAATACACCTGAAGAATTGGGTATGTGCACAAATGATTGTGCTGTGGGGGTGCATATCAATATATATATTGCAACATTACAATTATACAAATGTATTATCATGTACTCAACGCAACTATAAAGTGTATTATGCCGGCCAGGTCGCAGGATTTTTTTCTCGTTGCGTCAAGTATATGTAGTTGCACAATAATTAAATTATTTTTAAAGAGGAGTGAGATGTTGTTGACATGAAATAATCATTTAAAACCGTTTCAAAATAATCATTCTATGATTTATTAATTAATAGAAAAATATTCAAATATGAAAGTTTCAAATATTAGACAAATAAATATTCACTTTTATAAGCTTTACAAATATACTGTAACCTGCTATGCTATTCCTAACATACAACAAAAATAAACACCCATATAATCTTACTAGCTAAAGAAACAAATTATTTTATTTTTGTGTGACTCAAATTAACTCAAATTTTAAATAATAATAGGAACTCATTTACAAACAAAATCCTATTAAAACTCAAGAATAGACTTTAATTGTTGCTATAAACAAAATGAAAATGATATTACATTTACTTCCAATCTATTATTGATTTCTACTGACACACCTAAAAATACAACAAAAGATTTGTATTTCTTTTCTAAATTTTGTTGTTAAATTAAATTCTCTTATTTCTACTATTTAACTTACTAACTTTAATTATTTAATGTTTATAGTTCAGTTCTTTTTAAGAGCTCTTTTCACAATAAAAATAATATAATTGTTTTGTTATCACCTGTGTATATCTGCCGTTACTGTTGTGTGTGTGTGTGTGTGTGTGTGTGTGTGTGTGTGTGTGTGTGTGTGTGTGTGTGTGTGTGTGTGTCCGTGTCCAGAATCCTGAGAGTGTGATGATGATGATTATTCTGATGCTGTGTTCGTTGTCTCTAAGGGTTGTTGTTGGTGATGCTCCAGAATTCCTCATTACATCTTGGTGTGAGTGTTGGTACAGTGTGTGTGTCCAGGTCGATCTGCAAACGGGCAGCGTGGCGTCGTGTGTAGATTTCTTGAGTCTGAGTGTCTGATCGCCAAAGTTGCCAGTGGTATTTATACTGGAGGCGATTTGACAGGTTCAGGACTGTTTTCGACATGTCAGATATTGTCCGTTCATGCAAAGCGTCCTTTTTATTACACTCACTTTTTGGTTAATTATCGCGAACTCATGAATATACTCGTCGCATGAGCGATATCATTGTTTGCATAATTTTTCTCTGGTCACTCACATATACCACACATATTAATTACTATTCAATTACCCTAGTAATTAATATTAATTAGTTAGCATCTGTAATATTGCACATTTGGCAATAATTTTTATATCACCATATTCATTAAAAATTCCTTTATGTAATGGCGTCTTTATAATTGGGGTAAGTCTTTGTTTACAGGTTTAAAACATAATTAGTTTATTTTAATCCTGTTAAACCTGATTAATTGACAACCAACAATTCTTACGCGTCTCCCCTTTTTGTCGTTCACTGCAGGTAGGAACTGGCTTAACACACACATAGACACAAACGCTGTATTTTACTCTAACAAAGCAGGTGTCACTTTTGACAGGCTCCAGCCGCTCCGTTCCTGCACAAAACTGTATAAAACTGATCGTCTTATTCTTTTTATACTAATTACAATACACACATACCGCCCTGGGCAAACACACAGGTTGCAAATTTATTTGTGTTTGAGGAGCCCCACGCTTTTGGAGCACCAATTATTTATAACACTACAATTTACAAATTTAAATGCAATTTAATTTGTGAAGTTCCAAAATTTATATAAAATTACTGGTAAAGTGTACCAGTTAATGGAGTTTGGGTGTAATGGTAATAAGAGTAGTCATTGATTGAATTGTAACGAGTTTTCATAATTTTATTTATAAACCACAAGCGTGTTTAAAAATCTCAACTACTTCGCCATAAATATTCATTATTGTTCGCTTGAAACGTTCAAATGTTGCAGTACATTAACATTAAATAAATCTTATATTCTACAGTAACAAAGTTATATTCTAAATACTTATTTGTTAATATTAAAACTCGACTGCTCAGTCTGACAGTGTGCTTTACTGCAGTTTCATTTTTTTTTATTGGTTTTGTTTTTCTCTTTTTTTTTAATAACTTTCAACTACGTTAATTTATGTATTGCATACTTAATAATCATTGATTGGTTTACAAACTTTAAAATAAAATTGAAATTGACTAAATTAATCATTAAACATCAAAGAAAATATTTTAATAAATTTAAATCAAATTCTCTGAACCTCTTTATCTACATTTTACATAAAACTCATATTCATGTTTAAATTTCAAAATGTCTTTTAAATGTCTTTGGTTTCTCATTTAAAATTTATAAATGGATTATCTGTCACCTCGATTTTGTAGCTCATACTCATGTCCTCCGTTGATCCATATGTCCTCTTCTGATCGGAGTTCCCTGCACGTCCCCAGGTTCCATTCGTCGTCCTCCAGTTACTCGTCTATCATGGTCCCGTCTGGTTGATGTAGGATAGTGTGAGAGGTTGCTCTGCACCAGCTGCTGTCGTTCTAGCAGACGCCTCTATTGTTCAGTATAGCGTTCCTCTGCATGATGTAACATAGCTTGTCTTGACTGATGGACGTTTGTGTGTGCCTACATCGTAAATTATGTTCTATATTTGTATTCGGTAACAGATTAAGAGTTACTGTTTTGCACATATGACAAACATAGCGTCCGTCCGCATCTACTGTTCAATTAACAAAAATTATAAACTCGCGTCGCCAACGGACAGAGCGTCCCGCCGCTACTGAAGACTGATTGAGAAGAAGGGTGCCCTATTGAGAAGACTTCTCTCATGCCCTGTTTATAATCGAGCATCGTACAGCACCTTTTGGGACAGAATTCTGCCAGTTTGAAATTGGTCGGAGGCGTCAGTTCTCCCACTCTCGTCCAATTTCATATTTTCGCACATTTCTGCCAATGGCAAAGTCTAATGTGAACTACAGGGTGCTTTAACGATGGATGATTTAATTACACATGCCCAACGTAATTACCATCGTAATAGAATAATTCGTGTAATTACTACACACTTAAAATTGCACTGAATTCGCACTGCGCGTCTTTTTCATGCCATTTTCTCACTACACATGCGTATTAATTTTATACATATTTTGGAGTCTTTGAATATTTTCTACCATCTATGGTTTTCTTATAATTAAATAAAAACTGTAATTTGACAATTATTCAGGGTGAGATTGCAAACTTTCATGCTCAAGCTGGCTTCACTCACACACATCACTTACTACTGTACACACTCTCAGTGACAGTTGTGTGAGTGTTCAGGTCAGTTCCTGGCTGTCTACATTCCGTATTTTTAACATAAACTCAGCTTTCAATCTCATACCTGCTTATTTAGTACATATTTATAAATTTAATTTAAATATTTATTTTATCTATTAAATGCACAGTACAGCATATGATTGTACTTTCGCAATATATATATATTTCAATCACTTTCTGCTACAGTCCGTTTCTTGATGTATATAATACTTTAATTTATAACTAAATTTACCTCAAGATATATTTTTTCCTTTAGGAACATGTTTCGGGAGTTCTAAAGAAGATGGGAGAACAAGAACTCCCGAAACATGTTCCTAAAGGAAAAAATATATCTTGAGGTAAATTTAGTTATAAATTAAAGTAATATATATATATATATATATATATATATTCAAACACTTTTTGCTACAGTCCGTTTCTAGATGTATATAATATATTTAATATTTATACTGAAATTACCTCAAGATATTTTATTTTCCTTATTAGGAACATGTTTCGAGAACCCGTGTGTTCTCATCATCAGCCTTCGTGATTTTGCATCTAGTGAAGTATGTGTGTGTTGGCTGGACGCTATTTTGGTTTCTTGTTGGTCTCTGGTATTTTAAAGTGGTATTATTGTGTGTGATTGTGGTGTATGTATTAGTATTTTGTGTATTTTCGATGTTGAGTGCTTTAAATATTGTGTCATGTTTTGTATTGATTTGTATTTGTTCAGGTATTAGTTTGTTTTGTGTTTTATGTTTGTATGTTTGTAAATTTTTCCAAATGTTCATTATGGTGCCTTTGTGTGGTATGTGTTTTATTAGTGTCATGTTGGTTATGTCTGGGAATTCATGTCCAGTGTATATTGCACGTGTGGCCAAATTAGATTTGTATATTTCTGGTTTTTTGTATGCGTTTAGGTGTTCAAAATAAAGTTTTTTCAGTTGTTTTTTTGTTTGTCCTATGTAACATTTATTGGAATCTTGGCATTCAATTTTGTATATACCATTGGTTGTTGTATTATCTTTGTTGTGTGGTTATTTAGTTTTTGTAGATAATTTTTATTAGTTTTGTATGCTATTTTAATGTCTGTGTTTTTAAACAGTTTTGTTAGCTTTGTCATTTTATTATTTATGTATGTGAATGTGGCCCATTTTTTATTGTTATTATTTTTGTTTTGTTCATTTTGATTAACTCTTAATTGTTCAGTTTTTATTTTATATTTGATTTTATTTTCTATTTTGTTTACAGTATTTTTATTATATCCATTTTCATAACCAATTTGGTAAATTATATTTCTTTCTTTGTCTGTTTCTTGTTTGTTTAGGGGTATTTTATACACTCTGTTAAATAGTGAATAGAATGCTGTCATTTTATGTTGTGGTGGGTGGTCAGAATGGTTAGGTATAATGATGTTAGTGGAAGTTGGTTTTCTGTATATTGTATATTGTAGGTGGTTATTGTATCTTGTGATGGTTATATCTAAATAGTTGATTTTGTTATGTTTTTCTTTTTCTTCTGTGAATTGTATTTTTGGATGTATGTTATTGAGTTGTTTTAATATGTTATCTGCATTTGTGTTCTTATCCAAATGCAATTTGGATCAAAGGAATTTATAATATTTTGTATTTTGGTATCTTTATGTTGTAAGAATATTTCTGCTATTATGCTAGATTATGGAGATCTCATTGCCAATCCTTCTTGTTGTTGAAAAATTTTGCTTTTGAATTCAAAGTAATTTTGTTTTAGTATTAGTTGGAGGCTATTTTTTATTACAGTAATATATTGTGTGTCTTCATTTTGTTCTTTAAGTTTGTTTATTATTATGTCTATTGTTTCATCAATTGGAATGTTGGTGTACATATTATATGTATTATGGTGTATATATATATATATATATATATATATATATATATATACTGTTAATGATTTCGAGGTTCGGTCATTAATTATGAAAACTCAGTTTTGCGACGTTTCGAGATTTATTCTTCTCATAATCATGCCTACAACATTAAAATAATATAGTCTTACTACAATTATATTATTTGTAAGTGTGTATAGGTGTGTGTAAAGTCATACATTACTATAACTATTTACTTACATTAACTGTGAGATGAGCTACAGCAACCACATTACACTAAACACTTATCACTGTTCCATACTTATACACATATAACACATTACAATTGTATAGTGTTAGCGTTATGTAGTTATCTGACAGACTGCCAGCGATATAAAATTTTAATAGTACCTAACTAGAAAGTTGTTCAGTATTCCTATACCTGTAAACTATTGTCCATTTTAAAGAGTGAATAAGATTAGAATAACACTTGCTAAGACTTTGTACGTCCGTTTTCTTGTTAACTGAAAGGTGTTTATTCTTCTCTATTGTTAGCATTTCTAAGAATTGCCGTTTAAAATGATTACTTTCTGCATGAATTACTTTAGCTTTGTGAAACTGAAACGAGTGACCGTGTGTACGGGCGTGTTGTGTTAGGGCCGTGGGATCAGGTCTGTTAGTATTTACTTTCTGGCAGCTATATTTATGGTGATAAATACGTCTTTTAAAATACTGTTCAGAACAACCGTAATATTTTTTTCCACAGTTTTCTTCACACGGTATTTCATATATTATGTTGGATCTTAGTTCTATTTCATCCCTGTCTTTAGTATGCGTAAAACATTTATTATTGATAGTGTTAACGTTTTTGAAAGCTATTTTTGTATTGTGATTAGCATTAGTGAGGATCTTGGAAAGTCTTTCTGATAATGATTTGACATATGGAAGGGAAAAATATTTTTTAGTTGTAGTAGTGTTATCTTGATTACTGGATGTTGTATTCTGTCCTACAGGTGTATTACCATTTATTTGGTTATTAGTCACGTCTAAGTTATTTATTTGGGTTTTAGTGTTATCAACCATATTATGATTATGTCTGTAACTTTCTCGCAATATTTTGCAAATTATCTTGTGGGGGTACCCATTTGTTAGCAATAAGTCTACTAGTCTATTATCAGTTTCTTTTTTGTAGATGTCTGTTGTAAGTCTGTGTGCACGATTTATCAGATTTTTAGCAACATTAATTTTGTAGTGGTATGGACAATGACTCGTGTAATGAATGTATCGTCCTGAGGTTTGTGGTTTTTGCCACCATTTTGTGTCAAGTTTACCATTGGCTTGGTGGAGTAATAAAACATCTAAAAATGAGATTGTGTTGTCCGATTTTTCTAATTCTACAGTGAAAACTATACGTGGATGAAAGTCATTGAATGTATCTATTATTATATTCTGCATATTAATCGGTATTGCTGTAATAATATCATCATCAAACCTCAGGACGATACATTCATTACACGAGTCATTGTCCATACCACTACAAAATTAATGTTGCTAAAAATCTGATAAATTGTGCACACAGACTTACAACAGACATCTACAAAAAAGAAATTGATAATAGACTAGTAGACTTATTGCTAACAAATGGGTACCCCCACAAGATAATTTGCAAAATATTGCGAGAAAGTTACAGACATAATCATAATATGGTTGATAACACTAAAACCCAAATAAATAACTTAGACGTGACTAATAACCAAATAAATGGTAATACACCTGTAGGACAGAATACAACATCCAGTAATCAAGATAACACTACTACAACTAAAAAATATTTTTCCCTTCCATATGTCAAATCATTATCAGAAAGACTTTCCAAGATCCTCACTAATGCTAATCACAATACAAAAATAGCTTTCAAAAACGTTAACACTATCAATAATAAATGTTTTACGCATACTAAAGACAGGGATGAAATAGAACTAAGATCCAACATAATATATGAAATACCGTGTGAAGAAAACTGTGGAAAAAAATATTACGGTGGTTCTGAACAGTATTTTAAAAGACGTATTTATCAACATAAATATAGCTGCCAGAAAGTAAATACTAACAGACCTGATCCCACGGCCCTAACACAACACGCCCGTACACACGGTCACTCGTTTCAGTTTCACAAAGCTAAAGTAATTCATGCAGAAAGTAATCAGTTTAAACGGCAATTCTTAGAAATGCTAACAATAGAGAAGAATAAACACCTTTCAGTTAACAAGAAAACGGACGTACAAAGTCTTAGCAAGTGTTATTCTAATCTTATTCACTCTTTTTAAAATGGACAATAGTTTACAGGTATAGGAATACTGAACAACTTTCTAGTTAGGTACTATTAAAATTTTATATCGCTGGCAGTCTGTCAGATAACTACATAACGCTAACACTATACAATTGTAATGTGTTATATGTGTATAAGTATGGAACAGTGATAAGTGTTTAGTGTAATGTGGTTGCTGTAGCTCATCTCACAGTTAATGTAAGTAAATAGTTATAGTAATGTATGACTTTACACACACCTATACACACTTACAAATAATATAATTGTAGTAAGACTATATTTTAATGTTGTAGGCATGATTATGAGAAGAATAAATCTCAAAACGTCGCAAAACTGAGTTTTCATAATTAATGACCGAACCTCGAAATCATTAACAGTATAATAATACGGTCGATAATTAACATTCCTATATATATATATATCTGTATTTTTATTGTTGAAGATGTTTTTACCTGTTTTTATTAGTTTTATTGTTTGTTTAAGATATTTTTCTGTTGGGTCTTATTTAATTGTATGCAATCATTATTGTTGATGAAGTATTCAGTTTTTCTGATGTAGTCTGTTTTGTCAATAATTACTGTTGCCTGGCTTTTGTCTGCTTTAGTTATGATTAAATTGTTGTTATTAACTTTATTTATATTTTTTTTAATGTTTTATTACCCTGCCTTTGTTTAGATTTGTTTTTTATTTCACTTGTGATTATTTTCTTAATTATATGTGTTGCTTCTGTTCGTTTTTTTCCTGAATATTGTCTTGTATTAGGTTAATGGCACATACTGTTTCTACTATTAAATTTTCTAGGTTTTTGTTTGTGTTTTGAGTTAGGTTAGTTTTTGATATATTGTTTAAATATTCTGTTTCTTTTTTGTTAAATTCTGTGTTGTTTAGGTTAATGGTTCAAGGATAAAATGTGTATTTGTTTTTGTTTTGTTGTTGTTGATTTTTGTGTGTTGTTTTAATGTGTTGAGTTTTTTGTTTATTGTATTTTTCTTTTTGTATTTTTCAAATTTTATTTTACTTTCTATCATTGTATTTATTATTCAATGTAATTGTTATTCACTTCACTATTTTATATTATGAAGAACAATAGTAAAGTGAAAAACAACAATTAATTAACAAAATGATAAATATATATCAAATTATCTCCCACATAAACAAACATTAACATGTACTCAAACAACATAACCAAACTTCCAAATAACCACACTACAAAATTATTAAATAAATATCAAGCACGAAAGAAACAATTAATGAACACAAACATGAATATATACTTCAACAGATAATGCCAAAAACACCAATTGACACATAATTACATTAACAGAAACACAAACAACAAAAATATGACTGCACAAAAAACAATAAAACAGGCACAAAAATTATGGATACAAAATAAAATTAATCAATTATACAGTAAGAAAAATAACATAACACTAGACATATATTATAAATTACACATAGAACTAACAAGTATATTACGTACATCCAATTACATGGAATAATAAATACAATGATAGAAAGTAAAATAAAATTTGAAAAATACAAAAAGAAAAATACAATAAACAAAAACTCAACACATTAAAACAACACAGAAAAATCAACAACAACAAAACAAAAACAAATACACATTTTATCCTTGAACCATTAACCTAAACAACACAGAATTTAACAAAAAAGAAACAGAATATTTAAACAATATATCAAAAACTAACCTAACTCAAAACACAAACAAAAACCTAGAAAATTTAATAGTAGAAACAGAATGTGCCATTAACCTAATACAAGGCAATATTCAGGAAAAAAAACGAACAGAAGCAACACATATAATTAAGAAAATAATCACAAGTGAAATAAAAAACAAATCTAAACAAAGGCAGGGTAGTAAAACATTAAAAAATATATAAATAAAGTTAATAACAACAATTTAATCATAACTAAAGCAGACAAAAGCCAGGCAACGGTAATTATTGACAAAACAGACTACATCAGAAAAACTGAATACTTCATCAACAATAATGATTGCATACAATTAAATAAGACCCAACAGAAAAATATCTTAAACAAACAATAAAACTAATAAAAACAGGTAAAAACATCTTCAACAATAAAAATACAGATATATATATATATATATATATATATATATATATAAATAATAATAATAATCCAAAACCACCTAAAACGAATAGCCTAATAAAAATACACAAATTAAACAACCCAATACGACCATTAATCAACTTCAAAAAAGCACCTACATTGCAAAAATAGTAGCACAAAAACTAAAAAATAACCATTTAACAAATAATTACATCACAACATAAAAAATACGTATGAATTAATAGACAAATTAAAGGTAATAAATATAGATGAAAACACATTTTTCTCATCATATGACATCACAAATATGTACACCAACATTCCAATTGATGAAACAATAGACATAATAATAAACAAACTTAAAGAACAAAATGAAGACACACAATATATTACTGTAATAAAAAATAGCCTCCAACTAATACTAAAACAAAATTACTTTGAATTCAATAGCAAAATTTTTCAACAACAAGAAGGATTGGCAATGAGATCTCCATAATCTAGCATAATAGCAGAAATATTCTTACAACATAAAGATACCAAAATACAAAATATTATAAATTCCTTTGATCCAAATTGCATTTGGATAAGATATGTAGATGATGGACTATATGTATCAAGTAACAAATACACAAATGCAGATAACATATTAAAACAACTCAATAACATACATCCAAAAATACAATTCACAGAAGAAAAAGAAAAACATAACAAAATCAACTATTTAGATATAACCATCACAAGATACAATAACCACCTACAATATGCAATATACAGAAAACCAACTTCCACTAACATCATTATACCTAACCATTCTGACCACCCACCACAACATAAAATGACAGCATTCTATTCACTATTTAACAGAGTGTACAAAATACCCCTAAACAAACAAGAAACAGACAAAGAAAGAAATATAATTTACCAAATTGGTTATGAAAATGGATATAATAAAAATACTGTAAACAAAATAGAAAATAAAATCAAATATAAAATAAAAACTGAACAATTAAGAGTTAATCAAAATGAACAAAACAAAAATAATAACAATAAATAATGGGCCACATTCACATACATAAATAATAAAATGACAAAGCTAACAAAACTGTTTAAAAACACAGACATTAAAATAGCATACAAAACTAATAAAAATTATCGGGTACCCAAATTATCTACAAAAACTAAATAACCACACAACAAAGATAATACAACAAAAAATGGTATATACAAAATTCCAAGAAATGCCAAGATTCCAATAAATGTTACATAGGACAAACAAAAAAACAACTGAAAAAACTTTATTTTGAACACCTAAACGCATACAAAAAACCAGAAATATATAAATCCAATTTAGCCACACATGCAATAAACACATGACATGAATTCCCAGACATAACCAACATGACACTAATAAAACATATACCATACAAAGGCACCATAATGAACATTTGGGAAAATTTAGAAATATACATACATAAAACACAAAACAAACTAATACCTGAACAAATACAAATCAATACAAAACATGACACAATATTAAAAGCACTCAACATCGAAAATACACAAAAAACTAACACATACACCACAATCACACAATAAAACCAATTTGAAGTACCAGAAGCCAACAGGAAGCCACAATAATAATAGTCAATCAACACATATGTACTTCACCAGACACAAAAACCGGAAGGCTGAGGATGGGTACAAGATGGTACCTGAAACATGTTCCAAATAAGGAAAAATAACATCTTGAGGTAATATTGTAACTTTCCTTTTTATTACTTTATTTTTATTTTCACTGACTTACCTTTTGTAATCTTGTTAACCTTTGCACTTTGTTTACCATACTGATTCACCATGTGGTGTTGTTGCCAACATAACATATTTTGCGTTCGGGTCCAGTGTTGTTAAGCAAGCACAAAAATGGAATGGTTATTTAGAAATAATCGACTCTGATATCATTTGTTAAAACTTGGGTTTTAATTGTCTAAAATTTTCAATCTTTCAATAACAAAACAGAAAAAACAAGATGGAGTCGTACTCCTTTGGTTAAATCCGAATACCAAATGGCTGCGACATATTTTCGCTACATCACCCTTACGTGTGACACAACACGTTACATAACATATATTTTATCTCCAATTTACTCTGATTAATTATTAAATGAATTTAGAACATACTGCAGTTTACTATTTCAAATTGTTAACATTGTCTGAATCACGTAACGTTAACCAATGCTTGTGATTTTTATATATGTACTGGTACACACACACATGCTCACACACAAACTAATTTTAACGGTACATCTTTTGACATTTTATTTGAGCTCAATGAGTATGTTTCTTTAATTTAGCTTTTTGTGAAAGGTTTACTTTCCTGCTGTTGTTGACCGAAGGTCTCATCCGGCGTCACTCATGGTTCATCGGTTGTTCGGCCAAAATATTAAATGTTTCTCTCCTTTTTTTACTGCACCCACTGACTCTAAGTTACATTTTATACTGTTAGTTCTCCAATAGTTTAAATTTTCACATTTTCGTTACATTTTGAATACTTTTGAACACTTGCTGGCCAGCAATTTATGTAGCGTGCAGTTCGCACGGACGATCTTTTTAGACTGAGCATGACAATATGGCGCTTAATTCCTAAGTGGAAGGGTTGTCGCGTCATCGATTCTATTGTTTTCGCCGATGACGCCTTTGTTTTTTAAGGTGCAGCGATTACGTTTGTGCATACTTTAGATGACGTATTTTAGGAGTGGCCGGTTGTTGTTAGCAGAATCGCTGTCGCTTGGTCACGTATGCCACTGACCTTGACGCCAACTTGTCTTGGCTTACTGCATTGTGTCATATGGTTGGGAAAACTTTATTCTCTCTCACGCATACAAAATTTATTCACAATAAAATTATATCTGTTGTTTACCCAAAATCCCTACATGGACCTATTTGTACCATTACAATACCCCCTCAATGAGAGGTTTTATGACGAGGCATAAAAACTCTTATTGACACACTCATACTTCCTAAAGGGATCAGCTGGGATATGTCGCCACAACCCCCTGTATTGTTTACATAAAAAGAATATCAATCAATTACCCCTTGGTCCCATGATGGTGACAGCACCTGCATGACCTTACTGGACTTCTCTTTCGAGATCCCAACACCGCAATGCCAGTCAGGCACTTGACCTTCCTGCTCTGACGCGCTGGCCAGTTCAGGACCGCCGCCACAGCATCACCCAACTCTGAAACATTGAAATAAAAATCAAATAATGGCCTGTATAATGCCATATCCTCAACTGATCTGTTTCCCCTTAGCTACATTGGTTTATGTTAATAAGCATTGGATTTTTCCTTAACTCCTAATATCTCTAATACAGAGATGAAAACAATATTTACTATAGATGTCTCCTTCTCTTATTTCATTCCTACCTTTTTATCAAAATTTTGACTTCAATCGATAATATTTAACTCTTTTCCATTACACAAGAAGAAAATAAATCTTTACTAATGCACTAATGTTTAAAACAACTAATCAAGTTTAATAGAATCAACAAAACACTCTATCTATATAATTCTTACCTATAACAAACACAAGTTCACTACTTTAGAACAATCTATCTATTGGAAATTCATTAATCTTCTTTCATGATCCTAATCCTTCAAAACAAAATCATAACTATCTTTATGACCAACATCATCATTCTATATGTTTAATATTTGTTATCCATTAAACGTTACTACCCAACTAGTAACCTCCTTCTACACACACTATGGCCCCCCACTGGACTGTATCGTCCAGTTGCTTCCACAAGGACTGAGTTTGGGGAGGAATTTTGGCATCTCCTGTCCTTGCTTCGGCTTTACCTTTTAAACTGCCAGATATCATAATATCTGAATTTATATAGTTATAACCGTAAAACGGGTCTATCACCTGTTTTGCTGTTCCTACTCGAACAAGGTGATAGCCGCTGTTCCATAGTTCCGGGGATTTCCCCTAAGTTGCCCCCCATTAATTTCAATTTTCACCAATTTCAAGGGCAACCAACCATGGTCAGTTTTACAATTTCTGCCCACAGCTGGTTGTCGTCCAAAAGCACGATTAGTGCTAGTAAAACAGTAATCACCCGAAAAGGCGGGGAAATCTTCTCTCATTCGCATGTTTCACTTCATCAATATTAACACTGCACGGTATCAATTAACATATAATATAAAATTATATAAGTGGTTGTGCAGTGTACCATCATCATCGGCCCTCTTGAGGCCGCCGATGATGGTAACGTACCTTGACGTTACCACCAACATTCACCGCTATCTGCAGTGGCACATGCCGCCACTGTAATAGCATAACTAAATTCTAAACTTATGTCCTTCTACATGTACTGTCACTACATTCCACAATTGATTTGTTCTTCTATTAACACCAAACAACCCTCCAAAATCACCTATTAATCTTGCATAATAACATAATATAACATAATAAACATTAACATTGCTACGTTCAACTAAACAATTCAACTTTAAATAATTTGTATAAAAAAATTGTCAACATTACAACTTGAACTTTCTATTAACTCTTTTTATTTATACTCTTAATTATTTAACATTTATTGGACCATTAGATTCTCCAAAAAATTCAAATTTATTATTAACATTCATTATGCCGGTAATGGCGTGGACAAGTAAAGACGTGCGCGATATACCACCCGATCATATTTGTCATCCAAATAGAAAAGTTGGACTTGTTACTTGTTTAATATGTGATAGTGTTTTCTGCAAGTCTGATTTTACAAGAGAAGTGAACGAAGGAAAAGGATTCTTTATCTCTAGACACATAATTGTGTGCCCTGTACATCTTAACCTATCTTTTGTTGACATTCAACCATGTGACCAGGATACTGATATTGAAAATAGTAATGTCCAAAAAAAATTGTTAATTATTCAAAAACATCTAGAAAATATTAAAAATGGTCTAAGTGTGACTCAAGATGGTGTAAGTGATAATATGGATACAGATGATAAAAGTGAGCATGATGCTCTATATCTATCGTATGAATTGCCAGTAAAAAAAATAAAACCGTAAGTGTGAACAAAATTTTGAATGTGAGGATTGTCAGGACTATATAAGAGAATTAAGCTATGAAAAAAAAATTAATAGTGAATTAGTGAAACAAAATAATGAGCTACGTGAACATAACCATGAGTTGCGTGAAAATAACAGTTTCTTAAGATCATCTGCTGTAAATGTTGAAAAAAATTATGTAGACATTAAAAATTCTTATGCTGATGCTATGCTAAATTTACCTAAAAAGCAAGAATGTGCTCGTTTGACAATAAAGCCAAAGGAAAATTTCAAAGGCGATGCCCTAAATAGTATCAAAGTGCAAATTTCAACCAAAACTAATGCCAAAGTTTTAAAAATTAACAAAGTCAATAATGATACAGTTTTTCTAAAGTGTATAAATGAGCAAGATTCTGAAAAAATACTAAAGGTTATAAACACTGAAAACAGTGAAATATTGACAGCTGAAGCATGTGTTAAAAAAAATCCGCAAATAAAAAGAACAAACATATCAGAAGATGTCGATAAAGTAGAATCAGAATGATCACAGTTGCACACCACTATATAAAAATTATCCCGATCAGTGGTGTTATATAGTGGTGTTATATGGTGTTATCCCGATCCCGATTATATAGTGGTGTGCAACTGTGATCATTCTGATTGTGATTTCAACCACTAACACAAATTTCTTCGATAAAGTAGAACTCGAGAACGATATCATACGTAGAAATGAATTACCATCAAATAGTGTAAACATTGTACACAAATACAAACAGAGAAACAATAATCATGCTGCGCTAACAGAAGTAACCTCTGATGCATATGCCAAGATAATGAAGAATAAATCTGTTTTTATTGGATATGAAAACTGCAGAGTGTATGACAATTTTAATATCAAATGTTGTAAAAACTGTTGTGGGTATAACCATTCATTGAGAAAGTCGAAAGACACTTTTAAAAGACAACACTCATGCTACAAATGTTCAGGTAACCATGATGCTACAGTATGTACCTCTGATATAAATAAATGTATTAATTGTATTAATGCTAACAAATACTTAACTAAAAAAGATCCATAGATCATTCTGCAAATGATATTCAAAACTGTGAAAGTTTTAAAGTAAGATGGGAGCAGTATATTTGTGATACAAACTACCCCTGGAAACCAGAACCTCCATTTAATTACGTTAGGCCTACAACTAGTTGATTAGATAAAATTTTGTATTTAAAAGGAAAAAGAAAAATCAAAACTAACCTATAAATAAATTTTTTATGGAAATACAAGAATATAACCTTAATGATGAATTAATTTTTAATAGTACAGAAGAGATAAATCTCAACCCCATTTTTTGTGACTCTGAGCTTCTGACCCTACATGTCAACATCAGAAGTATACAGAAAAATATATTAAAACTTGAAACTATGTTAAGTTCTTTTAAACATAAACCAGATGTGATAATATGCACTGAAGCTTGGCTCATGGATAATATCAAGCTTATAAATATAACAGGTTATACACATTTTAAAAATAACAGCTGAATAAATAAAGCAAATGGAGTGATTATTTATGTAAAAAGTAACCTACAGTATCAAACCATTAATGAACAATTTAATGATTTAAAAATCACTAGTCTGCTCATAGAATTAACAAATAAAAGTATTTTCAAAATTTCTGGACTATATCGTTGTCATGATTATGAGATTGACAAATTCATTAAAGATCATGAAAAATTTATCTTAAGTAACAAAACTGTTGCAAACCACATGATTTTGGGTGATGTTAACTTAGATCTCATTGAGTTTAATGAAAAAACTGAGGATTATTTCTACCAATTACTGCAAAATGGTTATGAATCAATGATAAATACTTGTACTCATCCTATAAAGAATTATAAAGATGGAACTTGCATTGACCATATTTTCATGAAAGGAATATACACAGCAACATCTGGTAAATTAATTGACTCAATCACAGACCACTACCCCGTTTTAATATCACTACATGGAAACAACATAAAATGCAAACTTACAGTATCTTTTGAAATAAACAAAAAAAGATTTTTTGAGCTTTATACTTCAGAACAATGGCAACAAGTCTGTAATACACCAAATAACAATGAAGCATTAGAATTGCTAATAAACAAGATTCAAACTATCAATGAACTTTCACACAAAACTAAGCCAAAAATTCAAAAACCAAGAAAGACCTGTATTACCCCTGCTCTCATTAATTCAGTTAATAACAAAAACAAATTATATAAGGCCTGGAAGAATAGTCAAGACGACTTGCTAAAAAAAGAGCTGTACTTAAATTACGAAAAACGACTTAAATCATTACTTAGGGCTGCTAAAAATAGGCATGAAGAAAAACAACTACAAAACGCTGATTCTAAAAAAATGTGGAGATATGTTCATATAAAATTGGATCGTAATTAAAAAAATAGACAAATAAATGATATTTTGATTAATAATAAACTAAACAGCAATGATTGGACAAAGGCTAATTATTTTAATGAATTTTTCAGCACAATAGTATCTAGGCTGAATGAAAGTGCGACTCCTCCTATTCTGCAGCATGAAATACCAGATATATCAATTAATCAGCATACTATGTTTCTAACACCAACAAATGAGTCAGAAGTTTACCAAACTATTCGTGAACTCAAAAATAAACGTGGTGGGTGTGATGAAATTCATGCCTATACAGTTAAGCTAGCTGCTCCGTTCATAACTCCTGCTTTGACTCACATTATTAATACTGCTATGATACAAGGTACATGTCCATATCAATTTAAGAAAGCTGTAATTTGTCCTATATATAAGGAAGGTATAAAAGTTTGGTTAACAATTATCGACCGATTGCACTGATATCAAATTTAGCTAAGATTTTTGAAAAAATTATTTTTACCAGATTATTTAAATTTGTAAAGAAACATAACCTGTTAAGTGCTAAACAATTTGGCTTTCTCAAGAAGAAAGGTACAGATGATGCTATAGCCCTACTTAAGAAAATTTATTTATGAAAATCTAAGTATTAGCATACCAACTGTTGTAACTTTTTTGGACTACTCCAAAGCTTTTGACACTGTCGATCATGGCATACTTATATCCAAATTACAGAATATGGGAATAAGAGGTGTAAGCTTATCCCTGATAGCCAGTTATTTACATGACAGGACACAAGTTGTAAAGGTGAATGGACTAGAAGTCAGCCTATTAAACAAATGTTGGAGTGCCCCAGGGCTCTATATTAGGACCTTTATTGTTTATTTAAATATCAATGACTTACTAGTGTTACAAGATGTATTAATAGAATATGCTGATGATACAGCAGTACCAATGAAAGCAAATACATGGCCTGAACTTGCAACAGATATGTCAACTAAATTAGATATTATATACTCTTGGCTCTATCACAATAATCTAGTACTAAACATAAGCAAGTCTGTTTTTATCACTTTTGGAAATTATAGAGACTCTGTTCCGCATGACTTTGAAATTAAGATAAATGGTCAAAAATTGAAAAGAGTTAAAACTAGTAAATATCTAGGAATAACATATGACTTTAACATGAAGTGGGATGTACATGTGGCTAACATTGTAAAAAAAACCAAATACTTAGTCTATATTTTTTACAGACTTAAACAAATTTTATCAAAAAAGCAACTACTACAAATATACTATGGACTATTCCATAGTGTGGCAGGGTATGCTATCATAGGCTGGGGGGGGGGTCTATATAAATCATCTCTAGACGCATTGGATCGGCTGCAAAAGTGTATTCTTAAAATTATTGGAGTCAATGAACAAGATTCGAATAAACCATTAAAGATTAAACAGGTGTTTGTAGTGAATTCTATAGTTTATCAACACAATGATCTAAAAAGTGAGTTTTTACAAAATCGAATCAACACACGGTATAAAAGTATTATATTGCCATGACACCTATTAAGTATTGGGCAAAGAAGCTATGTGTATTATGCCATAAAATATTTAATGAATTACCTAATGAACTGAAAAATCTAAGTGTAAATATAAAAGTGCTTAAAAAAAAATCAAAGAAAAAATTAGGAACATTGTTATTGAATAATCAAAAAAACAGTCTATTATGATATGGACCTTTTTTCTCTTTTTTTCATTTATTTATTGAATTGTATTATAGTACAAACTAAAATTTTGTTAAAATTGAAAAATAATTTATTTTTTAATATATTACTATGATCGGTGAGGTAAAACTCACAATTAGTATTAAGTATATAAATATTAATTCTAAGGACCAACCTATGTATGGCATTTATGCCCCCTATAGGTCCTTTATTGTATAATTTTTATTATATGTAAAGGAAAATTGGTAATAAATATTATTATTATTATTATTATACATAACATTTCATTTATCATTACATTTCTACTATGAATTTTCTATTTAACATTTTCCTTTTTAATTAGTTTGGGTGATTTTCAGTCATTCACAATGATTCGATTTATTGAATTGCATTTATATATCTAACCTTACTCACCTTCTTCCTTCTAACAACCGCTAACAGATTCGCATAGGGTAGACACCTATCTCTCAATAATAACCCCCTTCAACACTAATTCCACTTAAATC
>CM068376.1:245450811-245723343 GCA_034769895.1 Magicicada septendecula | reverse complement strand
TTATTTCATTTTTATATTGTTCTCTAATCATGACATATTCTTTCCCAAAAATCAAGACAAATTAAAAGTTCTGTAAATATTAGTGAAGCATCTTATATTAACAAAATTAAATATACCTCTTATTTTTACAGAAAACAGCCCAGCCTGCTCGCACACACATTCATTTCATTACAAAACCCCTTTTATTTATACATATATACCCCATTTTATTCAAAATAATTATGTATTCGGTGTCATACTGTTATGTAAGGTTCCTGCGGGCCGCGTGGCGTCTCCTCGAGCTTGCGACGTATCACTCACTCAGTTCCCTTTTGAAGTGTCCGAAAAGTTTACGTTGTTAAATTTTGTTAGATACTGCACTCACTTGCACATTTGTTTTAAATACTGCCCTCACTTTCGATTGATATTGAAATGTTATTGTTGAGCCCTGTTTGACCGGCTGCCTGCGCAGGCTAGAGTCGGTGAGGAACTGCGAGTAGCGTCTCTAAGTCCCCTCTCCTAGATTTTGGCTGGACAAGGCGGAAAGCAATGCCTGGTACTTTGTAGTCATAGTTACTGTTCAGCCAACACATGGGTTTTTCGTGTTTTAGACGTGGACGATATTTAGTGTGCACTGGTCGACGTCACAAATGTGGGCAGGACTAAGTTTCGTTTCCGTCACCTCCGATACACGTGGCGAAAAATATTGTCTTTGTGCCATCTTGTGCACCTTTCGCTTAGCATGGGTATGCGCTCCGCCGATGTTAGTGCGTTTGGGCGCAGATGTCACACAGCCGCAAAGTTCTAAGAATCTTCAACCCGCACATTCCATTGCCATTGTTTCATCACCGTTTCTTTGTTCGAACTACGTTTTATTTAACCTGTGGCTGTCCCCACAGATAAAAAATGAATTGTGAATATTCTAATAAAATAAAAACCCGAAGTTAATAAAATAAAAAGCCCCCCTTTTGCCCCGTTACAATACCCCCCCAATGAGAGGTCTTCTGTCGAAACAGAAGAAATCTCATTGCTAAACCCCTAAAAGGACCGGAGAGGATATGGTGCCAACAACCCCCCATTTGTTTTTATACATCATGGGTAAACTACCCCCCCCTGGCTCAGCGACTATGGCCACATCTGAACGAGATTACTGGACTTCTCTATACGAGATCCCAACACCATAAAATCAAACAGACACGCACCACAGCGCACCTAACCATCTATCATGCCACCCCAAAAATCCAAACCCCTGGCCTTATACCATGCCCGATCCTCAACCGATATGTTCCCCTTACCATGCACACTGGGCTGCCTTTAGCAGTTACTGGGCTCGTACACACACTTATTACTACATCCTAGCAAAATTTCATTCTTACATTCAAAAAATTTATTTAAGTTGAAATCAAACTGCTCTATCTCCATTACTTTCTTCAAAATCGAAAAAATAAAATCTTTTATCTGAATTGATTAATTCTCTTCGTTATTATTAGTAATTAGAAAAACAAATAAATTGAACATTTAATTAAAACATGAATTCCCTTATCCTAACATTTGATTATACATATATACTAAACAATATAATTCAATAAAACCCTAGTAATACACACAAACAATAATACAATCAAAATTCAAAACATCAATTCGATGGCAGGCACAAAAAAAAAAAAAAATCAAAAATTTTAAGTTTTTTTTTGTTTTTTCAAAAAAAATTTAAATTTATTAAAATATACTTTTCTAAATATTTCAGAAAATTTTGAAATTATTTAAATCAATTAAACAGCAAAATTTTCATCACCTCATGGCCAAAACTGGTCTAGTTTCTACCATCAACCATCAGCTGATCAAACTGGGTCAAGTCCACAACCTTGACCTACACAGGTTATACATAGGCTACATCAGAAAATACATTAAACATCTTTTAAAAATTCTATCTTCAAATGCAACAACATAATAAAATAAGACATTTAAAATTAACATCGTATTATTACTATTAACAATAAAATTTACATTTACTCAAAATTACACATTTTACAACTGTACTTTATTCTCAAACCCTATTAAAGTTTGTCACTTGGTTCCATTAAAACTTTATGATTTTACTATGACTCTCTATCTTTTAACATTCTCAATAAATTTGGGTGACTTAATTATTCATACTAACTTGATCTACCACTTGGCATGTATACATTTATAATCTTTATCCCTCTGACTCTAATACCACTAACCGCTTTAACTAACATGACACCCATCTCTATCAAAACATCTATCAAACAATCTCTAAACCCAACTTATTACTCAACTCGATTCGCAACATCCTACCCTTATATAAAAAAAATACTCTCTAACCCTTTGTACTCAGGATGGGTGTTTCCCCCCCAAAAGCTCATTCCCTTATCTGGTCCCTGGATTCTACCTAGGCGACCCTTTCCGGCGTTAAACGGTCCCTTCCCGTCCCAACCACTTTTGTTGCGGACTCCTACCACACCACCCCCTCTTACAAAATTCCCATCAACTAATTACCATTCTCATTACATCACTTCAACTACAACAAAATATCTCCACTTATTTATTACATCAATATATCAATCAATACTCTACATATATTCCCCATAGCTACTGTGTCACTATTTCATCTCAAATTCTACATTACATTAATTCACAACAATATTATTCATCTCTGGTACCCCTTTAAACTTAACATGGACTGATCTACATGTCCTAACAAAATATTAATCCCCCAAAATCTACCTTTTACTAATCATTTAAAATTCTTAACTATATCAAATTATTTCCAACATTTAAATCAAAATCTTTTAACACATTAAAATCATTATATTCAAACATTAGTTACCTTAGAAATTTACCAACAATTTATACGTGACATTCTACAACGGATCAGCTGATTTTCTTAGCAAGGTGAATGACCTTACCACAAACACATTTCAAAATTATACAAATTACACGTTTTATCAACACTTACCTCTAACACAATAAACTAATACATTTATAAGATAGAATAAACACAGCATAATGAACATCTAATGCAATTATTTCTCAAATCATGATACTATTATTTAATTATTTCAGGAGCAAGTCATCATCTTTAGGTTACAAAATTTTTAATTTGTTGCTCCCCTGAGCAACCACCCAGCCACACACACTATTACTTTTTTATGTTGGACTGTTGCGCCCATTTGCCTCCACAAGGACGGCATTGGTGGAGGAATTTATCATCTCCGTGTCCTTGCTTCAGCGTTACATTGGAAATTATTTGGATATCATCGTATCCCTGTTACAAATTTATATGCCCTTAAAACGGGTCTACCACCTGACCTTGCTGTTCCTACTCGAACAGAGTGGCAGCTGCTGTTCCATAGTTTCCGGGATTTCCTCTAATGTCACCCCCCATCACTTTCTAATATAAACCAATTTCAAGCCAGCTATGGTCAAGGTTCTTAATTTATGGCCATAGCTGACCGCTAGCCAAAACCACGATTAGTGCTGGTAAGGCAGTAATCGCCCGAAAAGTCGGGGAAATCAACTCTACTTTCAGGCATGTTCTAATCGTCATTAATATGCATGGCACGGCAATCTATCAGGATACAATATAAAATTGTATAAAAGGGTGTGCCATGCATTTTACGCCATTTTGGCCTCCGATGGAGGTAACACTCTCTATTACCCCCAACACTTATCGCTACCTACGGTGGCACATGCCACCACCGTACTAGCCACTTAATAACTAAACTAAACTTTCTTCCACATAACATCATTTCATTATTTCTCACTCACTACAATTATATTCCTCAAAATTTCCAAATTCATTATTAACATTTATATTACATCACCTTTCAGTTATTATTACTTTTAATTATAGTTTCTATTTAGTACAATTATCTCAAATTATTTTCATTATTGAGTTAAACTCTTTTCAACACCTGTAAACATTTTACTCTGTATAATTGGTATTATAAATTTTATACTTACAGTACATCACTCATACACTGTCCTAAATACACAAATAAAACACCAAACACCCTGTACCTTCTGAAACAATAACAACAATGTTACTCCATGCTAAACAATTTAACACTTATTTATTTATTACTTATCAACTTCACATCTCATAACATAATTTAAATTCATTACCAAATTCAGTTATACAACATTTAAATCAATAAAAATATTTAAACGTCTCAAATTATTTTAATTAAATCTATTATTAAAAACAACATTTTAATTACTTTCACCAATTACACTAATTACAATTCATTTATCTTCTTCAAAATTATTTTTTGTTATTTGTTTAGACTGCAAAATATTATTATTATTATCACAACAATTTCTACTACATAAACACATTGTTTACCTAACATTTTACAATACACACAATTAATTTCACTATCAATTATTTACAATTCTTCACCATTAATCGTTCAATGTTATCACACTTCATTTCCAAAAGCAGCAAGTCAGAACCATAAATCAAAATATTTAAAATGTCCATTTATTAAGTTTATGTTCAGCCTCCATCATCAAAAATTAGTCTGGGTTTCACATAACATTTTTCAATTTTATTTACATACCTCATATGGCTATCCTGTGTGTAATAACCATAAAATTTTAGTTTATTCATTTTACCATAATAATCATATATATGGTTACTTCCTATTATAATTATTTTATCATAAACCAAGTCAACGCTATTTATTTCTGTCCAGTCTCCATCAGTAGTTACATTCAATATTAGGTCAGTTATTTTCTTATCATAAGTTAAATTATTATTATTTAAACAGGTATCATCAAAACAATTCTCAATCTCTATTTTATAAAGTAAGTATTTCATATCATCTGTCTTTATCACTTCTAACATTTCTTTCAACTCATTATAATCTCTCTTTAATTTATATAATTCTATCTCTCTATCAACACACAACTCTCCATCTAAATCTCTCTCATCATAACACCATCTCTTACTTTCAACACCATTCCACACAGAGGGTACTAACTTATACAAAAAGGGGAAACAACTCAAATCTTTCACTAACAAGGGACTCTTGCCCTTCAACAATAACATTTTTGAACACCTTGGTTCATCATAAATATGGGGAAAATTTACCCTCTGCCCTACATACTCATCTACTCTCTCTTGCCACTCTTTCTCTAATTCATCAACGCTAATTACTACTCCGTTACAACCCATTACTCTCTCTCTCTCACTCACTATCTCACTATCCATTTTCAACGTCTCACTCTCTCATACTACATTCTTAATTATATTATCATTTTCAACATCATTTTTATCACTAGTTACTTTTTTATTATCGTTATTATTTTTACTTTTAATCTGTTCTCCTACTGACTCTACTATTTTCTCAATATCTCGTTTCAATTCGTTACAACTAATTTCACATTTAATTTTGACCTCATTAATATCGGCCTTAAGTTCGTTAAATTGTTTACTCTGTTCATCCAATTTCATACCATTATTATCAAAACGATTATTTATGTTTATCGTATGCTTTTCTAACATTATTTGTATCATTTTTAACATTTCATTACTATCGTCCGACCTTTTACTATGGAGAGGTGTTGACGGACTTTCTGTTTTATCATCAGTGAAGCTGACTTCATCATTATTTTTATTTTCCCTACTTAATTTTGGGGTTGTTTGAATCCCCGAATCATCTGTACTATTTGTTTCATTTGTAATATCTGGTTTTATTTTATTGTCCTGACTCCCATTTGGAGTCGAGTGGACCTCAATATTATGCATAACAGCCGACTCATCAAAATTGTCAACTTTAGCTATTTCATTGATATCGTCACTATTCCCTGCCATTTTTATATTGTAAATTTACTAATTTTGTTTCACTACTCTTTAACTTACATCTACAACATCTTATATTTGATCTAACCTTAATTCATTGTTTTACGTACTTTACGTAATTTTTTACGTACCATTACTTAACCTCGAATCACGCTTGCATTTTACTTGTAGGTGTGGTCTTTATATTTTAATTTCAATTTATAAAAACTGTCCCTGCTTCGGACGCGCCAATTGTGATATTAATTACATTTCTAATACATTAAAATCATCAAAACTATTTATCTTCCACTTACCTTAAAAAATCTTCTTTCAGCCCAGGGTTACGTCACACGAACGTTGGAATGCAAGCATGATTTAAGGTTGTTTCAATAACTGACGCAACTCGCATTTTGTGAAGAGATTAAACAATTTTTAATATATAATTATTTAATTTTTATATTGCTCTCTAATCATGACATATTCTTTCCCAAAAATCAAGACAAATTAAAAGTTCTGTAAATATTAGTGAAGCATCTTATATCAACAAAATTAAATATACCTCTTATTTTTACGGAAAACAGCCCAGCCTGCTCGCACACACATTCATTTCATTACAAAACCCCTTTTATTTATATATATACCCCATTTTATTCAAAATAATTATGTATTCGGTGTCATACTGTTACGTAAGGTTCCTGCGGGCCGCGTGGCGTCTCCTCGAGCTTGCGACGTATCACTCACTCAGTTCCCTTTTGAAGTGTCCGAAAAGTTTACATTGTTAAATTTTGTTAGATACTGCACTCACTTGCACATTTGTTTTAAATACTGCCCTCACTTTCGATTGATATTGAAATGTTATTGTTGAGCCCTGTTTGACCGGCTGCCTGCGCAGGCTAGAGTCAGTGAGGAACTGCGAGTAGCGTCTCTAAGTCCCCTCTCCTAGATTTTGGCCAGACAAGGCGGAAAGCAATGCCTGGTACTTTGTAGTCATAGTTACTGTTCAGCCAACACATGGGTTTTTCGTGTTTTAGACGTGGACGATATTTAGTGTGCACTGGTCGACGTCACAAATGTGGGCAGGACTAAGTTTCGTTTCCGTCACCTCCGATACACGTGGCGAAAAATATTGTCTTTGTGCCATCTTGTGCACCTTTCGCTTAGCATGGGTATGCGCTCCGCCGATGTTAGTGCGTTTGGGCACAGATGTCACACAGCCGCAAAGTTCTAAGAATCTTCAACCCGCACATTCCATTGCCATTGTTTCATCACCGTTTCTTTGTTCGAACTACGTTTTATTTAACCTGTGGCTGTCTCCACAGATAAAAAAAAAATTGTGACTATTCTAATAAAATAAAAACCCGAAGTTAATAAAATAAAAAGCCCCCCTTTTGCCCCGTTACATGTGGTTTGTTGCCAACATAACATATTTTGCGTTCGGGTCCAGGGTTGTTAAGCGAGCACAGAAACGGAATGGTTATTTAGAAATAATCGACTCTGATATCATTTGTTAAAACTTGGGTTTTAATTGTCTAAAATTTTCAATCTTTCAATAACAAAACAGAAAAAACAAGATGGTGTCGTACTCCTTTGGTTAAATCCAAATACAAAATGGCTGCGACATATTTTCGCTACATCAGCCTTATGTGTGACACAATTACATAACATATATTTTATCTCCAATTTACTCTGATTAATTATTAAATGAATTTAGAACATACTGCAGTTTACTATTTCAAATTGTTACGTTGTCTGAATCACGTAACGTTAAGCAATGCTTGTGATTTTTATATATATACCAGTACACACACACACATGCTCACACACAAACTAATTTTAACGGTACATCTTTTGACATTTTATTTGAGCTCAATGAATATGTTTCTTTAATTTAGCTTTTTGTGAAAGGTTTACTTTCCTGCTGTTGTTGACCGAAGGTCTCGTCCGGCGTCACTCATGGTTCATCGGTTGTCCAGCCAAAATATTAAATGTTTCTCTCCTTTTTTTACTGCACCCACTGACTCTAAGTTACATTTTATACTGTTAGTTCTCCAATAGTTTAAAATTTCACATTTTCGTTACATTTTGAATACTTTTGAACACTTGCTGGCCAGCAATTTATGTAGCATGCAGTTCGCACGGACGATCTTTTTAGACTGAGCATAACAATATGGCGCTTAATTCCCAAGTGGAAGGGTTGTCGCGTCATCGATTCTATTGTTTTCATCGATGACGCCTTTGTTTTTTAAGGTGCAGCAATTACGTCTGGAATACTTTAGATGACGTATTTTAGGAGTGTTCGGTTGTTGTTAGCAGAATCGCTGTCGCTTGGTCACGTACGCCACTGACCTTGACGTCAACTCATCCTGGCTTACTGCGTTGTATCATATCATTGGGAAAACTTTACTCTCTCTCACACATACAAAATTTATTCACAATAAAATTATATCTGTTGTTTACCCAAAATCCCTACATGGACCTGTTTGTACCGTTACAATATAAATAATAAATTTTAAATACCTTATATATATATATATATATATATATATATCAAGAAACGAACTGTAGCAGAAAGTGATTGAAAATATATATATATATATAAAGTATATATTGTCACCGGATAAAAAGGCTTGCCGCATGACAAATGGCGCCAATCGTACACTCTAGTGTTTTTGGTGGCCCTAAAAAGGACCTTGTGGCGAGAACGGTGATGTTGGTAGTGCCGCGCTGAGATGTTCGGCGGCTGCGCCCGCTGTTCATGGCGTACTACAGTCCTCTTCTTCTTCCGGCACTGGTTGTAGAGTCGGCTGCTGGCCCAGCGAAATCCATCGCTGGCACGGAACTGGAGGGCGAAGACGCAAGAACGCCGGTTCTATTCTTCGGCTGTTCCTTCCGGCTGACTCCGCGCCGATGTCGTCCGAGAGAGGAGAGGAGATGAAGTGCGTCCGTTGGCGTGGCGATGAAGAGTGTGTCATAATTTTCTGCCGGCCCGGGTTTTATTAACTAACCGGGATCGCTGATTGGCTAGCTCCGAACACGTAGTTGGTCACGTCTCGGTGGCTGCTGATGCCGGATTGGCTCGCTGTGTCCACCGCTGGTACCGGAGAGCAGATGTTCGCATACCGCTTCCGTCACAACTCCACCGGGTCTTGAATGCTCTCCGGTAGCCAGCCTACTGCTCTTCTCTAGATGTTGTAGAGGTATCTGTTGGGCGCCATGTTGATTGGTGTGCCGGCTGATAGCTCGCTGGCGTGGCTGGATCTTGCATCCGCAAGATGATCCCTGCCCCACGTTGGGCGCCACTTGTCACCGGACAAAAAGGCTTGCCGCGTGACAAATGGCGCCAAGCGTACACTCTAGTGTTTTTGGTGGCCCTAAAAAGGACCTTGTGGCAAGAACGGTGATGTTGGTAGTGCCGCGCTGAGATGTTCGGCGGCTGCGCCCGCTGTTCGTGGCGTACTACAGTCCTCCTCTTCTTCCGGCACCGGTTGTAGAGTCGGCTGCCGGCCCAGCGAAATCCATCGCTGGCACGGAACGGGAGTGCGAAGACGCAAGAACGGCGGCGGTTCTATTCTTCGACCGTTCCTTCCGGCTGACTCCGCCTCGATGTTGTCCGAGAGAGGAGAGGAGATGAAGTGCGTCCGATGGCGTGGCGATGAAGTGTGTGTCAAAATTTTCTGCCGGCCCGGGTTTTATTAACTAACCGGGATTGCTGATTGGCTAGCTCCGAACACGTAGTTGGTCACGTCTCGGCGGCTGCTGATGCCGGATTGGCTCGCTGTGTCCACCGCTGGTACCGGAGAGCAGATGTTCGCATACCACTTCCGTCACAATATATATATTGCAATAGAACGTTGCAGTAAAGGAAACTGTAGCAAGGACTACATGCTGATATAGCAGGTTTATGACATTATATACATGTTAAAATTTGATTTTCTGTTTGATTATGTTAAGTAGATATATGTTTTGAAATAAAATTAGGGTAAAAGACTATTATGTATCAAAAAGCACATAAATTTATTTGTGGTCATGTCATGTGCGAGTGCACGAGTCATTCGTATTTTATGAATAACTCCATTATAAATGAATGTATCCAACTGAGATTTTGGCAGCACAAGCATCTTAAACAGCGCTATATTTTCTGGGTGTCAGAGACTTGTTACATACTATTTTACTAGGGATTTGGTTAGTAAAAAGCAACTTCTATAAATTCGTTATCTTTTAGAAGTCAGAAAATTTATAGATAAAATCTATACCTGCTTCTGCAGGAATCTACCAATCTTTTCAAGAAGTTGTCTATCAGTTCTAGCCATCAATCACGTGATAACTGTTTCGACCAATCAGCGGCCCCAATTTTCATTGAGATTGGGTCTCCGACGACGAATGTCTAGTTAGTTCCATCCTGCAGCTGGAATATTACGGACGTGCTCTCTGTGTGAGTTTTTCGAACAGAAACGTTCTTATGTAAGAGTGATCAAGGACAATATAGCAGTGAGTTACCCGTTAGCTAATACCTTGACTTGGTATGAACTCAATATTAGTTCAAAAAATAAAATATTTAAATTTTAAACAGTGCTAGTCTCGCGTGAGTGAAGATTTCCGCATAGGAAATGGTTATCCATCCGGGATACTCCTGTGTTATCGCGAGGACACCTCAAGACGCGGGAAGGTGCACGCTTAAAGCACCAAAATAAATAATATTAAATTACAGCCCAGTTTCTGTGCCCTGAGGTAATGAGATAAGAGTAGACGGGTTATCGGTGTGTCGGCGTGCGTGCGTACAAGAGGAGTGTCAACGAAGCGACAGTGTGCAGAAAGGAGGAGACAAGAGAGGAGCAGATTGCGACGAATCACAGGACCAGCAGTGAGACGAATCAACATACTTGGAAACGACGTTCAAGTAACAAATTGACATTTTTTAAAACAGATCATCTGATATTCTGAGACAATTATTAAAGTAAAATAAATATTTTTGTGAATTACAGACCATTTAAACATTTTGTTTCAAATATACAACCTTGCTCCAGATAACTGACTATATTGTTCAATTATTAGTATGCCTAATATATGTTTTGTCGCATAGTAAATAGTGCCCAACGTTTTTGGCACGACAAAATAGTATATTATAAAAAAATTTTGTAGGGTTTGATATACTAAAATTGTCTTCAGAGTGCGTAGCATTTAAATATTGCATATACTCAGAAAGACTAAAGAGTATGTTAGAATCGTAATTTAGTATTGGAACGTTATCTGGAGTGAATTATCTTATTTGTGCATGTATAGGTTAAGGATTTATGTAGACATTGGTTATATGATTTCCGACTGTTTACTGTGCGTTGCGATTAAAATTTAGATTAGGTACATTAAACGTAGACGTAAGGAATATTTGTGGCGTAAGTAAATTAGGTCGTTACGATAAACTTTGTTTGTTGTGTATGTTATCGTGTTCAAAATGGCGGAAGGTCTATCAGCTGAGTTACAAGCTACGCTAAATGCACTCTTAGCTAATATGCAATCTATACGAGATGATAATAAGCAGTTACGTGACGAAAGCAATAAAAATAACAAAGCATTACAAGACAACTTAAAATCCGTGCATGAAGATACTAAAATATTAAACTAAAACTTAAAATCTGTAAAAGACGAAGCTAAAAATCAAAATAAAAAAATCTTCGCTGCCATTTGCGAACAAGCTAAACAAAATAAAGCCATAGTTGAAACTGCTGAAAGCAAAATCACAGAGAAAGTTGAATCTATCCGCGTGGAGTTTGAGTCTGCGATAGACTTAACCAACACACGCGTAACAGAATGTGAGACGTGGGTGATTGCGGTAGAAGAATGTATACGAGAGCAGACGACCGCAGTAAATGAATCCATAAACACACATGAAAACAAATTAGAGGTGTTAGTACAGAAAATAAAACAAATACAACAGACTACTCCAATCGCAAGCCAGGTCACTTACATATGCAAAACACAGGACGACATTAACACGTACATGAAATTTTATGGCCTCGAACATGAAAATCCTATACAGTTCCTTAAGCAATGCCAGCGTAGTAATATGGAGCACATCGCTGACAACCTTAGTGATGTTGACAAAATAAACTGGGTGGTGCGTCAGTTAAAGGGGACAGCGGCTGAATGGTTTTCGATCGTCCAAGATAAAATGGTGGTATATGAAGATCTGGTTAACCACTTCAAAGCAAGGTATTGGAACGACGAAATCTAGCGGAAAGTACGCGTACAACTGGAGTTTGGTAAGTATACTCCAGGTAAGGGACGTAAGGAGAAATACTTGATCCAGCTTGTAGCCAAGGCGAAACACCTGGAGCTGGAAATTTCAGAAGCTGAAGTTGTTAGCAAGCTAGCACATCATTTCAACAGGGGAATACAAGTGGCTGTAATCACACAAGGAATCAAAACATTAGAAGACCTGCTGTTGTTGATAACAAAATGGGAGAATGTAGACGGGAATCCCGAAACATACAATCCACACACAAAGGTAAACATCAATAACACACCAAAACAAAATGAATATAGAAATAAGCAATGGAAAAAGCCGAACCGCGAAAAAAATTCACCCTAATTAGGTAGTCATAAAGTCGCGACTATAACCAAAGATAACACAGATAATGAAAATGGTCCAAAAAACGCGTAAGACGTTAATTGTACAGTTAATAATAATCAATATAATATAGTATTAGGCAATAATAACGTTGATAAGCAATCTGAGGCGAAGTACATTCACATAACCACGCCGATGGCTAAGCTAGTTGTACACAATAACAAAGATAATATTAATATTATAGAGCAATTAACCTCGAGTCAACGGAACAAATTAAACCAGCTGATAAAGAGACATACGGAGACATTTCAAAACACCCACACTACTGGACATGTATACATGCACGACATCCAAGTTACTGACAAAAATAAATTCGTGCGTAAGACTATTCCACTGCACTATCAGAAACTGGTGGATGAGGAAATCGGTAAGATGTTGGTCGAGAACATCATCGAACGGTCCAACAGCAATTTCCTTAACCCGATGGTGATCGTAAAAAAGAAAAATAAACAGATTAGGATATGTCTTGATATGCGTAATCTAAACAGTATCAAAAAAAAATGTTTTGACTGTGCTCCAAATGCAGAAAACCTATTTACCAAATGCCAGGGTGTCCAATATATGTTTCGGTTGGATTTAAAAAGTGGTTTTTGACAAATCCCATTAGCTCAAGATAGCAGAAAGTTCACGGCATTTTTATATAGAAATAAATGCTACCAGTTCAAGGTAGTGCCCTTTGGTCTGGTAACCAGCCTCGCTGCGATGGTGAAATGCCTGGAATTAGCGTTGGGTCCTGAGGTGGAAGACTTTGTGAGTGTTTTCGTCGACGACATCCTAGTCATATCTAAATTGTTTGATGAGCATTTGAAGCATCCGGATATTGTATTCAGCAAACTCCGTCAGACCAACTTGGTACTTAACTATGAGAAATGCGAATTCGGTAAGTCCGAAATAAAATTTTTAGGTCATATTATATCGGCGCAGGGTGTGAGTACGGACCCTGAAAAGATAGAATCCATCACGAGATTTCCTACACCTAAAAAAATGAAGGACATTAGAGCGTTCCTAGGACTTACTGGGTATTATTGTCGATTCGCACCTGCGTATGCGAAGACAGTAGAACCAGTGTTGGAACAACTTCGAAAAAACACCAAATGGCGATGGGAGGCAAGACATGAAGAGGCATTTAACGCGGTGAAGGACTTATTTAAAGAGAATCTACATGTGTTTCACCCTGAGAAGGAAGGAACGTATGTTCTAAACTGTGATGCTTCGGATTATGCCATTGGTGGAATTTTATATCAAAGAAATAAGAATGGTGAACTTAGAGTCATCGCCCATGTAAATCGGTCATTAAAAGGCGCTGAGCAAAACTATTTTGCGGCCGAAAAAGAAATTTTAGCTATAGTATATTGTGTTAGTAAGTTTAGGTATTATTTAGTAGGTAAGCATTTTGAAATTTTATCGGATAACCAAGCTTTGTCATTTTTATTAAAGTGTCAACTTGCAAATGCCCGAATGTCACAATGGATAATGGCTATGCAGGAATATGATTTTAGCATTAAGTGCTGCAAAGCTAGCGACAACAAGTTGGCGGATACTTTGAGTCGTTATCCATCTGTGCATCAGGAAACTCGTTCGGCAGATAAGAATGAAATACAAATCTTGGCAATAAAGTATGCTTTACCAAATGAAATTAAAACTTATTTAAAGAACGTAAATGTTGAACAACAACGTGACGACAAAATTAGAAAAATGATAAATGACATACAGATTACAGAAAGTCCAAAGTTTCAGATTGTTAACAATATTTTGCAATATTTTGTTCAAGCTGATTGACGGACAATGGAAGATTATGGTTCCCGACCATCTCATGGAGGACGTAACATGGGCATGCCATGAAAGTCTTGCTCTAGCTGGTGCTTACAAATGCTACCTGACACTGTGGGAAGATTTTATATGGATGAACATGGCCAGAAAAGTTAAATCAGTACTTCGTACCTGCCACACCTGCCAGACAACCAAACGTCCTAACCAACACACATACGTGGAGATGGGAAATATCGTTATCCATGGAAAAAATGAGTTACTATGCATCGATTTCCTTGGACCATTACCACGTGTGGCGAGGGGGATGAGAAATCTGGTGGTGTGTACGGATGCCTTCACTAAGAATGTTAGTCTTTATGCAGTGGGTAGACCCACAACAGATGCGGTACTGAGGATAATTTTGGAAAAGTACATCCCAAAATATGGTCATGTAAAGAATATCCTGTCTGATCAGGGTACGCAATTCCAGAATAAAAAATGGTTAGCTGAATTAGAGAAGACGGGCATTCAAGCAGTCCTAACAGCCATTTGTAGACCCCAAGGGAATCTTGCCGAGCGGGTGAATAGAGAGCTCGGTCGTTTATTCAGGACTTATTGTAATAATAACCAAAGCAAGTGGCCAGAGTATCTGGAGATTTTTGAGAACGCCATAAATGGGTGTTACAATACCACAACTGGATATACGCCATCAGAACTGCAGTCAGATGTCCAACCAAAGCGTGTCTGGAGTGATTATATAAAAAGGATAGCCACTCAAAATTTGCCGACGCCAAGCGAAGTTAAGCGTTTGGATGCAAAGGAGAGGATAAGGAAATTTGCCAAACAGCGGTCAGAAAAATTTAAGGCTGATCACAAGCTGCAATCGTTCAGAGTAGTCGAGTTAATTTTACTAAAAGCTTTAAATGTAAGTAATAGTATTGATAATACCACCGCTAAATTCAATAGACTTTACAATGGTCCATTTATGTTAACTGAACAGGTGGGAAAACAAACCTACAGTGTTACAAATCAAAATACTAACAAGACTATTGGGAAATTCCATGCGTCGTCATTACGCAAGTACTATGTCAGAAATTAATGTTCACATATATCTGGTTATATTAAAGAATGAATGTCATAAGGTAATTGTTAAAGTAAGTAAATTGTGTAAATTCATGTTTGTTTGAACCATGTGGGTAAATATGCTGAGAAGTGTGCGACTAGACAGTAGGTATTATGACGTCATGAACTGTTCATACTAGCTTATCTCTCTACCCCTTGATAACAGATTATCAACCTCATGCTTATGTTTATTTATATTGGAACTGACAGATGTCAAAATTTTATTGGAAGAAAATATTTTTAGTTTAACAAGGATTATGTATTTATTTATTTGAGTTGAGTATGTTTAAAAAAAAAAGAGGAAATGGTATTATTTTATGGTTTTAAAAAAAAATTTGTGTTTGTGTAAACAAATTTTTTTTTATGCAAAGAGGGGATATTCCTGCAATAGAACATTGCAGTAAAGGAAACTGTAGCAAGGACTACATGCTGATATAGCAGGATTATGATGTTATAGACATGTTAAAATTTGATTTTTGTTTGATTATGTTAAGTAGATATAAGTTTTGAAATAAGATTTGGGTAAAAGACTATTGTGTATCAAAAAGCCCATAAATTTATTTTTGATCATGTCATGTGCGAGTTTAATGTGCGAGTGCGCGTGTCATTCGTATTTTATCAATAACTCCATTATAAATGAACATATCGAACTGAGATTTTGGCAGCGCAAGCATCTTAAATAGCGCTATATTTTCTGGGTGTCAGAGACTTGTTACGTACTATTTTAATAGGGATTTGGTTAGTAAAAAGCAACTTCTATAAATTCCTTATCTTTTAGAAGTCAGAAAATTTATAGATAAAATCTATACCTGCTTCTGCAGGAATCTACCAATCTTTTCAAGAAGTTGTCTATCAGTTCTAGCCATCAATCACGTGATAACTGTTTCGACCAATCAGCGGCCCCAATTTTCATTAAGATTGGGTCTCCGACGACGAATGTCTAGTTAGTTCCATCCTGCAGCTGGAATATTATGGACGTGCTCTCTGTGCGAGAGTTTTTCGAACAGAAACGTTCTTATGAAAGAGTGATCAAGGACAGTATAGCAACGAGTTACCCGTTAGCTAATACCTTGACTTGGTACGAACTCAATATTAGTTCAAAAAATAAAATATTTAAATTTTAAACAGTGCTAGTCTCGCGTGAGTGAAGATTTTCGCATAGGAAAGGGTTATCCATCCGAGATACTCCTGTGTTATCGCGAGGACACCTCAAGACGCGGGAAGGTGCACGCTTAAAGCACCAAAATAAATAATATTAAATTACAGGCCAGTTTCTGTGCCCTGAGATAAGAGTAGACGGGTTATCGGTGTGTCGGCGTGTATGCGTACAAGAGGAGTGTCAGCGAAGCGACAGTGTGCAGAAAGGAGGAGACGAGAGAGGAGAAGATTGCGACGAATCACAGGACCAGCAGTGAGACGAATCAACATACTTGGAAACGACGTTCAAGTAACAAATTGACATTTTTCAAAACAGATCAGTCTGATATTCAGAGACAATTATTAAAGTAAAATAAATATTTTTGTGAATTACAGACCATTTAAAAATTTTGTTTCAAATATACAACCTTGCTCCAGATAACTGACTATATTGTTCAGTTATTACTATGCTTAACATGTTTTGTCGCAATATATATATATTACATTTAATATTTATAAATAAATTTACTTCAAGATATACCTTTTTTTCCTTATTAGGAACATGTTTTGGGTACTATCTTGTACCCATCCTCAGCCTTCCGGTTTTTTTATCTGGTGAAGTACATATGTGTTGTTGGTTGACTATTATTGTTGTGGCTTCCTGTTGGCTTCTGGTATTTCAAATTGGTTTTATTGTGTGTGATTGTGGTGTATGTGTTAGTTTTTTGTGTATTTTCAATGTTGAGTGCTTTGAATATTGTGTCATGTTTTGTATTGATTTGTATTTGTTCAGGTATTAGTTTGTTTTCTGTTTTATGTTTGTATATTTGTAAATTTTCTCAAATGTTCATTATGGTGCCTTTGTGTGGTATATGTTTTATTAGTGTTACATTGGTTATGTCTGGGAATTCATGTCCTGTGTTTATTGCATGTGTGGCTAAATTGGATTTATATATTTCTGGTTTTTTGTATGCATTTAGGTGTTCAAAATAACGTTTTTTCAGCTGTTTTTTTGTTTGTCCTATGTAACATTTATATAACGTTTTTTCAGCTGTTTTTTTGTTTGTCCTATTTAACATTTATTTTGAACACCTAAATGCATACAAAAAACCAGAAATATATAAATCCAATTTAGCCATACATGCAATAAACACAGGACATGAATTCCCAGACATAACCAATGTAACACTAATAAAACATATACCACACAAAGGGACCATAATGAACATTTGGGAAAATTTACAAATATACAAACATAAAACAGAAAACAAACTAATACCTGAACAAATACAAATCAATACAAAACATGACACAATATTAAAAGCACTCAACATTGAAAATACACAAAAAACTAACACATACACCACAATCACACACAATAAAACCAATTTGAAATACCAGAAGCCAACAGGAAGCCACAACAATAATAGTCAACCAACAACACATATGTACTTCACCAGACAAAAAAACCGGAAGGCTGAGGATGGGTACAAGATAGTACCCGAAACATGATCCTAATAAGGAAAAAAAGGTATATCTTGAAGTAAATTTATTTATAAATATTAAATGTATTATATACATCAAGAAACGGACTGTAGCAGAAAGTGATTGAATATATATATATATATATATATATATATATATATATATATATATATATATATATATATATATTACAACAACGTTATTTTTAGACACTTAGTTTTGCACATATGCTCTTACTCATTTGTGCGCACTTACCCACGTCTCGAAGGTATACGTTACTTCTGCAGTATTTACCTTGATGTTCCCCGGCTGGGTCGCAGGCTTTGGTTGTTGATTGAGTGTGGATAAGCATGTGAATATCGTTATACAATTTTAATACAAGTAAAGAGTACAGAGGATTAGTATTGGTTGTGAAATTAGTACGACTGTGTTAATAAAATCATATTCATTTGATTTATTATTTAAAAAAATTCAAATTATCATATTAATTATTATTGTGTGTGGGTTAATTACTATTTGAACCCTTATATTTGATATGAATATAATGTAATTATAAAGTGTTTAAAATCTTATCTCTTATATTCTAAGATATATTATACACAAACATAAAACATATATGACCTGAAATATTTACACGGACATATAATACATAACACATATATTAATATAATACGTGATTCACACGTCTGAAATTGACTATTTATCTTGTCTTTGCAAGTGTGGTTTTCATTATATACCACTTAATAAAACAATTAATTAATTAAACAATTATTAAAATTACTAATAGAGAACATTTTATCACTTTTATTAATTATCTTATGAATGTCTGAATTAATTAAAAATCATCAATTTAAATAACTCTCATACTTGAATTTAGTTCTCTAATAAAATATAAAATATAATAAAATATGGTTCTATATTGACCATTTATTTATGAGATTAATAAATTTAACTTATATGCTCTGTTCAATTATTCTTTGAACTTTTTTATTACTCATTCTGGAAAATAAAAATATACTACTGTTTTTGTAAACTTGTATATGGAATCTAGAGCTTCTTTCGATTGACCTCAGGGTCATTTATAATATTAAATAAATGTCTGACTTCACGTGCATTTTTCTGCAACCATTTAACTTTGTCATTACCGTCATCTGGACTCTCGAGTTTGTTGATCCTCTTCGGTATCACCTTCTCTGTCTCTGCGTCGTTGAAATTACTCTCACCGTCTACTGGATGCTGAGTTCTGACGTGGACCTCTCGTCGTGATGATGTACGGCTGGATGTAGCTGCATGTGGATGTCCCTGCGTCCTCTCGTATTCTGCTCTGGTTCCGTTCCTCTTCTTGTCTTGTCCCTCGTAGATGTCTCGAAGTTCTGTGTTACTTCTTGAAGTTCGTCGACATTACAACTCTCGTAGATTCGATATTATAGTCTTTTAAAATAACTCGTGTTTCATTAATACTTGCACCGACGTACTGCTGGTTCCATCGCACTTCAAGTTATATAATACTGTTTAAAAACATTACTTGACTTTGTAAAATACGCGGTTGCGAGATGCGTGAATTTCACGTACTATTCTGAGTTCATCGGAGTATCATCTGAGAAAGAGTGTGTCGCTCGCTGCGGTTTTATACTGCTGCCGTCATTCCATTCCTGTTGGAAACTGTTTTGACAAAATTGAACAGGTCCACGCATTGATTTAATTGCTAATTTCAATCTACACGTCTTTCTATGAAGCACACACTTTTTTATAAATATTATTTCACCAATTGTTAGGTATATTATTAAACTTTGTTTATGCAAATTATGAATGTTAAGGTGTGTAAATTATGGCAGTTATGGCAAAATTTCACACAGTGGCTGAACAGTTCCCACGATCATTGACCAATTAGTCTTCAATGATAGGGACAGCCGCTAGCTATGTTTTTACATAAGTCGCTGATTCGTGTGACTTCTGGTTTTCGTTCAGTATTTAAAAAACTGTGTAAAATCTTCCACCCTCGTATGCATAATTCAACCTGTCTTTCGTTTACACATGTACACTAGCACACACACGCAGACTGATGCACAAGCGGCGGCCTGTCACTATGACGTCACCTTTGCCGGTCGGTGCGTGTCAGTTTCTCCCCTTCGCTACGTTTAGAAACCAACTAAGCTTTTAATTCAATATGCAGGCTCACTTACAAATATTTATATCTTTAAAATTAAATACTACGTTTATTTCTTTTATTATCTCTTATATCTAACGCTTAATTATTACATTATTTTTATTATTTACATCTTATATATCTCATACGTGCGTTCGTATGTTATCATACCTCAGTCAGGGGTTGATACATAGACTTATGCTAAACGTATCGTTGCAATATATATATATATATATATATATATATATTACATTTAATATTTATAAATAAATTTACTTCAAGATATACATTTTTTTTCTTATTAGGAACATGTTTCGGGTACTATCTTGTACCCATCCTCAGCCTTCCGGTTTTTTTGTCTGGTGAAGTACATATGTGTTGTTGGTTGACTATTATTATTGTGGCTTCCTGTTGGCTTCTGGTATTTCAAATTGGTTTTATAGTGTGTGATTGTGGTGTATGTGTTAGTTTTTTGTGTATTTTCAATGTTGAGTGCTTTGAATATTGTGTCATGTTTTGTATTGATTTGTATTTGTTCAGGTATTAGTTTGTTTTCTGTTTTATGTCTGTACATTTGTAAATTTTCCCAAATGTTCATTATGGTGCCTTTGTGTGGTATATGTTTTATTAGTGTTACATTGGTTATGTCTGGGAATTCATGTCCTGTGTTTATTGCATGTGTGGCTAAATTGGATTTATATATTTCTGGTTTTTTGTATGCATTTAGGTGTTCAAAATAACGTTTTTTCAGCTGTTTTTTTGTTTGTCCTATGTAACATTTATTGCAATCTTGGCATTCAATTTTGTATATGCCGTTAGTTGTAGTATTATCTTTGTTGTGTGAGCTATTTAGATTTTGTAATTTATTTTTATTAGTTTTGTATGCTATTTTTATATCTGTGTTTTTAAATAGTTTTGTTAGTTTTGTCATTTTATTATTTATATATGTGAATGTGGCCCATTTTTTGTTGTTGTTATTATTTATGTGTTGTTCAGTTTGATTAATTCTTAATTGTTCAGTTTTTATTTTGTATTTGATTTTATTTTCTATTTTGATCATAGTATTTTTATTATATCCATTATAATAGTACCGTAATAATAGTCAACCAACAACACATATGTACTTCACCAGACAAAAAAACCGGAAGGCTGAGGATGGGTACAAGATAGTACCCGAAACATGTTCCTAAGAAGAAAAAAAAAGGTATATCTTGAAGTAAATTTATTTATAAATATTAAATGTATTATATACATCAAGAAATGGACTGTAGCAGAAAGTGATTGAATATATATATATATATATATACATATGCACAGTTTGCTTTGGATTTGTATTTAGTGGTGTGACAGTACTAAAAGGGGACATAATTATTTTATGTTGTGAAATAAAACGTTCTAGGTGAATCTGAACAAAATATGACTTTCGACAGTGGGGTGGCATGAGTCAACCAGAGTGACGGAGGCGACATCGTCGTCGTCGAGCTATAAACGTAACCATATATGGACACAAAATTTTATATTTTGATTGACGTCACAACAGTGTCATGACGTCAACGAGAGTTTTATGATACTGAGACGCAATAGAAACTGATACAATATTCCAAAATCTTCGGGATGGTTCGCCAGCAAGGAGGGGGTACCACGTGACCCGCTAATATACTATCCGCTCCGAGATCACCATCTTGCAGTCTACGAACAACTCAGGACCGGTTAACAGTGTCAGGAGGCCTACACAACAAATTGGTGTCTAGGTCTACAAAGTCAATTTAGGCCTTTAAACAGTGAAAAAAGGATATAAAACAGTGCTCAATAAGTTCCTTTGATGATACAAGTGAATCAGCAAAATCAGTTAACCGTTTTTAACAGTTCAGTGAGTGTTACTACAAAGTGAACTACCAGAGATGATACCACATGTGGAATAACGTCACCAGATAAGTAAATTTCAAACCAAATCGACCAAACAGCAATCAACAAAAATGTATACAATATCAGAACATTAAAGTGAGATAAATGAGATCTCAAATATAAAAAGGGGGGTTTTACGAGAGTGAGTGAGAGCGTAAAAGAAGTACTGGTTTGCTTTGATAGAATTAAGTAATGTAATCTTGTATAATTAATGATCATGGATGTTCCATGTTGAATAATTTAATAATCAACTTATATATCAGGGTAAAGCCCGTTGGAATTTCAAAGAAAAAATGAAAATAAAGAGTAATTTCTATTTCACAATGACCACGTGTTTAGTATAAATTATTGCGTTGCGACCTCTATTTGTTTGCGACATCCAATTCTCGCCTAACGAATTCTAGAATCTTCTGAGACCAGGGAAATCAAGTGTCAATTAAGCAAGTGCTAGTTAATACAAAGTGGGGAATAGTTGCATATTAACTATAAATATGCTGGCAGCCCTATAACGTGTTGTGGGAATCCAAGGTAGGTGTGAGAATCGATCTTTAAGGTAGGTGATATTTTGGGCGGGTAGATTTAAAAAAAAGAATAAGTTCCTTTACAATTGGCGAAACCCTGCCAGGATGTTTAAAATGAATTGTATAAGTTCCTTTACAGTCTCTACATGTAGCTAATTTGAATGTTGAAAAAATTACACAATTAAAATTCATTAAGTAACCTGTAATTGCAAGTATGATGTTGTGATGTTTGATCATTTTGTTTGAAACAACAGATCTCCAATCCACAGTGAAAAAAGACATCCAGTCTGTGAAGGTAGACAATGTATGTTTTCTGTAACAAGTCCACTTAACAAAAAAAAGTGAAAGTAGTTGGTAGGATCTTAACTATAGATATGATAATCTCGTGGGTTTTTGCAACAAAGCGTGATGTTTACATTTTTGGAACATTAGAAAATGTATGATACTAAATGATTAAATTAAACACTTGGTCTAAGAAATAAACATTTTTATAATAGTTTCACAAACAGATTTGGAAATGTGGTAAGTCAAAAGAATGAAATGCCTAAATTTTCCAATTATAAGCAAGAGTGATATAATCTTATTGAATATTGGTCTTATTTGGACATTGTATCCAAATGAAATATCATCAATTAAGAACAATTATCATTAATAAAATATATTTAGTTAGTTTCATGAAAAATCATAAACTAATGTATGATGTTAGCCACCAGTCAGTTTTTCTTGTTTTCCAGTCACAACTTAGTGGTAATTCATTTCTGTATAGTTGAGAGTTGTATATGCATGTGCTTGATCAAATAATAAATCAGCATTGTATTTTACTAACCGTATGTGTTATATTACAGTATGTACTGGGACTGCGCAATGAACGTCAGGGTCAACGAAATCGTCTATGTTCACTGTCATCAACAAGGTTAGTTCTACACAAAATGTATTTAGTGCATTGTTAACAAGTGTTATATATGTGATGTCATTGCTGTTTTAATTATGTATACATAAACATTTTGACGTCTTTACATTATTTTCCCACAAATATTGTAACGTTAATTACATTTTAATACAAATAGAAATACATAGAATTATTTGATCTTCCACCTACCTTCTGTTTTCTACCAGGGTCCGCAACACGAACGTTAAGATGCAAGTATGATTATCAGGTCACCCAACAAACGTACGCTACACTCATTTGTTTGATGGAATAAAAAAATTTTATTATCTAATTATTTCCTTTTAAATAGAATTTCAATTAGAACTCAACTTTCTCTCCTTTTAAGACAGATACAACATGCACATTTATTTAAACATTTTTCTTATTCTAGTATACTTTTAATTAATCAAGGCGCACCCAGCTTGCCACACTCTCACATTCAGACCTTTAAAACCCCTTCTTAGAGAACATAAGAGTATATGTAAAAGAATAGTGTTACTTTCCTAAACAGCGTCACTGTCGACCACATGGCGCGTCCAGTAAATTACTTGCACTATGTCCAAACTGTTATTAGTTCATTTTTTACTCTGAACTCACTTGATTTTATGGCGTTAATTGTCCATATCACTCTTTTAAACTGCTTTACAACTCCGATATAAGCTTGATTAGTCGGCCGACTTGATGGAACAAAATTTTGCCCGGGTATAAAGTTTTAGGCGACCGCGCTGCCTTATAAATTACAGCAAAATAATATTATGTTTTACTAGATAGGCCCATTTACTCTAGGCCTATCTTGCACTCCCGAGGCCACTATTTTTTAATGCACGAACTTTTCACTGCTCTGACTGATGTTCATTCAGTGGTGACACTCTGCAGACTGTGTTTCACAAAGAGCCTGCTGCTGGGGTGGTTACGCAATGTGTCTGTGCAATTGTTTTGGCTAACAATGTGCATTGCTGTACTGGGGGCTCCTCACAGGTGAAGTCTGGCAATTTGAAACATGATTGAATTGATAATTTGAATTAATATAAAATTAAACTGGGGTAGCTCATATATATGAAGTGAATTGTACAGTTTTACTTAGATCAAAGCCAAAATTAATAAAAAATAAAAAACCTCGTAATTCGCCCCATTACAGTACCCCCCCATGAGAAGTCTTCTGTCGAAACAGAAGAAATCTCATTGCTAAAACCCCTAAGAGGACCGGTGAGGAACTGGTGCCAACAACCCCCTTCTGTTTTTACTCTGCATGGGTAAACAACCCCCCTGGCTCGGCGACTATGGACGCATCTGAACGAGATCACTGGACTTCTCTGTAAGAGATCCCAACACCGAAAAATCGAACAGACACGCACCACGGCGCGCCTCACCTTCTAACATGTTTCCCCAAAAAATCCAAATCCCTGGCTTATATCATGCCAGATCCTCAACCGATATGTTCCCCCTTACATGCAAACTGGGTCGCCTTTGGCAAATACTGGGCGCATACATACACCTATAATATTTTGTAAACAAACTCATCCTTTAAAATTTAAGTTCAAAATCAGATCGTATCAAAACAAAACAAAATCTCTTATCTAAATGGATTAAATCTCTTTGTTATTATTACTGAAAAAAAACAAATAAATTGAATATTTAATTAAAACATGAACTGCCTTATCTTAACATTTGATTATACCTATATCCTAAACAATATAATTCAATAACGCTATTAATACGCATAAACAATAATACAATCAGAATTAATACAAACATCAATTTGATGGCAGGCACCAAAAACATTTTTTTTTCTACCCCCCTTTTAATCCCTTAACCCCTGATACCCGTTACATTCTACTGTGTGCAGCACTAGACTTCTTGGCCCTCGCAGACCTCAATCTAGCCGTAATCACATCTCCCTCGTGACCTGTAACTGGGTCACCGCCCATCCACACTCACTATTACCCCCCCTAGACTGTAGCATCTAGTTGCTTTCACAAGGACTGATGCGGAAGGGGTGGACATTTTTTTCTTTTATTCCACCCCCATCCTTGCTTCGGCGTTACAATAAAATTCGGTATTATACCTACTACTTTTTATTTATACACCCCTAATGGACTACCACCCCTATCTGGGTGAAAATAGCCCTGTTCCAAAATTAGGTAGATTCCCCAAAAAATAACCCCCCTACTAAATCTAACAAACCACCGGGTTAACAAAATAAAACAAACCACAAGCCGGTTATATCAAGTAAAATTTATGATTTGCCACAATTAACTACTTTCACGGTCATGATCCGGTGAGGTCATGGCCGCACTTAGGTGGGGAATCTACAGTTAAAACATAAAACATAGGTTGACATTTATGAAATTTTACATGAACAGTAATATACAAGTCTTATTTTCCAAACACTATCTCATCTTAAACATTCTTTCAATTTTTTAATGTAAATGAATATTTTAATCATTATTTACATCAATTAGCATTTGATTTATAATTCCAGTTTGAGTTCAAATGAAAATAAATTCAAGTTCATTATTACAAGTTCATTATTAAAAATAATCTTTTCAATTAATTTAATTACCATTTTAATTTAATTTAATTCATATTGTTTTAATCAACACTTTCAAAATTAATTATATTTTTCAAAAGGATCCGACAAAATATTACCTACATTATTTCAATCTCATTTGTTCAAAACAACTTTATTTATTTAAATAACATTTTACAAAGGGCCAAAAAAAAAATATCTACATTCCATCACATCAGATGTTTCTTTTGTTTCATAATAAAATCTGCTCTTGGCATTGATTCATCAAACTGCAACAGTTAGCAGCTTCAACACTTGGCTGTAGACATTAGTCAAAACATACAACATACCTGTTTACATCAACAATAGTCTGCCAGACTGGTGTTGTAAACACTCTCAGTTTCAACATTCATGGTTACATCATACTAACACCTGTACTTCACTTTTCAATTTTTTATAAATCTTTTAGATAACATATTTATCAATTTCTATTTCTTACAGTTCAACCAAATATAATTCTAATTCACCTTTCAATTATTATTTCTTTTTTAATTACAATTTCTATTTAACACCATTATCTCAATTCATTTTTATTATTGAATTAAACTCTTTTCACACCTGTAAGCATTTTAGTTTATCTAATTGGTATTCTGTACTTTATACTTACAATGCATTATCCCCTATTGACCTGAACACAAAACACACACACACACACACACACACACACATACACACACACACACACACACCAATATCTCCACGTAACCTCTGAAACATTTAACAACAATGTTATTTCATACAAACAATTTAACATTTATTTATTAATATCACATCTCATAAAACAATTTAAATCCATTGGAAAATTCAATTATACAGAAAATTAATCAGAATATTCAAACATCTCAAATTGTTTTAATTAAATCAATTATTGAAAACACAACATTTTAATTACTTTCACCCATTGCAATAACTACAACTCATTCATTATCTTCTTCCAAATTATTTTTGTTATTTATTTAAGCTGCAAAATATTGATATTATTATTATTATCATCACAACAATTTCTGCTGCATACATACATTGTTTATCTAACATTTTATAATACATACAATTAATTTCACTAAACATATTTACAAATCGTCATCATTAATTATTCAGTTATATCTCACTTCAATGTCCAAGGTTGCGAGGTCTGAACCGTAAAACAAAATATTTAAAATTGTTCATTTGTGAATTTAAGGCTCAACCACCATCATCAAAAATTAGTCTGGGTTCCACATAACAATTTTCAATTTTATTTGCATTCCACATACGGTTATCTTGTGTATAGTAACCATAAAATTTCAGTTTATTCATTTTACCATAATAATCATATACCAGGTCAACATTATTTATTTCTGTCCAGTCTCCATTAGTAGTTATATTCATTAGCAAGTCAGTTATTTTTTCATCATAAGGTAAATTATTATTATTTAAACATGTATCACCAAAATAATCTTCACTCTCTATTTTAACAGGTAAGTACTTCAAATCATTTAACATCTCTTTCAACTCATTATAATTTCTCTTTGGTTTATATAATTCTATCTCTTTATCAACACACAACTCTCCATCTAAATCTTTCTCATCAAAACACCATCTCACACTTTCAACCCCATTCCACACAGAGGGTACTAATTTATACAAAAAAGAGAAACAATTCAAATCTTTCACTAATAAGGGTCTCTTGCCCTCCAATAATAACATTTTTGAACACCTTGGTTCATCATGAATAAGGGGAAAATTTACCCTCTGCCCTACACATTCAGCTACTCTCTCCCTCCATTCTTTTTCTAATTCATCAACACTAATTACTACTTCGTTACAACATCTAACTTTCTCTCTCTCACTCACTATTTCACTATCTACTTTCAACGTATCACTCTCTGATACCACCCTTTCAATCACCTTACCACTTTCAATATCATTTGTACTATTATTTTTCTTGATATTAATGAAACCTAAGGGATTTTACTTTTATTATATTTAATTGTTTACTTTCCAAATAATTTCTTTGGGCGCCATCTTGTATTGCCAACTACCAAAAAAGATAGGTGTACTTCCCATTTTTCGGGTCCTTTCCGGCGAACACAGGAGCAGAATGGTTTATTTGCAATAATTAATTTAATTCACATTGGCAATGAACAAAAGGTTTATTTACTCTATAATGCACACAACAAAAAATAAAACTTCTTTTCCTGCACTTACATACTATTGCAAATTTACCTATAAACTCATGAAATGAATGCCATTAAAATTAATTTCCTTACATCTTTTCCATTATTGATTTGGTCTTATTTATTAATTATATTTCTTTCTTTTATACACAAACCAGCACTTCTTTTAAATTTCTATATTCGCTCTCTCTCTCTCTCTCTCTCTCTCTCTCTCTCTCTCTCTACATTTCTACACCCCTCCCATGTTTAATTAATTCATTAGTTTAAGTTTATTTTAGGCTGCCAGTTCTTTGGTAAACATTCTCAAAAATTTCTTTTAAAGGTTTTAGATTTAACCCTTGTTGGTTACTTATCTGCCAAATTTAAGATCTTGACAAGTCCGTCTCTACCACGCATTTTGTTTCTATTCTGCACATTTTCCTTATTTTATTCGTTCTCCGGAACTGTAACTTTATTAAAACTGTTTACTTTTGATTTAAATTCACATTTTGAAACAAATTGTTACATACGGGCGCAAAAATCACGCACAGCCGGCGGACACACACACTGCTCGTGTCCGGTGTGTTAAGATGTTATTGTCCGACTGACTTTGTTCTGTGAGTGTCACAAAGCTGCTGGCGTTGACACACCTACATTCCTCGTTATGTGAGGCGCTGACGTAACATCGCCTGATGCTCAGTTATATAACTTGTTTACGCTGTTTTGTATGTCCTTGAAGCTGCCCTTGGCACAGTTTTGTCGGTTGTTTAACTCGTTTCAATAATTTTCCTTTATAATGTCACCAGCAGTGCTACCACTGTCGCTACCGTCGCTACCAATAAATATACCTTTCTTTACGTTTTGTCCCAATTATCGAAAAAATGTTATTTGCTTTATTAAAAAAAATACAAATTTCTTTATTACCCCAAAATAGGCCCAAAATGTCCCGTTACAATACCCCCTCAATGAGATATTTTATGCCGAAGCATAAAGAATCTCATTGACACATTCATACTTGCTAAAGGGATCAGCCAGGATATGTCGCCACAACCCCCTGTATAGTTTACAAAAAATATAATTAACTCACCCTTGGTCTGGTGACTGTGACCGCACCTGAATGACAATACTGGACTTCTCTATCGAGATCCCAACGCCGTAGAGTCAGACAGATACTTAACGCCCCTGCTCTGACGCACTGGCCAGCTCAGGTCCGCCGCCACAGCATCACCAAACACTGAAACAACAAATCAAATATCAACTAGTGGCCTTATACAACACCATATCCCCAACTGATCTGTTTCCCCCTAGCGGTGCTGGTTTGCGCTAAGAAGCACTGGTTTTGTTTTTTCACTTCTAACATATATATCAAAATACCTAACAACAACATGATACCCATTTTAAAATTCCATAATCTCATTCTATCTACTTTCTCTTGTTAACTTTTATCCCAAAATTCAAAATTATTGCCCTGATTCCCATCAGAATTTAAATAAACATTTCCCATTACCATATTACACATTTCTCTTATCCCCAATTTGCATCAAAAAATTTATAAAATTCATAAAATTCTCTTAAATACTAACAAACACAATATAACATAAGAAAACATAGTACATTCCTAATTCACATTATTATTATTATCTTAAAATAAACAATTTGTATTTGAAAATTTACACACTTTACATCATTAAATTTGCATATAAAATCATAAAAATTACATTTTAAATAAAATACATAAATCTCAATTTAACTTTTATTAATTCATTTCCCCAAATTTTTTTTTTTTTTTTTTTTTTTTTTTTTTTAATCACTCTTCGTTTTACACATCAGTTCATTTATTATTCCATTTCATTAATTTGGGTGATTCTCCGTTATTCATTATAATTCACTTTATCAACTTGGCATTTACCCATAATCTTCCCCTTTTATGACTCTACCGCTCCCTTACAAAATCTTTAACTAGTATGACAACCCTCTCTATCAAAATCTACTAACCCTTCTCTACCTCTAACTACTTACTACTTTAACTCAATTCGCCACCTTCTCTCAATATATAAAAAAAATACTCTCTAACCCTTTGTACATAGGATACGTGTTCCCCCCCCAAACTCAATTCCCTTATCTGGCCCCTGGATTCTACCTAAGGCGGCCCCTCCTCACTAAAATCGATCCCAATCCCGTCCCAACTTATCATTATGTTGCGGACTCCCACATTACACTACCCCCTACTACAAAATTGCCATCCCCAAAATCTCAATCTCATTACCTTTACTACAACTACAACAAAATAACATCATCAATTATAAACAACAATATATCAATCAAAACTCTACAATTATTCTCCATTACTACTGTGTCAACATCAATACTTCTCAAAATTCTATAACATACATTAACTCAAAACAACATTACATTATTTTCATCTCTACTATTTCTTTAACTTCTTCTTTCTTTGACTTCAATTTGGACAGATCTATATGTCCCACAAATATTCATCACCCAACTTCTATCTTTTGCAACCCATTGAAAATTTTAACTATCACAACTTTATTTCATTTTATTTTAAAATCTATAAACACATTGAAAACCTATTATTATATTTTTATAATCCTTATTCCTAACATACCACATGCATTTAACACAATAAGACAAAATAAACACAATATAGGAAGTATGTAGTGCATCTATTTTTCAAATCAAAACAAAATTATTTAGTAGCGAGTCATCATTATTAAAATACAACAAATTTCTAATTCGTTACCCCCCCAAAATTACCCACACATCTTGTATAACACATTACATAACATAATAAACAAATAGACATTAACCTTGATTATTAAATAGACATTAGCATTGTTACATTAAACCAACAATTCTCTTTTAAATAATTTATAGAAACTTATAAACATTATAATTTGAAATTTTTATTAACTCTTTTATATCATCATTTCATTATTTATCCTGTGCTGCAATTGGATTCCTCAAAATTTCAAAATCATTATTAACATTTATTTTTAACCATTATGTTATTCCACAAACATTTATTTATTCATTAATTGTCATCAAATTGAAATCTCATCAAATAATTTAACTGCATTATAAAAATTCAAACATATAACATTCAATCACAATATCTAAACATCTCAAATTATTTACTTCAATTGATTATTAAAACACAACATATTTCCATTATTATCAAAAATTTACAAATCATCAATTATTGTCTTCATAATTATTTTTATTATTTATTTAGACTGCAAACTATTAATAATATTACTATTATTATCACAACATTTTTCTACTACATATACACATTATTTACCTAACATTTCATACTACACACAATTGAATTCACTACATTATTTACAAATTATTCGTCAATAACTGTTCAATTGTTTCACACTTCATATTTCCAAATCTGCAAGGTCATTACCAAAATTTACAATATTTAACAATGTCCATACACTCATTTTAATTTCAACCTCAATCATCATATATATATCGAATATATTTATAACATACATCATTGTTATCCACACACAATTTGTTATCATTATCATTATCTATTAACTTTATTTCATTCATTATGCCATTATAATTTATAGGGTTATTCCCTATTAATGTTTCATAAACCTTGTCAACATAAGTTATTATTGTCCAGTCTCCATCAGTATTATTGGTCAACGTCAGGTAAGCTATTTTATCATTTTTATATTCCTCTACAGGTAAGTGTTTATTGTTTATAAAGATATCAAAATAATTCTCTATCTCTCTTGCAACAGGTAAGTATTTTATATGGTTCATCTTCACCCCTTCTAATCTTTTTCTCAATTCATCATAATTTCTTTTTAACTTATATAATTCTATCTCTCTCTCAATACACAACTCTCTCTCTTCATAACCCCACATCACACTTTCTCTCTCACTCCATGCAGAGGGTACTAAATCATACAAAAAGGGGCAACAACTTAAATCTTCCATTAACAAGGGACTCTTGCCCTTCAACAATAACATTTTTGAACACCTTGGTTTATCATAAATAAGGGGAAAATTTACCCTCTGCCCCACATACTCATCTACTCTCTCTTTCCACTTTCTCTCTGACTCATAAACACACATTAACATTCCATTATTACATTCTAAAACTTCATTATATGTTTCTCCATTATTCTTTACCCCCACTATACTCTCAGAATTGTAATTAATATCATTATCATCACTAGTCAATATTTTATTATCTAACACTACCTCTCCCACTATTTTGTCATTATTAATATTCATAACATTGTCACCTAACTTTTCAACACTCTGTTCTAATCTGTTAAAGTTATCTTTTATTATGTCATTAGTTTGGTTTAACTGCTCATTAATTTCGTTAATTTTATTATTCATACTATGTAATGAATGACTCAACGTCTCATTTAATTCATATTTCAATTTGTTCCAGTTACTCTCACAGTTGATTTGTACTTTATTAATTTCAGTTCTAAGTTCATCAAATTTTACGCTAATACTCTGCTGCAACTGAATGTTCTGTTGTTCGAATTTGACATTAAAATTGTTATTCTGAACGTCAAAACGACGGTCAAATTTTTCGTCACTAGAGTTAAAACGACTCAAATTTTTTGTCAATTGCATCAAACTTGTCATTCTGTATATCTAATTTCTCATTTACATTACTTTTAAATTCTAGCATTTCGTTTTTTTGTTCATCAAATTTGCTATCAAATTTATTCAACAATAACTGCATCATACTCATCATATCACTATTATTCTCTTTCTTAACTGAGGTCGGCGTCGATTGACTCGCTACGCCTTCCATTATTCTCGATTCAGTCTCGCTTAAATTGCTATTTATTTGACTTTCAGTTTGACTATCAGTGAAACTGACTTCATTGTTAATATTTTCATTAGTATTCATCATTTTTATTTAATTCTTACTTATTTATAATACACATCTATCAATCATATTATAACCTTACTACTTATGTTTACACATTTTTTAGTTACCTTAAACAACCATTCTGTTCTCCCAAGTAGGCCTATATTTATATAAAAAAAAAATTATTTTTTATATAAATGTCCCTAAGTTCGGAAGCCAATTGTACTATTATTTTTCTTGATATTAATGAAACCTAAGGGATTTTACTTTTATTATATTTAATTGTTTACTTTTCAAATAATTTCTTCGGGCGCCATCTTGTATTGCCAACTACCAAAAAAAATAGGTGTACTTACCATTTTTCGGGTCCTTTTCGGCGAACACAGGAGCAGAATGGTTTATTTGCAATAATTAATTTAATTCACATTGGCAATGAACAAAAGGTTTATTTACTCTATAATGCACACAACAAAAAATAAAACTTCTTTTCCTGCACTTACATACTATTGCAAATTTACCTATAAACTCATGAAATGAATGCCATTAAAATTAATTTCCTTACATCTTTTCCATTATTGATTTGGTCTTATTTATTAATTATATTTCTTTCTTTTATACACAAACCAGCACTTCTTTTAAATTTCTATATTCGCTCTCTCTCTCTCTCTCTCTCTCTCTCTCTCTCTACATTTCTACACCCCTCCCATGTTTAATTAATTCATTAGTTTAAGTTTATTTTAGGCTGCCAGTTCTTTGGTAAACATTCTCAAAAATTTCTTTTAAAGGTTTTAGATTTAACCCTTGTTGGTTACTTATCTGCCAAATTTAAGATCTTGACGAGTCCGTCTCTACCACGCATTTTGTTTCTATTCCGCCCATTTTCCTTATTTTATTCGTTCTCCGGAACTGTAACTTTATTAAAACTGTTTACTTTTGATTTAAATTCACATTTTGAAACAAATTGTTACATACGGGCGCGAAAATCACGCACAGCCGGCGGACACACACACTGCTCGTGTCCGGTGTGTTAAGATGTTATTGTCCGACTGACTTTGTTCTGTGAGTGTCACAAAGCTGCTGGCGTTGACACACCTACATTCCTCGTTATGTGAGGCGCTGATGTAACATCGCCTGATGCTCAGTTATATAACTTGTTTATGCTGTTTTTTATGTCCTTGAAGCTGCCCTTGGCACAGGTTTGTCGGTTGTTTAACTCGTTTCAATAATTTTCCTTTATAATGTCACCAGCAGTGCTACCACTGTCGCTACCGTCGCTACCAATAAATATACCTTTCTTTACGTTTTGTCCCAATTATCGAAAAAATGTTATTTGCTTTATTAAAAAAAATACAAATTTCTTTATTACCCCAAAATAGGCCCAAAATGTCCCGTTACACATTGTTAACATTTATTATCTTACTCTCTACTACCACATTGTTAATTATATTCTCATATTCGACATTATTGTCAACATTTGTTAATTTTTTATTACCATTATTATTTTTACTTTTACTCTATTCTCCCACTGACTCTACTATTCTCTCAATATCTTGTTTCAATTCGTTACAACTATTATCGCATTTTATTTTTACTTCATCAATGTCAAATTTAAGTACATCAAATTTACAATTAAATTCACTTTTAATTTCGGTCTTTATTTCATTCAATTTTATATCATTATTGTCTAGACGATTATTTAATTCGTTAAATTTGTTATTCTGTATATCTAATTTCTCATTTAAATCCCTACTTTGTCTGTCTAATTTTATGTCATTACTGTCAAAACGACTATCAAATTTACTATTCATTTTTTCTAATTGATTAAGTATAATACTCATTATATCATTATTGAATTGGACGTTACATTTTGTTGAAGTTGGGGTCAATTGCACGCCCGAATCTTCAGTTACATTACTCTGGTCACTTAGATTTAACTCTGTTTTCTCTTGACTCGCACTTGGAGTCGAATGTATCTCGCAATTACTCATGTTTGACTCGTCAAAATTTTCGACACTAGTCGTTTCATTTATGTTATTTTCGTTATCTGCCATTTTTATAAATTTATTAATCTAGATTTACTTACATAAAAACATCTACCACTTAACTCTTAACCTCTGTACATTGATGTACTAATTTGTATGTGCTGCGTAATTTTTACGTAGTTATTTAACCCTCAAATCAAACTTGCATTTATCGTAGGTGTGGAATTTTAATTATTCAAATTCGAGTCCTGTTCGTAGCACCAAATGTAATGTTAATTACATTTTAATACAAATAGAAATACATAGAATTATTTGATCTTCCACCTACCTTCTGTTTCTACCAGGGTCCGCAATACGAACGTTAAGATGCAAGTATGATTATCAGGTCACCCAACAAACGTATGCTACACTCATTTGTTTGATGGAATAAAAAAATTTTATTATCTAATTATTTCCTTTTAAATAGAATTTCAATTAGAACTCAACTTTATCTCCTTTTAAGACAGATACAACATGCACATTTATTTAAACATTTTTCTTATTCTAGTATACTTTTAATTAATCAAGGCGCACCCAGCTTGCCACACTCTCACATTCAGACCTTTAAAACCCCTTTTTAGAGAACATAAGAATATATGTAAAAGAATAGTGTTACTTTCCTAAACAGCGTCACTGTTGACCACATGGCGCGTCCAGTAAATTACTTGCACTATGTCCAAACTGTTATTAGTTCATTTTTTACTCCGAACTCACTTGATTTTATGGCGTTAATTGTCCATCTCACTCTTTTAAACTGCTTTACAAGTCCGATATAAGCTTGATTAGTCGGCCGACTTGATGGAACAAAATTTTGCTTGGGTATAAAGTTTTAGGCGACCGCGCTGCCTTATAAATTACAGCAAAATAATGTTATGTTTTACTAGATAGGCCCATTTACTCTAGGCCTATCTTGCACTCCCGAGGCCACTATTTTTTAATGCACGAACTTTTCACTGCTCTGACTGATGTTCATTCAGTGGTGACACTCTGCAGACTGTGTTTCACAAAGAGCTTGCTACTGGGGTGGTTACGCAATGTGTCTGTGCAATTGTTTTGGCTAACAATGTGCATTGCTGTACTGGGGCCTCCTCACAGGTGAAGTCTGGCAATTTGAAACATGATTGAATTGATAATTTGAATTAATATAAAATTAAACTGGGGTAGCTCACATATATGAAGTGAATTGTACAATTTTACTTAGATCAAAGCCAAAATTATTAAAAATAAAAAACCTCCTAATTCGCCCCATTACAATATAAAAGCAATTTTTGTTAGTTTGGGATGGAGAGAACCTGCAAAAAATAATGATACAGATCTGCATACAAGGCTCACATATTATATTGTTATTCCAAATAACACAGAAACTGCAAAGCTTATTTAGGTAAACTGGAAAGCGATTTCAATTTCAGGAGGGCAAACTGCCTGATGCCTGAGTAAACTATACTGATAAAACAAGCACACATCAATAAAATAACATACTGTTATCTCCACAGCTAAATTACATTTAATACAACAGTAAATATGTTGAATATAATGAAGTGTGATAAGTAATAATATAGTCCTAAGGCTTTCACGGCCTGTGTCAGTTGTATGATTAAAGTTATCCGGGCTGTTTGGTCGTGGTCCATGGTTTATTGCCAAACCAAACGTTTCAACAACTCCAATGGCTGCCATCATCAGTGGAATTTTAAAGAAATCCTGAATGTAGGGTGTTCACGTCAGGCCCACAGTACTGTGGTAAAGGCTGATAAGTAATGATGGGAATACATCTTCCAATTTTGTGGCAATAAAATATATATTAAAAGTCCGTTACCTTACCTAGTACTTTATTTGTGTTCTTCGTTCACCAGCATTGTACATAAATTCGGGTTTTGATACCATTGTTAAAACATTGGCAATGACCTGTTTCTGTTCTGCTTTGCAACTGCCTGTTCTTTAGTAACAGAATTTTCTAAATAGATGATGTATCTCCTTGAATATTCACAATAATTGACTGGTTCTATCACATATATTAAGTCTTATCCAGTATTTTTATTTAATGGCTTTAATTTTCTTACCAAAAGTGCTCCCTGTTTGGTTTAAGATGTGTATTATACTTTGCACGTCCTCCATGTTGTAATCTGTTCTAAAGGGAATTGATGCAACATTTTTATAAAGATATATTTCATTATAAATAGTATGATTAGAATTTGGTGTTTATTCAAAGCTGTGTTTAATAGAGAATGAGATCTACACCTCTGTTTTGTGTTTTTATTCGTGTTTACTTTTTGACCAGTTTACTCTGTGTTATAACTGTTTCTATGTATAGTATTTTATGTCTAATCAAGTCAAGATTAGGTGTTCAAGGGATCTCTTTTTTATTGTTCTTTGTAGTTTCTATTAATTGTGAAAACTTTTCTTTGAGTCAGAAGCCTGTATTCTTGCTTTTTTCTATTACCTGTTTTATCTTAAAAATAACATTTGTTAAAAATTCATCCTTTTTAAAATTGCATGTATTTTCTGAAATTAGCTCGAATCAGCTTTTAGCTTTTTTTAGCATTCATGTATGTTTTTAACAGTTTGATTCAAGACGTTTGAATCTCCGTGTAGTTTCTGCTTAATTACATAGTAATGACAGAGCATTATTCTGATGCATTTTGTATATAGTATGAGAAGTAATCCTTAACTTTTAATGTGTTTTGTAGTATGTACTTGCAAAACAAAAAGATCAAATATAAATATGTCCTGTGTAGCGAGTTTTGTTGAATGTTATTGTGACGCCTGGCTTACTTCAATCATAGTGTCCCTTGTTTGACAAATTTGTGTGTTTTGAGTGCTGTCTGGTAGTGTCACAGTTGCGTACAGTAACTGGACATCAGATTGGAATAAAAGAAAATATTTTTCTACTGCATATAATGATGCTGTATTATACTTCAGGCAGTGGCATAACTAGGAGCTGCTCCTGGGAGGGAGGTAACACTAGTTTGGGGGGGATGGGACTATCTTCAGCGGAAGGGATGAGACCCCATTTTACTCAGGACAAATAAGATATTCAACATTATCCCCATATAATCATTTATACAGTTATTATACAGACTTATTTTAACACAACACAATTGTCTTGGAAATAGGCCTGTATTAAGTGATTATGTAGTATCACTGAAATTTTTAATAGCTCTGGGGAGGGGATTGATCTGAATCCTCCCTCCATAGTTATGCCATTGACTTCAGACACTGCAAATTTCATAATTTTTCACTGGGATAATTTATAATTTTATTGCCATAGCTTCTTATGTCTTGTCTCCATTGAATGTATCATGCCATGAAAAATTGAGCAACATATTTCTTCTTCAAAACTTCTCACCATGGGTAATGTGATTTCATTGGATAATATAACTTTCTACATAATAATTTTGTATGTGTTTTTGATGTGTGTACAACTTGGAATCTCTTATTGTCTTAATAAATGTTATACCATATTAATGCATGCCACTAGAGTAAGTATTCTATAATGTTTAATCTCAGTAAATGTCTACCCACAGCATATTTTGTATACATGGTAACAATATAAATCTGAGTTGTAGTTGCATCCGTGAAAATACAAAACCTTGTGATTATATGGTCAGAGAGCAGAATTAATAATTCAGTGTATTTATTATTATATATATTTTAATGTATTTGCTATTACGTAAGTGTGAGCAACCCAAATGTAAATTCAAAGCAGAACTAATATTTAATTAAATATAATTTACCTTCACCTTCTTTGTGACTGCTTATCTTCTTTCTCCTTGTACTAACGCGTTTCGGATTATTTCAATCCATCATCAGAGTATAATAAAATCAGTCGATTATGACTTCGTTGCAAATATTAAAAGTACACAGAAATATTCATACTCATGTCCCACAAGTATGACTAACGTACGCGGATGTGAGTGCGCACTCGACAATTGTTGACAACGTACTGCACAGTTTACTTGATCGTTCTTGATTGTTATGTTGAGGCGTGTAATCTATGTTCGTGTTATCTATAATTTTATCATACAGTATGTGTGATTTAAACTCTAATTGTTCATTTAATATATTGTTAGGATCCTTTTTGAAGGCTCGGTAGATTTAAAATTCTTCTATTGCATTCATATATCATCCTTTTTTGCACATATGTAGGGGTATGCAATTTGTTGTAAAATTAGTATAATTGTGATTTGATGAAATGAGGTGTTTAGCATAAGTTGATTTAGTTATATTTGAATTACTTCTGGGTAGGTGTTCTTTATATCGCTCGAAAAAACCTCTGCCAGTCTGACCTATGTAGTGCTTATCGCAGTCATCACACACCATTTTGTATATGCCCGTTCTTTTTCAATTGGTCTTCGTGTGGCATTGTTTAGTATTTTTTGGATATTATTATTTGTTCTAAACGTAATGTGGATGTTATGCTTTTTAAATGCATTTTTAATGATCATTGAAAAATTGTTAGTGTAATCAATTGCCATATATGTAGCGTTTTTCTGGATGCGGTGAGCGTTATTGGTTCTATATTTGTGTTTATGTATCAAATGTTCAATCAATGAGCTGCGGTAACCATTTGCGACTGCAATATGTTTAATTATGTCTAATTCTTCTTTATGGTTCATTGGGTCCAATGGTACACTGTGTAGTCTGTGTATCAGACTGTTAAATGCGGCCATTTTTTGCGAGTGTGGGTGGAAGGAATCGGCATGTATGACACTATCGATTGTAGTGGGTTTTCTATATATCTTGTAGTGAAATCTATTATTATGTTTTTTAAAAGTTAAATCCAAGAAATTTATGGCATTGTCAGATTCCATTTGAAGTGTGAACTGTATATTTGCGGTAATGTTGTTCATGTATTGCAACATCATATCTGTTTGTCTCGCGGTTCCATTGAAGATAACAAATGTGTCGTCTACATATCTTTTATAAAACGTAATGTTATGATGCCATTTATTATGTGACGATAGCAAATACATATTTTCAAAGTTATTCAGAAATATGTCAGCTAACAAACCGGACAAAGGTGAACCCATTCCAAGGTCCTCCTCTTGGATAAAAATTTTGTCGTTGAATGTGAAGTAATTCTGTTTCAATATTACGTCCAGTATGAGCAGCAGTTCTGTTATTTCCTGTAAATTTAACTTTCCCGTTTTTATTAAATTAGTTTTTAGGATGTCCTAAGTTGTCTGTACTTGTGTAAAGGTTGATTATGTCAAAGGAAATTAACTTATGCTGATTGTCAATGTTGAAGCCTTTAGTTAGTTCCATTAGCTCAATGCTGTTTTTTACAGAATGATTGTTGTCAAGGGTTATGTTATTTTTCATTAATTGAACTAATTTCTTGGAAACTTTATAACCCGGTGCTGTTGTGTAGTTTACGAGAGGTCTTATTGGTATACCTGGTTTATGGATTTTAGGTAAACCGTTAAACTGAGTTGCATGTGCGGTTATAGGTTTCAATCGGCGGCACGTAGTTTCATCAAAAAGATGTGTGCACTTGTTAATCGCTTGATTGATGCATTTGACGTACTTCATTGTGGTGTCCAAATCTATGGATCTTATGTTGTTACTATGGATAAAATCATATACTTTTTGTTAATGTGTGTCTTTTGGTAAAATAACTGTAGTGTTGCCCTTGTCAGATTTAATAGCTATGGCCTTATGTTCGTTTATCTTATTTTTAATTTCTTTAACAGTTTTTATTTTGCTTATGTATTTCTTTTTTAATTTGTCAGATAACAGTTTAATGTTGTTGTTATGTGTTTGTATATGTCTATCTACTTTACTGTTGATTGTGACTCTCAAGTTGTTCTGCGTCTGTAAATCTGGTTCACTTTTTATGGCAGCTTCGGTCAGAATCAATTCTTTAATTAAGTGATTTCTATTTAAATCTGGCAAATTATACTTGAACCCTTTATTAAGCATGTTCATCTCATGTGGGTCGAATTTAATATCAGTTAGATTGGCGACTCGATTATAGAATGTATGTTTACAGCCAGCGAATTTATGGTTGTGTTGTCGTTCAGTTAAAGTACTTAATTTCTTATCATGTTTGTGTACGGTCGGCAAAGTGAACTTCATAATCTGTTGATTAATATATTGTAATACGCTGGGTAATTTAGTAAAAACGGGAAAGTTAAATTTACAGGAAATAACAGAACTGCTGCTCATACTGGACGTAATATTGAAACAGAATTACTTCACATTCAACGACAAAATTTTTATCCAAGAGGAGGGCCTTGGAATGGGTTCACCTTTGTCCAGTTTGTTAGCTGACATATTTCTGAATAACTTTGAAAATATGTATTTGCTATCGTCACATAATAAATGGCATCATAACATTACGTTTTATAAAAGATATGTAGACGACACATTTGTTATCTTCAATGGAACCGCGAGACAAGCAGATATGATGTTGCAATACATGAACAACATTACCGCAAATATACAGTTCACACTTGAAGTGGAATCTGACAACGCCATAAATTTCTTGGATTTAACTTTTAAAAAACATAATAATAGATTTCACTACAAGATATATAGAAAACCCACTACAACCGATAGTGTCATACATGCCGATTCCTTCCACCCACACTCGCATTTAACAGTCTGATACACAGACTACACAGTGTACCATTGGACCCAATGAACCATAAAGAAGAATTAGACATAATTAAACATATTGCAGTCGCAAATGGTTACCGCAGCTCATTGATTGAACATTTGATACATAAACACAAATATAGAACCAATAACGCTCACCGCATCCAGAAAAACGCTACATATATGGCAATTGATTACACTAACAATTTTTCAATGATCATTAAAAATGCATTTAAAAAGCATAACATCCACATTACGTTTAGAACAAATAATAATATCCAAAAAATACTAAACAATGCCACACGAAGACCAATTGAAAAAGAACGGGCATATACAAAATGGTGTGTGATGACTGCGATAAGCACTACATAGGTCAGACTGGCAGAGGTTTTTTCGAGCGATATAAAGAACACCTACCCAGAAGTAATTCAAATATAACTAAATCAACTTATGCTAAACACCTCATTTCATCAAATCACAATTAAACTAACTTTACAACAAATTGCATACCCCTACATATGTGCAAAAAAGGACGATATATGAATGCAATAGAAAAATTTTAAATCTACCGAGCCTTCAAAAAGGATCCTAACAATATATTAAATGAACAATTAGAGTTTAAATCACATATACTGTATGATAAAATTATAGATAACATGAACATAGATTACACGCCTCAACATAACAATCGAGAATGATCAAGTAAATTGTGCAGTACGTTGTCAACAATTGTCAAGTGTGCACTCACATCCGTGTACGTTAGTCATACTTGTGGGACATGAGTATGAATATTTCTGTGTACTTTTAATATTTGCAACGAAGTCATAATCGACTGATTTTATTATACTCTGATGATGGATTGAAATAATCCGAAACGCGTTAGTACAAGGAGAAAGAAGATAAGCAGTCACAAAGACGGTCAAGGTAAATTATATTTAATAATAACCATGACATGGATACTAATACAATGGCTTTAATATGTAATTTTGTGAAGTGAAAATAAAATCTTTACTTAACTTTTTTAGATTGGATTTTGATAGTTCAGGTAACAGGTACTAGTATTCGAACTTCTAGTTGGTATTTTATTTATTCGGCAATAATTACTGTTACTTCACAAGACTCTGAATATCCAATAGGCAACTTTCTTCTGAAACATTTCTCATGAAACATTTCTTCTGATGATAACATTAAGTAGGAATCCAAACTCCAGATATAAGAGTTTCTTAACATTTTTTTATTTAATTTGTGTTTCTGACAATGAAAAGTTGTTCATGGTCTAAGTATTCTCATCTTAAGATTTTCATATATGAACTTTTTTACCTCTTGTTGCTTCCAAGCTTTATTTATTAAATGTGGCATTAACATTTGTCAGTGTAATAAAAATCAAAAACTATATAATTCTGTAAAATCTGTGCTAATCCTGTCATGTAAAAAAGCAGTTTAGTTCATTATCCAATTCAAATATAAAGTCTGTTTAAGCAGTCTGTGAGCATGTCTGCCTTGTGTATGAAATAGCCTACAATAACTCCCTGAAACTGAATACCGTATATATATCTTTATACTCTAATTTGGATTATAGTGATGTGTTTTGTTTTCCTTTATAGTAACTCCATTCTGTTGGAGTACTGTAGGATTAGAGCAAATGTGTAAAACAGGAAGTAGGGCAAATGCAGCACATTATTCTTAATTGAACTATCATGCCCTGTAAACCTTTGCCATTGTCATTAGTTTTCATGAGCAAGTCTAACAAAAATTATCAACGACAATGTTAATTTATTATAACAGTGAACTAGTTTTTTTATTTTTTTAATTCTTTTTATATAGCCTAAAGGTACCATATAATGTTATTAATTTGTATTCTTAAAGCGATTCGTAAAGCGCCGTGTTTGCTTGGATGGCGTTTTATGGTATCTTACCATAAAACGCCATGCAAGCAAACATCATTTCTCTATACCATTCACGCAGAGAGCAACCATCCCTACTCGTACAAAATTTCTGCATACAACAGCATGATACATCGAGCCCTCACATATCCTCTATGCAAGAAACAATACGAAAAAGAAATACACATCATAAAACAAATAGCTCAGAACAATGGGTATCAGCCTCAAATGATTGATAAAATCATTAAAAAACAAAAAAGAAATAAAACAAATAACACATCAATCAAAAAGAAGAAAACCTATATACCTGCACATTACATTGACAACAACTCTCAAAAATTAGCTAGAACATTTACAAAATATGACTATCAACTAGCATTCAGAACAAGCAATGACATCTACAACAATCTGAAAATAAACAGTACAAAAAAGGAAAACATTTATGAAAAAGCTGGAGTCTACCGATATCAATGTCAACCTGCGAACTCGACAGAATGTAATGTACAGTGCAACAAAAAATACATAGGATTCACTTCAAGATCATTTAAACACAGATATATTGAAAATACAAAACATTCTCAACACTCAAATCCAAACTCAACAGTAGCAACACACATAAAACTACAGTCTTGTGAATATGGTCCAATACAACAACATTTGACCGTATTGAAAACATGCAATGACAAAATAAGATCAAATATACAAACATATAAAAGAAGAGGGCCATGAAAATCTATTAAACATTATGACAGACTTCAAAAATCATATCACTTTTCAAATATTACGACAAACTCAACATTCAGTAATCAGCTGATATAATATGTAAACATGAACACTATAACAGAATCAGTTCTTAGGAAGCTTTAGACAACAACATATGTATCAAAATTAACAATGTCTACAAATTCGTTTTAATAAATAACAGTGTTTTATAATATTGTGAACACAAATGTACTATATAACCTGACGATGGTCTGTGACCGAAATCGATCGCTTTAAGAATATAAATAATAACATTATATGATACCTTTAGGCTATATAAAAAGAATAAAAAAAATAAAAAAATTGAATTATAGGTACCATTAATAAAAAACAATACGTGCAAGTATAAAATACATCACATTATCATTAGTGAACAAGTTGTTCTGATAAGAATATCTGTGTTGATAATGTGTATATTTAAAATTTAAAACCGGTTTCAAGTTCACACTGATTGGTAAAATCATAGGTGACAGTGGAGGAACAATAGTCCTTGTTGGACAGGATGGAGTACAGATGCCGCCAATACACTTTCCCAGGGGCGGACATTTGTTAGCTTTTCTTTCCTGTTTAGAAAATGGTTTACTACCACATGGACAACTAGACCCTCCGCTCTGGTCTCAGAGAGGAAAGGGTGAGTATGAACATTTTCATTTATGTAAGTTAGTGAATTTAACTTTTCAATATTCTTTTGTTTGTTTTTTCATGTATCTAAGAAGAGACAACATAACTTAAAAAAATAATAAATAGAAGTTATTTTAATGCTTGGGACAGATAAAAATAAAGCTTTATATAAAAAAATTATGCTATTCCTGATTTTGTATTAAAAATATGCATTCATACATTCTCTATAGGTGACTATAGGTGGTATAGGATACTATAGTTTAGTATCATTTTCTCTTAAATCTTTATTCATGTTTGATAGTTTTCCCTGAACTTTATTAGACCTTCTTTACTTCTTTAAGCCAATCAGTCTAGATATACATTACTTATTCTATATAGTGATATAAAACTTCACTCAACCTGTATTCAGTAGCATAAATAAACACTTGTTTGTACTAATGTAATATCCAGAGAAAACAAATATTTTGTGGTTTTATGAACAGTACTTTCAACTTGTAATAATTATTAAATTCTTAATTATTGTTTAAACTAAATAGTTTTTTGTAATATCTTTTTAGAAGACAAAGAAACAATGTAAGACCAAATAAAAAATAATATGAAAATACAAACTATGATACTAAAGAGCATACATGTCACTATTTCAAGACCACCTGTAGGAGCAGTAACATAGTACAGGCCAATCAACAGATCTCTTATGCACTTGATCATTACAGTATGGAACATCAGAAATATTTTAAATAGTTTCAATCATATACTATGATCATGACCAATGCTAGTAACGTGACTTTATTAGTGGCGTAACAGATACTGTTGATATGACTCTAGTGTCCTGGCCCTGCCGATCAGCTACCAAACAGCCATATTGAGTCAAATAGCAAGGCAAGAAAATATATATTGGCCAAATTGTGTGTTATGGTAATGCTGTTATTTTTTTGAAGAGCATATGTTGCTATTGGAACATGTATTTTGGTGTGGTGGAGAATGCAGATATTTATCAGTGATTCCAGGCAATATGACGGCAATGCAGGAGCTGATTGAGAAATTCTGTGGAATGAGTTCCTCGTGTGATGCTGCCCGATGTGGAAGACCATCAATATTAACAAAGTAGACAGTGCTGCAAAGTCTGAAGAAGTCCATCAGGAATTATCCCGGGAGATTTGTGTTTCCTATGACTTGGCCCATATGATATCAAAAAACACTTAGGCCCTAAACTCTTACAAAATTAAGCTGTGTAAGAATTTAAACCTGACATCAGTGCTAGGTCGATAAGTGTATTGAGAACTTTTAGGATTTCACTTTCTATACAGATGAGGCATACTTCTATTTTTGTGTAGTAATGTGATTGGCCACACAGTGATAATTTGTGTGGTGTGAACACAGTCCTCATGAACATCAAGTTGGCACTGCATGATGAGAAGATTGGGGTTTAAGCTGGAATGTCACGTAAGTTCATTATTATACCCAATTTTTCTCTGACATTGTCAGGTCCCAATGGCACGATGCCAGTATTCAGAATCCATTCCTTTCACAAATTACAGAAGATGGAAATTGGTACTTTCAACAGGCACTACAGCTTGTACAGTGCATATTCTGTGGCAACTCTTAGATGATGTGTTTGCAGACAGACTCATTTCCAAAACCATTTGGGCATTTGTATTTTTTCTTTGTTTTGTATTTGTATTTGCATTTGTATCTACCTGAGTTTTCTCTAAAGTATTGCAATGATGAAACGTCTCAACTATGGAGAGTGTCGTTCTACGTGTTTCCTGGCCAGCCAAGCAGATGTGTGTTTCTGCCAAGGCCGTGCTGAAGTGTCCTTTAGAATTTTCAAGTGCCTGTTGACACATTGAGGATTATTCTGGAATACTTGTGCTACCTATATAAACAACTCGACAGCTACTGCTTAGAAGTCAGTTTATGTTGGACAATTTGTCAAGTGATGTCAAGTGGTTGTGTGTTATAATTAGTACGGAATTCTTTATAGTTGACATTGTTATTGCATGTGGACAATTTTTACTTGAATTGTTTTAAGAGACTATCTTGTTGACTACAAATTATTAATTGTAATAATTAAAGCTGCTTATTAGTGATTTCATTGGTGTCTTGTATTTTGTTTTCCACTCTACCATACGGTGATCATTGAGACTGTCGTAACAGTATGACAGAAATGCAGTCTGTCATTCTTCATACAGTTGGTATTTTGAAGCTGTCCATCGCAGGATACATGTGGAATGTGGTTCATGCTATATTGAAGAACATATTTATGTCTTCAAGAACATATTTCAGTTTATCAAGTATGACTGTAGACTGGCAGTGGACACATTGAACACTACTTGTAACTATGTGGTCATGTTAACCGATTTGAACTACGTGTGGTGTTTAGAGACTTCTTGATCACCCTCTATGAATTAAAACAAATATTTTTAATGCAGTGACTGGAGTAGAACAAAAAAGATGAACAAAAATTAGCTGGTTTGGAGTGTGGTCAAAAGTGAAGTGGTAGCTATGAAATTCAGTGATATCTGTTGGCTAATCAAGTAAAGCAACGAGGGTCATACACATGATAAGAAGAAGTAATACGGTTATGGCTAAGTTTCAGAAACTATAAGAAGTCAGGGAGCTAATATGTAAAGTTGTTTAAAATCCTTTTAAAAAGCCTAAGTCATCCTAAAATAAAGTATGAGTATGAGTATACACAATTTGAGTATGTGGTGTGTGTGCATGTGTTTTTTGTCATATAGTGGAAAATTCATAAAATGTTATTGTCATGTCAATGTCTTTGAATCATAATTGCCATTCTTAATGTGTGTAGGTAAGGTTTTTCCAAAATTACGGCGGAGAGGTAGAGGTTTACAAAATAACAAAGTTGAAGAATCTAATGAAGAATCAACTGACTATGTCTTTCAGATTATCAGTAAAACAAGGCATGAAGACTTCTGTAAGTATTGAACCAGTTACTACCAGTAGCTGTAGTAGTAGTAGTATCCAACCAGTATCCTACCAATAGTAGTAATAAGTAGAAGTTGTGAAGTAGTGGCGGTGATAGTGGTAGGGTGGTAAGTAGTGGTTTTTTTGTTACTAATAGTAGTAACATTAGGAGGAAATGCTATGTATCATCAGGAAACATGGAAACATGTTCCGTCCCAGCATGTGGGACTTGCACCCACCAAAACCTTACCTCTGTCATCCAACCAAGAATCACTGTGGCTTCATTGTGTTGTTATTTACATACCTATTTAGGCTACACGTTTCTTGATAATCATTACTATTGGAGTGCTGCAGTAATCTCAGTACATTTTTTATTTCATAGGACCTTATTAAGGTAAAGTGCCATACAGTCCAATTTTCTTGCTTCCTTAGCATCTTTTCAATGATGTTGCCTGAGGTAATGGTCCTCCCTTTAATTTCTAGTGCTGTCTCATCTTTCCATTTATTGCATACAAAAAATGTGTGGCATGTGTCTTCTTTCTCATGTCCAAAGTATGAACAATTTGGTCTAGCATCCCTATCCACATAGGTTCGACTGAAATTGTCCATGTCCTGTAAGAAACTGTGTTAGATAGTATTCGATCTCTCTATGAATTCTATTTGTCCAGATATCCAAGTTCGTGATGATTTTGTGTTGTCCATCTACCTTTGGTTTCATTTGACCATTGTTATTGCCATTTCTGTGTGTCATTGTTCATGTTGTTTCTGTCTCCTATATATTTCCTTTCTTCTGTCAGCAGGTCAATGGAGATTGGGTTAATAGAACACATTAAGTATAAGAAACTAACCCAAGACAAGTTGATGCAACTTGTCCCAAGACTCCATGTGAGGTGTCCCAGGCTAATAACGATGATAGTGGCTGAACTTATGTTGTAGTGTGGGTGTTTAGTTTATTTTTGTGTATACATTTTGAAATTCCTTGTGTCCATAAGGAAAGGACAATAGATGCTTGGCTTTATTAAAAATAAATCACTAACATCAGAATTTTTCAGTTTTTTCCATTGGAAACAAAATACATGCACGAATAAAAACAAAATGTTGAATGAAAAGAGAGGTTCCAAATTTGTTGGAGCTAAAAGTTGGTCTGTGTCTTTTGTGTTAGTGTTAGTAGAATTAAACAGTTTGTAGCAAGCTCTATACAATTACATACCATATTACTCTCTCTCTCCCCCCTCCCCCTCCCCCTCCCCCTCCCCCTCCCCTCTCTCTCTCTCTCTCTCTCTCTCTCTCTCTCTCTCTCTCTCTCTCTCTCTCTCTCTCTCTCTCTCTCTCTCTCTCTCTCTCTCTCTCTAAGATTATATTTCAATTACAAATTTTAATTTTAATACAGAAAACATTATTTTGTCAGTCAGTTTTATTTACTTGAGATTTATTTCAGTGAAACAAATTTCATGATTGTTTTTCTCAATGTAGTATATTGTAAATTCTTTTGGTGGTACAAGAAAAATTTTGTTAACAGTGACGGGCTCAGGTCAAGAACTGTTGGATCCTCGAAGTTGGGTTGGTGCTAGGCCTACAGGGGTTGGCCCAGTAAGCCCTTTACCTTATACAAGGGCTCATCTGCTCTCATCATCGACTAGTTCAACTTCAAGCTCTAAATCTTTAAGTAATGGCGATGCAGATTCAGTTCCTCCAACACCTGCTCCTCCCATTACACCAACTCCTAATACATACAAATTGACAACAGGGTAAGTCATTTTATTCACAAATTATAATACTTAACACTTTTAAATGAACTTAATTTTGTTGTTTTTCCTCAGAATCATGCATGACTGTTATTCTTAGTGCTTTCTGCTTTCACAGAGTAAATTTTTGAATCATAAAATTCAGCAGAGAGTAGTCTCTGCTTGTGTAAAACGATCTCCCTTCTGGATTGCTGTGTTATGTTGTGCAGCGGCTAAATGCTTTGCCGTTATGTCATCTTCGATTAAAGATAGAAGGCCATAGTTTGTTTTATGTTATTGTTTAATTATAGTTTTAATTATGTAACTTTAGTTGCTTATGTGTTGATTTAATTGTATACTGTATAGTTTTAGAAGTCAAACACTTGCTGCTATACAGTCCTTTGGAACATGTTTCAGGCATCAAGCAGTATGCTCATTGTCAGCCATATGTATTTGTCGTGGCTGACAATGAGTAAACATCTTGAATTGTAAACTGGTATTAACTTTTAGAATTGTATAGCTTTAGAATAAATTCTTTGTTGGTATGCTTAAAGTCTAGTCTTGTCTAGCATTAATTTAATGGTTTGTCCCAGAGATCCACAGATATATCTGTAACCATCTTCAACAAGGATTAAACCAAAAATTGTTTGTTTTGGTCCCAAGGAGATAGATTAGAGCTGCTTACTCCAATGCTTCTTTGGACATCCCACATCTCTCCACCCTTTCGGCTTATAATTCAATAGATGTTTGGGGATTTGGGGATGCGGCAGTTATCCATATGGATAAGATGTTCCAACCATTTTAGCTGATAGTGAGCAGTCCTGTCAAGTATGTGTATAATATTCAGTTCCTGCCTTATATCTTCATTTGTTGTATAATCTTGAAGAGTACATCTTAAGAAATTTCATTTCAGCCGCTTGAATACAACTGGCTGGGATTTCGTTAGAGTCTCAGACTTATAGAGAAGTGTAGGGAGGGCCATCATCTTGTTATATCTATAACCACAAACCAAATTATTGAGTATTTGATTTTATCCTGTAAGGGTAATAATATTCTGTCATTGTTTACCGTAAAAATATTTGTAATACTTGTACAAAGTAAATCAGATCAAAACAACTTGACATTGTGTATTTTAACTCTTATCTATTTTTGAAGATAACATTATTAAAAACAATTAATATGTCATAGTTTACTATTATTTTAGTTAGTACTCCTAAATTTGTTTTTGTTTTGTAGGGATTCCTTGCAGCTGCTATGTGATACAATGAAAAGGCAGATAATATCTCGAGCTTTCTATGGTTGGCTGGCATATTGCAGGCATTTATCAACTGTGAGAACACATTTATCAGGTCTAGTCAATGCTAATATTGTAGATGGTGAAAATGCAGAAAATGGCTTAACAAAAGAGATTTGGGAACATTTAGTAAATTCTGGTAAAGAAGAGGATAAAATACAGATTTTCAGATTAACATACTATGGCGGTGTTTCACATGAAATTAGGAAGCAGGTATTTAAGTTTTATACTCAATATATAGTTCACATATTTCTATATGTAGCATTAAACACTCTCTCTCTCTCTCTCTCTCTCTCTCTCTCTCTCTCTCTCTCTCTCTCTCTCTCTCTCTCTCTCTCTCTCTCACACACACACACACACACACACACACACACACACACACACACATTGTAATAGTACTAACACTTTACCACATTCTTATTAATAAAACGTAATAAACTTACCTTTACTGGCCAAACTTCTTCACACGAACCTGTGGATTATAAACGTGACTTAGGGTTGCGTAACTTAATGACTACGCTCATTTTTTAGTTAACTAATTCAGCTCTATTTATTTCTCATTTATAGTTATCTTTTTACGATTCAACACAATATGCTCCCTCATTCTTTATTTTCTACCTTTAAATGAACAACATTAATGTGGGGATGTCAACCCCATCTGACAATATTTACGACCACATTGAAAATACAAAAACCATTTGTCTCCTACTTCTTATAACTAAGATCTAATTATCTATTATCTATTTACGCAAAGCAACCCAGCATTTACCCATTCACTCAGTCATTCAGTTTATTACCCCATTTGTTTCATTGAGAGCTCTTTTAGTTAAAAATTTGTTTATAATTGTTTAAAATGAATTTTACGTATAGTTACTTCCTTTTCTGTTGATCTAGATGTTAAAGGTTGTACTTCTTCCGTTTTGGTGGTTCACCGTTTGAATCTGAAGGATATTCTCATTTTAAATTTTGGTCACGTTCTCACTTTTTTAGGGTTCACTGTTTTATGTTCAAAAAAAGTTCTTAAATTACTGCGTCCTTGAATTATCACTGCTTTTACATTTTATTGGTATCACTTTATACCCCCTTTAGTCCATATTTTGGAAGTTTAATATGCTTTTATGTCGAACCGGCCGGAGCCGCCGCTACGTAACCACAAACACTGTTCTATATTCACATTTTTTATATACGGGCGAGATGGAAACTGTGCCCAGCCGGTGGACGCACACCACTTACTCACGTCCGTCGTATTGAGATGTTATTTGCCGACTGCCTTTGTTCTGCGCACACAGCGAGAAAGAATGTACCTGTACGTGACAAAATGGCTGAGAACGTTGGCCGAGGTGTGCGCGCACATGTGTGAATGCGCGCCCTCGTTGCTAATCTGCATTCCAGTGCCAAGTCACACCAGTCTCGAAGATATACTCCATTCACCACATATACTTGATTGGATTAAAATTGAAAATATTTAATTTACAAATCCCCATAGGTTTGTACCGTTACAATACCCCCCCCCCAATGAGAGGTTTTCTGCCGAAACCGAAAAACTCTCATTGCTAACCCTAAGAGGATCAGTGAGGATATGGCACCAACAACCCCCCTTTAATTCTTAACACATCATGGGTAAACTACCCCCTAGCTCGGCGACTATGGCTGCACCTGCACGAGATTACTGGACTTCTCTGGGCGAGATCCCAACACTTTAAAATTGGACAGGCATTCACCACAGTACCACCTTACCTTATAACATTCCCAATAAAATTCCAAAACTGGCCTTGTACAATACCAGATCCTCTACCGATATGTATCCCCTTACATCCATACCGGGTTGCCTTTAGCAAAATACTGGGTGCGTACACATATTCATTACTAAATTACACACTATCTACACGTTAATTATTAATATAAAATTCACAAAAATATTATCTATTTGCTCCCAATCATCTCTTCACATTAATTAATTTAATCATAATTCTTAAAACTTCAAAGCCTTTATGAATTTATTTTTCTTTACAATTCCCCTTAATTTACATGTTAACAATCCTGTTAAACAAAATAAAATAAACAACTTATCCCTATCACCTATTCAAACACAATTACACATGATTACAAAATATACCATAATATAAACATCATGAATCAGCCGACACCTTCTCTAGTGAACATTAAAATTTAAAATAAAATTCTTTACTGCAAAGAACAAAAATTTTATTTTTTTTTTAAATTTAATTTCCAAAAAAATATTTTGTCAATAAAAATAATTATTCAATCATTTAATTAAATTGATTAACAAAAGAATCTGTAAATCAATTATAAGGAACATACTACATGTCATCAGCTCAGCTGATACCTTATGGTCAGGCGAATGACCTTACCCTAGACACACTCCAAAAAATTATACAATGTAAAATGCATAACACATGTTTATAATTCCTACACTCTAACATAATACAACATAATAAACTAATAAACACCTCTCCTAGAATTAATCTTTTCAAACAGTAAAGTCATTTATAAAATTATCATATAGAGTATAACATATTTAAATCAACTACTTCTGAACAAGTTATCTACTGGAAAACGTTAATCATCTGCCTTTGGCATAATATCTCTTGGCTCAAAGTAAAATCATTTAATTAGCTCATCCGCATACTTCAGTTTAAAGTGTTAATTCGTTACTACCCTTAGTAACCTCCTTCCGCACACACTATGGCCCCCCTGGACTGTAGTGCCCAGTTGCTTCCACAAGGACTGAAGTTAGGGAGGAATTTTGTCATCTCCTGTCCTTGCTTCGGCCTTACATTTTTAAATTCCAGATATAATAACATCTGATTTCATAGTTACAACCTTAAGACGGGTCTATCACCTTTTTTACTGTTCCTACACGAACAAGGTGATAGCCGCTGTTCCATAGTTCCGGGGATTTCCCCTAAGTCAATTTCCCCGTTAATTTCAAATTCACACCAATTTTCAAGGCAACCAACCATGGTCAGTTTTACAATTTCTGCCCACAGCTGGCTGTTGTCCAAAACCACGATTAGTGCTGGTGAAACAGTAATCGCCCGAAAAGGCGGGGAAATCATCTTTCATTAGCATGTTTTTACATCATCATTTCTATACACTGTACGATAGCAATTAACATATAACATAATATTATACAAGGTTGTACAGTGTATTTTACGCCCTATTTAGGCCTCCGATTTTGGTAACATGCTTTGATGTTACTCATCAACACTTAACGCTATCTACAGTGACACATGCCGCCACTGCAATAGCCTAACTTATAGCTAAACTTATGTCCTTCTGCTTTTACTAACACCACATTCCACAATTTATTTCCTCATTCTGTTGACACCAAACAACCCCCCAAAATCCCAAAATCACCCCTTAATCTTGCACAATAACAAGTCTCTTTTTTTTTTCTTTTTTTTTTTCAGGGCCCATCCTTCACTTCATACAAATAGTGAGTACCACAAAACATTTACTTGTTTACTTAGACTAATTTATTCATAATTTTACAATCTGGTACCAACTAATGATTTTAATCTTTAATTACAATTCAATTTACAATTTAATAAAAAGAATTTACTCTCTCTCCTTCCATTGAAATAAGCATTTCATTTACATCTGATTAAAAATTTACAAACATTTCAATTTTAGGTTTGGTTTCAAATTCTATTAACTCTTTACCTTGTTATATTTTATTATTACACTTCAAGTATGAATTTCTGTTAAGTGTTTTCATCATCAATTGGTTTGGGTGATTCACAGTTATCCACAATGATTCGATTTATCGAATGGGCATTTAGATATAACCTTGCCCCCCTTCTTCTTTCTAACAATCACTAACAGATTTACATAGGGTGACACCAATCTCTCAAAAATATTTACCTCCACTAATTCTCTAACTTCACTTAAATCATTCTCCTCTTATTACTAAATACCTGATACTCTCTTTGTACTTAGGATGTGTGTTCCCTCCATTATACTCATTCCCTTATTAGTTCCTGCCCCTTTCCAGGTAACTCCGCCAACGCTCATTTACGGTTCACCTCCCGCCACTACGCCTTGCGTTGAGGACTCCTTACCATACCACCCTCTTTACAAAATTTCACCATCATCTATTTATTCCCCAATTACATCACTCTCACTACTCTACATACATGCACTATCGCTACAGTGTCCCTACTATTACCCCTTTTCCGTATTACTTGTATTCCAAAATTCTTATTTTGTCTAACACCCATTAAAGTTAACTCTGACTGATTCAAATGCTTTATTGAAATAATTATTATCACCCAAACTCTACCTTTTACAACATTTTACATTAAGTTAATGATGAAAACTACACTAGAAAACTCATAACTACCTCAAATTAATTTCATCCTTTAATATAAACCTTTGAAACTCATTTAAAATTTGTTATTCAAACAGTAAACATTTTACTTTATTTAAATTGCATTATAAACTTCATACTTACGTTACATCACTCAATTGAATAAACACATGATTGATTCCTGTCATAGACACAGAATTATAAACATTCATTCCAACAAACATAGCATACATAACTCCATGTATCTTCTGAAACATAACAATCATATGACTCCACAGCTAAACACATTTTACATTTATTCATTTACAATTTATTTTAAAGTTCAAATCTCAGAAAATCATTTAAATAATTATTCTCATTATTTATTTAATCTGATAAAATATTCTTATTATTAAAATCATTTTCTACTACATACACACATTGTTTATATAGAATACATACCACCACAAACACAGTTAATTTCACTATAAATTTATTTACAATTCTTCGTCATATCATTTCATCGTTTACCACACCTCATTTCATTAGTTAGCTAGGTCATCACCATAAACTAAAATAATTAAAATGTCCATTCACTGATTTTTTATTTAACCCCCATCATCGTATATGAGTCTCACTTTTACATAACAGTTATTATCTTTAACTACACTCCTATCGTTATTATGATTTATATAATATCCCTTGCATATTAATTTATCCCCTCGATCACAAGAATAATTCACCAGATTATTCTTCCCTATTAACTCATAAAACCTGTTTACTCTGGTATTTTTTGTCCTGTCTCCGTCAGTATTTTTGGTCAACATAAGGTAAGTTATTTTATCATATTCTTCTACTATATCAATCACATTATAAGGTAAGTGTTTATCATCTACAACAGTATCATCAAAATAATCATCAATCTTTATTTCACAAGGTAAGTATTTCATATCATCTATTCTCTCTAATCCTAACCTCTCTATCAACTCTTTATAACTTCTACCTAACTTAAATACTTTTATCTCCCCATCAACACACAACTCTCTCTCTAAATATCTCTCACCATAATGCCATATCACATTTTCTCTACCATCCCATACAGAGGGTACTGCTATATTAAAACACCTCCTGCTTCCTCCAGGAACAACACAAAATTTCAAAGGTCAATTATTGGTAGAACACTTATCTACCCAATACATTCGTGAAGACCTTTCTTCACCCCCCACAACACCACGGGAAAATTTTACCCTCTGCAACCCCTCTACCTGTAAACTCTCTTCATACTCTCTCTCTAACTGATTAACACTCACTAACATTCCATTGTTACACTCTACTTCAACTAAAACTTCATTAGCACTCTCAATATTCACAACTTTATTCTCTAACACCACATTTTTAATTATATCATTTTTATTCTCACTTTTTAGTTCAGTATTAGATTCATTACTGTAATTACCACTTACCTTGTTATTAATTATTTCTTCGTTATTATTAACAACATTATTACCACTTACCTGTTTTAATTTGACTTCTGCATTCTCTTTTAATTCATCTGTCTCTGGTTTCCGGAATAATTTGTCCATCTTGTCAAAATGTTTATTCATCATATCAAAACCCTTATCCATTATTTCCTTTCTTTCATATAAACATTTCTTTATCTCATTGCACATCATCATGATATACATCTTATAATCAGATTCACTCATATTATCATTATTTACCTTATTGTCTGCCACCCGATCAACTTTATCTTCGTTAAATTGGTCTGGCTCTCTACCATTTCCTACCACCACTACAGCGTCATCATTACCATTAGGCCTATTCACTGTCTTATTCTCTACTCCTATCACTTCAACTATCTTACCTTTATCCTCACTATGTTTTTTTAATTTCGGCGAATATTCCCTCTTCTTGTTCTTCCATCCGTCTCAAATTATTGTCCAAATTACCCCACTCATCGTCCGTCATTCTATCCACAATCCCTCTGAATTCGCCTTCCCATTCGTCCCACGCGAAATCTATATCGTTTACTTGTGTCATGTTAAACAAAATTTATTTATATTTATTTATTTATAAACAAAACAATTATATATAAAAAAACCCTATTATCCCTAATACAATCGTTATCAAAAAGTGAAAGTAAACACACCACCGCCACCAAAACATAACATTATCCTACGTGTATATTTACGTAATACCTTAACCTCTAAATCACGCTCATACCCACTCGTAGGTGTGGTTTATATAAATTATTTTGTAAACAGTCCCTGTTCGGGCACCAAATGTAATAGTACTAACACTTTACCACATTCTTATTAATAAAACATAATAAACGTACCTTTATGGGTTCTTCATATGAACCTGTGGATTATAAACATGACTTAGGGTTGCGTAACTCAATAACTATGCTCATTTTTTAGTTAACTAATTCAGCTCTATTTATTTCTCATTTATAGTTATCTTTTTACGATTCAACACAATATGCTCCCTCATTCTTTATTTTCTACCTTTAAATGAACAACATTAATGTGGGGATGTCAACCCCATCTGACAATATTTACGACAATATTGAAAATACAAATACCATTTGTCTCTTACTTCTTATAACTAAGATCTAATTATCTATTATCTATTTACGCAAAGCAACCCAGCATTTACCCATTCACTCAGTCATTCAGTTTATTACCCCATTTGTTTAATTGAGAGCTCTTTTAGTTAAAAATTTGTTTATAATTGTTTAAAATGAATTTTACGTATAGTTACTTCCTTTTCTGTTGATCTAGATGTTAAAGGTTGTACTTCTTCCATTTTGGTGGTTCACCGTTTGAATCTGAAGGATATTCTCATTTTAAATTTCGGTCACGTTCTCACTTTTTTAGGGTTCACTGTTTTATGTCCAAAAAAAGTTCTTAAATTACTGCGTCCTTGAATTATCACTGCTTTTACATTTTATTGGTATCACTTTATACCCCCTTTAGTCCATATTTTGGAAGTTTAATACATTTTTGGCTCCGAGCCTTTTATGTTGAACCGGCCGGAGCCGCCGCTACGTAACCACAAACACTGTTCTATATTCACATTTTTTATATACGGGCGAGATGGAAACTGTGCCCAGCCGGTGGACGCACATCACTTACTCGCGTCCGTCGTATTGAGATGTTATTTGCCGACTGCCTTTGTTCTGCGCACACAGCGAGAAAGAATGTACCTGTACGTGACAAAATGTCTGAGAACGTTGGCCGAGGTGTGTACGCACGTGTGTGAATGCGCGCCCTCGTTCCTAATCTGCATTCCAGTGCCAAGTCACACCAGTCTCGAAGATATACTCCATTCACCACATATACTTGGTTGGATTAAAATTGAAAATATTTAATTTACAAATCCCCATATGTTTGTACCGTTACAATATCACATATCAGTGATGACAGATTTCTTACTGAATGAATGTAGGTTTTATGTTATATATACCTTGGTTTTAGTATTATATTTTATTACTGTCAAGCAATTTAAAATTTACTTTTTAGGTTTGGCCATATTTATTGGGCCACTATTCATTTGGGAGCACTACAGAAGAACGTGAAGAATTAGATAGAGTAAGTAGACAGAACTATGAAACAACAATGTCTGAGTGGTTAGCTGTAGAAGCGATTGTTCGTCAGCGAGATAAAGAAACAATGGCTGCAAACTTGGCAAAGTTGTCGAGCGAGAGTACAAGTGGTGATGCACCTCCGCAAACCCCTACAGCAACCTTGCAACAAGAGCTGAGTAATGATGTAAGTTTATTGTATTATAGGCCTACATACATTATGTTTGAAACTGTGCATTTTTTATATTTAAATTTCAGTAAAAATGATGTAAAAGTGTTGTCAAATTCAATCCTATGTGGTGTAATGAAGGAACAGAACAAATAATATGGTTTGTCAGATAGACTATACATCGTCATATAAATTGCTACTAACGTCCCATATCACCTTAAAGTACGTGGTAGTGTTATACTACTGATAATAAAATACAATATAATATCTTTACACTTAGTCAATAATTTCAAAGGTCGGACGCCATCTTGATCAAGAAACGTAAATCTAAACCTGAAGTTTACTTACCTTTATAAGTTATTACAGGGCAGGAATTCGTTTAAGCGAATTTCTTGAGTAGCGGAAAGTGTTATGTGAAATAATAATACTTTGTTAAAATTTTTACCAAATGATATTACCCAGTTTATTTATGACATTTACTTACATATATTCTCCACCAGGTGGCGACAAAATTACTTTAAATTACTTTAAATTTCTCTTTTACAAACCCTCCAAAATACCTACACAGTAAACATTAAACATTTGATATGTGGTTTATAGATATATATATTTTATATTTGCACAACCCAGCACTTTTTAAATATTATTTTGTTCCCGCTCTCTCTCTCTCTCTCTCTCTCTCTCTCTCTCTCTCTCTCTCTCTCTCTCTTACAAATTTTTGTTTTTTATGAGCTCATTTTTTATTTAATGAATAATTTTGGTCATTAATTATGAATTTACTGAATTGGTCATTTATTTTCTTTGATAGGTAAGGGTTATAGCTGATACTTAGCTTCCATTTTTTTGGGTAGATGTCACCACACTACTCGAATCCTGTCATCGTGCAAAATCTGATTCTTTACATTGTCTTAGGGCCCACACTCTCGAATCGTAGTGTCCCCCCTCGAATCACACTTTGGCAGATTTTATGCTGCACGTAGAAGTCCGGACCGTTGCCGATTCTTCACGGTTTCATTTGGCCGATGACACCTACTCAAGCCCAGTTACAACACCAACATTACCGATATTTCATCAAAAGTTATTAAACCACTTTTGGTGGTGTAAAATTTACACAAACACTCGTAGTGAATACGCCGGCCGCGTGAAGTGCCGACCGGCTCGGTTCACTGTCTGGACGAAAATGACCCAGAGTCTTTGTTAAACATTGCGTAGGTGGGGCAAAACTACGTCACGAGTTTTTTGTTCTGCAGCCAAACTCAGTCGCATACAATGAGTCTTACATTCCTTGCGGCTGACGTAATTGTGAGCTTGTTTGTTTACTGCTTATCTGTGACACATAGTTTTTTGCGACATTTGTAGCTTTTCAGCGAATTCGACCGAAATCCTGTTAACTCCAAAGTGCGTTGTTTAAAATATTCTACAGTTTATTCACCAAAACTTTATAGGGATTATAAAATAAAATTATTATTATTACAGAATAAATGGTTAGGGAATAAAAATACAATAATTATGGTTTTTAGGACCATAGATTTACAAAATTAGTATCGTACCAGAATTGTACTGTCACAAACCCCCTCAATGAAAGATTTTATGCCGAAGCATAAAAACTTTCATTGACACATTCGTACTTCCTAAAGGGATCAGCCAGGATATGTCGCCACAACCCCCTTACAATTTATATGAAAAGAAATACAATAACTCACCCGTGGTCCGATGATGATGACAGTACCTGCATGACCTTACTGGACTTCTCCTTCGAGATCCCAACACCATAAGGCCAATCAGGCGCGTAACGCTCCTGCTCTGATGCTCTGGCCAGCTCAGGACCGCCGTCACAACATCACCAAACACTGAAACAATAAATCAAAAATATCAAAATAGTGGCTTGGTATATTACTATATCCATAACCGATCTGTTTCCCCTTAGCTATGTGCTGGTTTGCGTTAAGCACTGGGTTTGCTTCAAATCAACAAGAATTATATAGAAATGCCATTCTCTTCATGGACTATCCTTTATTTAAAAAATCTTTTCGATTCCCATCGATAATAATTAACTCTTTCTGTTTTCATAATTAATGTAATTATAAAAGAAACAAATATCTAAATGAAATACATGGATATAATAAATATATTGCGACAACACAAATTACTAAACTATTGGCGCATAGGATATGGTAGTATGTGTATCTTAAATTAAAAGTCTATATTGGAGGGTTTAAGATTATTTATTGCACAAGACATAAGTAATTGTTTATATGGTATATTTGATATGTACAGAATGTAGTGTTTGATATAGAGTCTTTCTTTTTTTTAAAATGTTAAATACTGTTCATACACATGACATGATACGTTACATAAAGAAGATTCCCACGATGATGTTGCTGAAGAGAAGGGCAGGTCTTTGCTGTGTAGTTGGGTCGTCAGGTGTGGCTTATAAATGACAGATGATCACCCTGAAACGCTTACAGCTGGGCTGGTGTCCTGTAACAGCTGGGCTGGTGTCCTATAATTCCCACGATGAATCTGACGCTTCGCACACACAACGGTTCTATGGATCTTACTACTCGTTAAATTAATATAGAGTTTATGACCAACAAGTATCTCAGGTGACAGTGAGTTTAATCTAATAACGGTATATTGAACTTATACCACTCCGGACTCTTCAAGTGTTCATGCGAATCACAAGTCTACCGCGATCAGCAGACCACCCTATGCGGAAATCTGGCACTAACACGGAAACTTCTTGATGAAACAACTTACTATTACGTATCTACTAAATTTTACTGACACTGCAGAAAATCTCACACAGTGATACAGTTACACTCACCTATTACACATGTAATACTTTAATAATAATACCGTGTGTAAATAGTTAATATTCAACTGTTCTGCGTCACACGCGTTACTATCACCGAATAGTCTTTACAGATTCTTGCAAGCGACAGAATCTTGTACAAGAACTGCGTGACCCGATCGTGATAGCGGGTAGAGAATAACTCTCGTAATTATGCACACAATGCTGTAATAATAATATTGTGTGTAGTTGTAAAACACGAATAACTCTGAGTCTTCACGCGTTACTATCGTCGAATAGTCTTTACAAATTCTTGCAAGCGACAGAATCTTGAACAAGAATTGTACGTCCTGTTCGCGGTAGCAGGCTGAGAAGAACTGCCTCTGTAACAACGGGCTTAAGAAAATTTCCAACCACCTTCCAGCATTCTATTGGTGGAAGGAAGTCACGTGGTTACATACACCATGACATGCACTTTTCATGCTGTAAAGTGCATTTACTTTGTAAGAGCATGCATAGCGGTAATCAGAATACCCTTATCTCATGCATAACTGCATACTTTACTAATATCATATATGAATGTAAATAATAGCCAGAAATATACAGGGATTGTAGTGAATACATATGTCTATGTTCAGTTCAATGTCAAACACAACGATAATTAATTCACGCACAGCCCGGGAAACGTTAACCACTCTCGCACGCGCGCACATTTCCACAAACACAGTACATGAATAACAATAAATAAATAATACACAGTTTTACTAAACTAAACCTTTATCCATACTAAAATACAACTGATAACATAACCAAATCTAACCATTTGCCAATATAAACATGAATGTTCATAGTCTGTGTATTATATGAGCTTGCCCCGCTTTTTATGATCCTGTGATTCGTTGCAGGATTAACCCCTTCCCGCATAAAAAAAAAATTTTTTTTTTTCTTTAGTTAACTAACAAAAAATAAAAAATTTTTGTTTTCTCGATAAACCAAAACAATTTCCTAATCCTGAAACAATAATACTAATACCCTCGAACTAAAATCAAATAAACATCCTCAAATCAATACTAACATTTCCTAACTGTCACTTTGACAGGAGCACCAAAACAAATACACATGTTCTTGATAAGCAGATAAAATTACTCAGGGTCACAAAGTACAACAGACTGAATTCCTTATCTTAACTCGATTATCGTTCGTACACAGAGTCATCTTACATATAACATTTAAACCTGAACTGACATATTTAAATAGCTACACATTCGTACCCCTATATCCTGACATTTATCTAAGGTGATTTATGGATCCTTTGTATAATATTTTCTCAATGAGGAAGCATGGAATTTACCAATCGCCCGGTTGGTATTTGGGTTGGTTAATATAAATGTATTTTTTCCAACTTGCTCCGACAGGGTATAAGGACCATTATATAGCCTAAAAAACTTTGCGGCTGTGTTGTCCTCCCTTCTACCAACATTAAATGCTCTTAAAAGCACACTCTCTCCAGTCTTGAACTTCACCAGTTTATGTTCCGCATTAAATTTTTCCGTGCGCTCCTCAGCGCACTTTTTAATGCATCTTCTCGCCTCGATTTTCTTTATCTCGACTGGTATAGGCATATTCTGCGTCGCTATCCTTTCAATGTGCTTTTCCCAGACCCGGCCTGGCATTTCTCCGGTTTGGAGTTAATTTGGGGTATACCCAGTAGTAGAATTATAATTTCCATTTATGGCTGATTCAAAAAATTCCAGGAATTCCGGCCACTTACTCTGGTTAGTATTACAGTACGTCCGGAATAACCGTCCCAACGCCTTATTGACCCGTTCGGCCAAGTTACCCTGCGGTCTCCGGATCGCCGTCAGGACCGTCTGAACACCGTCTTTCTCAAGCTCGGAGTGCCACTTGGTGTTCGTAAATTGCTTACCTTGATCTGAGAGTATCTTCCTTACAGGATCATTTTTCGGCATGTATCTATTTAGTATAATGTTTATGACAGCCGACGTTGTAGGTCTACCAATAGCGTACAGGCTAACATGTTTGGTAAAAGCATCCGTAATGACGACAAGGTTCTTCATTCCACGCGCCGCCCGCGGAAGTGGACCCAAAAAATCAATGCAGACAAGGTCATTTTTATTACGTGCAACAATGTTACCCATTTCTACCTGGGTATGTTGGTTCGGATATTTCGCTGTTTGGCAGATGTGGCATGTGCGGAGTATGGCCTTTATTTTCCTGGTTATATTTAGCCACACAAAATCCTCCCGCATTGCCAGGTAACATTTATAAGGCCCCGCATGAGCCAGACTCTCATGACACATCCAGGTGAGGTCTTCCACCATCGCGTCAGGCACCATAATCTTCCATCTGCCATTGATAATTTTATACAATACATCTTTATATATTCTGTACTTAGGGTTTTCTTGGATCCGGATCGCGTCACAGATCTGCTTCAATTTGGTGTCCCGCTGCTGTTCCATACCAATATTTTTTAACTTATTTTTAAGACTGTCTTCTAATTTATATTTGACAGCAAGAATTTGTACTTCCTGGTTATTAGACGTATGACGCTCTTCCACCATTGGAGGGTATCGGCTTAACATGTCAGCTGTTTTGTTCTCGCTTGCCTTACAGTACTTAATTGTGAAGCCATACTCCTGAATGGCCATGATCCAACGGGATATGCGAGTGTTAGCCAACTTGCAGCGCAGCATGAACGATAAGGCGTGGTTGTCCGAAAGGATTTCGAAATGTTGTCCAACCAGGTAATAACGAAATTTGCTGATGCAGTATACAATAGCCAATATTTCTTTCTCTGATGTGAAATAGTTGTAACAGTACAAAATGACCCAATACCATAATTATGGGATTTAAGGGTAATTTTTCAATGTTTTATATTGTTTAATCATTAAAATACAGAATGGTTAGGTCCATTGTCCCTATATACGGAGGAACAAAGCAAATTCAGCAAGAGTACCATACCAAGGTCACCGTTGGACGTGCGGGAGCCGGTAAAAGCCATGGCGGTGTTTGTGACGAATGACTTTAAATATACATTGTGATTGGACAATAACGCTGTTCCGTCATAACCAAAACCAATGATGCACTGAATACAGTGCATGCGACTAGGCGTTGTCCTGTATGACAAAGCTTAATGACGTCAAACACACTAACACAAGCATAAATTTGCATATTCATCGGTCTCAGTTCAGCACAGTACACCAGAGAGGCCACAGCGATGTATCGCTGTTGGCATTAGTATTCATCCAAAAGTTGTAAAAAGCCTAGTCAAAATTCATAATATGTGATTACAAAGTCAGAGAACACTTAAACAACAGTATATAGTAAAAACATTAAATGTAGAGTCAGTGCAGACGATTTAAAAAGCCAGAATGATGAGGCGAACACCGGCCATACTCCTGGGGAACATCTGATACCAGCGAGGGAGCGACGCTACACCGTTCTCAGAGAAGTCACAAATATCTTTTTTATTATCATATTAATGAGCTCATTAAATCAATCTCAAAATTGTATGAAATGTAATTGTAATAGAGAGTGTGAATGAGTGGGCGCGTGAGCTAAGGCGTGGCCATGCTTCTATACATAGAGGGCATTGGTTTGTGTTTTATATAATACGATGACTGCAGTTAGAAAACAAAAAGAATATATATCTAAAACGGATGACGAGATTTACAATTCATATACTTAGTCAAAATAATGGAATAAGTTTGGAAGAAATATAGCCACCATTTTGTCTTTTAGTAATAACACTTGACGCCATTTTGGGGCACCTTTTAATGTATGTTATGTTGTTCATGCAATTAAAACTAGTAATCATTTTCCATCAAGAAACAGTGTTATCATTGTGTCACCTTTTCTGTGTATTCAAATCTCGCTGTAACGAAACCCTGGACCCCTTAGGTAAAAAGTATTGCAAAAGGAAAGGCACGTGCTCTCAAATAACGAAAAACGGTAAGTACACATGTGTACCCTATCTTGATAGTGATTATACATATATAATTACAAATAAATTATGTGTAAATGTGAGTAGAGCGACAAAGTTGCGTTCAGCCCCTTTTAGTGACCTACTGCTGTGCGCAATTATTTTGTGCTCACCCATCTCATTCCGTTGGTAGAGTACCCCCCCGATGGCATAATCTGAAGCATCGCAATTCAAGACATACGTGCCCTCTTTCTCAGGATGGAACACGTGCAGGTTTCTGCTATACAAATTTTTTGTCGCGTCGAATGCATGCTGATGATGCTCCTCCCATCTCCATTTAGTACTCTTACGAAGCAGTTCCAATAACGGCTCAATTGTTCCAGAATATTCTGGAGTAAAACGTTGGAAGTAACCAGTCAATCCAAGGAATGCTCTGATATCCCTGGGTTTTGTGGGTTTCGGGAACTCCATGATCGCATGTATTTTTTCCGGGTCCGTTGTTATACCTTCTGCTGAGATTATATGTCCCAAAAATTTAATTTGCGATTTTCCAAACTCGCACTTTTCAAGGTTGAGAGTCAGGTTAGCGGCTTGCAATTTCTGAAATACAATCTTGAGATGTTCAAGATGTTCCTCAAATGATTTTGATATGATCAAAATATCATCAACAAATATGCTGACAAAGTCTTCCACCTCGGGTTCCAGAGCTAATTCCAAACATCTGACCATGGCCGCTAAACTTGTAACTAAACCAAAGGGAACTACTCTAAACTGGTAGCATTTATTGCGATATAGAAATGCTGTGTACTTTCTTGATTCTTTGGCAAGGGGAATCTGCCAGAATCCACTTTTGAGATCAAGGCGAGACATATATTTAACCCCTTGACATTTAATGAATAGGTTCTCCGCATTCGGAGCACAGTCAAAGCATTTTTTTGTAATAGAATTAAGATTTCTCATGTCGAGACATAATCGAATGTCGTTATTTTTTTTTTTTAACAACAACCATAGGATTTAGAAAATTGCTATCAGTTCGTTCTATCACACAATTCTCAAGCATACTCTTAACTTCCGCATCAACCTGTTGTTGATAGTGAAGGGGAATGGGGTAAGTCTTCCGTACAAATTTATTTTCATCAGTGACTTGAATGTTGTGTTCATATACGTTTGTGGTGGTAGGTTTGTTTGAAAACACCGATCCGAATTTATCAAGCACACGTTGCAGTTTATCTTGCTCACTGCTCGTTATTTGCCTGCTGTGTGTCCGCAGATTATGTGTTATCTTATCAGCACGTTGAACAGCTGGGCGGGCTACTGTAGTCAGTTCACATCCAGACCCCGTCTTACCCCTCCTGCGTCCTAATCTGATATCGTGTTTACTATTATTAACAGTACATTTCAATAGTTTATTAGGGAAATCAATGGTCGCGTGCAGTTTATTTAATGCATCCACTCCCAAAATAATATCATACATGAGTTTCTTGATAATAAGCACCGTGACTTCTATTTCCATTCCCTGAATGGATATTGTTATAAGTGCTTGACGGTCCACCCTCTGAGATTCACCTGTCGCTGATTTTATGATTTTGTGGGTTACTGGCAGAATCGGGATTTTTTAAAAATGTTTCTTGTGCCTCTCAAGGAACCGCTCATCCATTAACGATATTTCTGCACCGCTGTCGAACAAAACCTCACCGACACATCCGTTAATTTTCGCGTTGACAATGAGGTCAGTGTCATTTTCAATACTAATAATTTTCTCACCTTCATTATTATTATTATTGCAAATTAAACAATCTCTAATTTCGGCAGGATATAGGCCAGACACCACAAATTTATTCTTATAACTAACATCTTTCACATTTGATTTATTGAACTGCTTTTTATTGTTACAACGGGCTTTTGAAACTTCATTCATACCTTTATGTGTATTAGTTACTTTGTTGCACGGACTCACGCCGTGCAGCCTTACACGTTTTGTGACTGCTCTACATCGGAATCATCTTCCGCCACTACTGCTACTTTATTGGTATTAAATTTCTGATTGGTATTTCTATTGGGTATTTTATGTTGTTGTTGTTGTGGTGACTGTGTTTGCTTGGTCTGAGTCTGATATTGAAAATTTTTACGCGGTGTCTCATTATTGTTACCACTGTTATTCGGGTTGTCGATACCTTCCCATTTTGTAAGTAATATGAGTAGCTCTTCCAACGACTTAACTCCTTGTGTAAGGACGGCCACCTGTATGCCGCGTCCAAAATGGTGCGCAAGTTTACTTACTATGTCAGGTTCAGTTAAGTTAGGCTCAAGATACCTAGCTCTTGATATCAACTGAATCACATATGATTCTTTAGAACCTATGGTATTGGAATATTTTCCAAACTCCAGCTGTGCACGGATCTTCCTCTGGATCTCCTCATTCCAGTATCTAGCCCTGAAATGTCTTACCAGGTCTTCATACATGTTGATTTTATCCTGGACAACAGCGAACCACTCCGCTGCAGTACCCTTAAGTCACCGCACTATGAAATTAATTTTATCAGCTTCACTTAAGTTGTCGCCAATTGCCTCCAGATCCCGCTGGCAAACCTTAATGAAATTCATGGGGTTTTCATTCTCACGCCCAAAGAACTTTAGCTGTGAATTGACGTCATCCAAAGTCTTATAGACATACATGGTACAGTTTAGTGGTGACGAGGTAGTTTGCAACCATGACATTTGATGTTGCAGCTCTTGAATCCTCAGGTCTTGTTCGGCCATTAATTCATTCACCGTGGATCTGTGTTGTACTACTTGCTCTTCCATTCCAGAGAGTTTCGCTTCACATTCACTAAGTCGTGACTTATTAACTTCCAAACTCGTCTCTATATCCGCTTTCATAGCTTCCACTGACTCGCTAATACGCTTTTCTGCCGCTTCTATCATTTGTTTGCTTTGTTTTGATTGCTCCTGCACGGCAGCATATATTCTTTTGTTTTCGTCATGGAGCGATCTGTTTTGTTTCTCGATTCTGCTGAAAGCTTCTGTATACTCATCTTCACCTCCTCTTGACGGGCTTTATTTTCCTCTTTATCAGCTTTCCGCCCATCTTTACTTTCTTCTGAAATTTTCTGTATACTCACTACTAAGGCAGCTAACGTATTCTTTAATTCTGCTATATCCGCCATATTGATTAAAATTCAGTTTAAAATTTTAACAAACTTATATTGAGTTATACGCAAAAAAAGTTATTATTACTACAAGATTAGAACGTATTGTAACCAGGTTATATGCACACCGAAAGCAGTTCAAAATATCAAAATGTAAATACACCTTATCTAATACACAAACAACTAATAATCTACCTCCAATATACTGATAAAATTTGTTTATATATGACACACAAGAGAATATGCACAATTGATAAATTATATCCTCAGATCTTCATATGAACTATACACATACAATTATTACATTAATTATAATTATATGTTGGTTTTTACCAACAAATTTTATACTCATAGACAAATATATAATAGCGTAAAATTACCGCTATTTTACGTGCCCTACGTTGCTAAGCGCCAAAATATCTCTATGCGACAACACAAATTACTAAACTATTGGCGCATAGGATATGGTAGTATGTGTATCTTAAATTAAAAGTCTATATTGGAGGGTTTAAGATTATTTATTGCACAAGACATAAGTAATTGTTTATATGGTATATTTGATATGTACAGAATGTTTGATATAGAGTCTTTCTTTTTTTTTTAAATGTTAAATACCGTTCATACACATGACGTGATACGTTACATAAAGAAGATTCCCACGATGATGTTGCTGAAGAGAAGGGCAGGTCTTTGCTGTGTAGTTGGGTCGCCAGGTGTGGCTTATAAATGACAGATGATCACCCTGAAATGCTTACAGCTGGGCTGGTGTCCTGTAACAGCTGGGCTGGTGTCCTATAATTCCCACGATGAATCTGACGCTTCGCACACACAACGGTTCTATGGATCTTACTACTCGTTAAATTAATATAGAGTTTATGACCAACAAGTATCTCAGGTGACAGTGAGTTTAATCTAATAACGGCATATTGAACTTATACCACTCCGGACTCTTCAAGTGTTCACGCGAATCACAAGTCTACCGCGATCAGCAGACCACCCTATGTGGAAATCTTGCACTAACACGGAAACTTCTTGATGAAACAACTTACTATTGCGTATCTATTAAATTTTACTGACACTGCAGAAAATCTCACACAGTGATACAGTTACACTCACCTATTACACACGTAATACTTTAATAATAATACCGTGTGTAAATAGTTAATATTCAACTGTTCTGCGTCACACGCGTTACTATCACCGAATAGTCTTTACAGATTCTTGCAAGCGACAGAATCTTGTACAAGAACTGCGTGACCCGATCGTGATAGCGGGTAGAGAATAACTCTCGTAATTATGCACACAATGCTGTAATAATAATATTGTGTGTAGTTGTAAAACACGAATAACTCTGAGTCTTCACGTGTTACTATCGTCGAATAGTCTTTACAAATTCTTGCAAGCGACAGAATCTTGAACAAGAATTGTACGTCCTGTTCGCGGTAGCAGGCTGAGAAGAACTGCCTCTGTAACAACAGGCTTAAGAAAATTTCCAACCACCTTCCAGCATTCTATTGGTGGAAGGAAGTCACGTGGTTACATACACCATGACATGCACTTTTCATGCTGTAAAGTGCATTTACTTTGTAAGAGCATGCATAGCGGTAATCAGAATACCCTTATCTCATGCATAACTGCATACTTTACTAATATCATATATGAATGTAAATAATAGCCAGAAATATACAGGGATTGTAGCGAATACATATGTCTATGTTCAGTTCAATGTCAAACACAACGATAATTAATTCACGCACAGCCCGGGAAACGTTAACCACTCGCGCACGCGCGCACATTTCCACAAACACAGTACATGAATAACAATAAATAAATAATACACAGTTTTACTAAACTAAACCTTTATCCATACTAAAATACAACTGATAACATAACCAAATCTAACCATCTACCAATATAAACATGAATGTTCATAGTCTGTGTATTATATGAGCTTGCCCCGCTTATCATGATCCTGTGATTTGTTGCAATATATATAAATCCCAAATTTATGGATATAATTACCTAAATCTCCCTTTAAATTAATTACTCAAACAGGGAGAAAAACATTTTATAGAAAAAAAAAAAATTAATAAAATCTTATTGAAATTAATATTATTATTATTATTATTATTATTAACAGTTATTAACTGGCGCTGTTAGTAATATTTACCCCACTTTCTCCTCTACACACTCTATTTCCCCCCCCCCCACCCTGAACTGTTGCATTCAGTTGCCTCCACAAGGACTGAGGCAGAAGGAGTGAGCACTTTTTTCTTTTCTCTCTCTCCCATCCTTGCTTCAGCTTTATAAAACCTTCAGGGTATGTACCCCTACTTTCATTCTTATAATATGCCCCTAAGGTCTACCACCCCAATCGAGGTGAAGTAGCCTATGCAAACAAAGAATCTTAGATTCCCCTGAACCTCCCATTAAATTTCCAAGTTTAACCAATTTTATAGGCAACCAACCATGGTCAGGTTTAACAATTGCTGGCCACAGCTGGTTGTCGTCCAGAACCACGATTAGTGTTGGTAAGACAGTAATCGCCCGAAATATGGGGAATCGCAATAGTATGACACATTGTGTCTTATGTAGTCCCATTTGGAACTACCCTACAACTAACAGGTTATACATATAAATCCATTACAAGACTAACCCATATTATAAACATAATAATCATATTTAACACTGTTCATAAAGCAGTCTCAATATATCACCATAGTATCACTATGTCCTTTTAACCCCGTAAGGTTGTTACTTCAATATAAAATTTAAAAATGATTTCAAAATTCAAATATCATCTCAACAAAAAATTTGATTTCTTTCTTTAGTTTACATAATTAAATTTGTAGACACTTTTCAAGTCCCAACTTTCACTTTTCAAAACCAATACCTTCTCACTACAGAATAACAAGTACAACAATGGATCATCTTATATTCTTAGGTTATACAGAAAAATAACTCTGTAATGAGTTAAAATTTTAAGTTACAAAATTTTATATGTTCTATTCTATAAATTTTAGAATAAACTAATGTTCGTGGAAAAATGCCAATCTTATAGTTTTTTTTTTTTCGCGAACTAGGGGTCCCCCTCCCCGTTCAACAATAAGATTAAATTTCTACTTGCACCAATTTATGGAGTAAGACCATCGTTGCTTTCACCCCCTAATGGCAGTTCCGCCAACCATGGTCCGCCTCCAGAATGCCAAAATCCACGATCAGAGGTGGTGAGTCTGTGATCGCCCGAAAATGGGGGAGAGTCCCTTCTGAAAAATAATATACCCAATTAATACTCATACACTCACTAATATCAAAAGCAAAAACAACAATATACCTAAGATGACCAGTACAATTTTAAATTTGTAGCACTGTGTGTTCCTACTATCTCTCCAGTTACGTTGTTCTGCAACACATAAGAATTTTGCATTTTAATCTCTACTACCTCATACGGTCCTTCGTATAGTAGAAAGAAATTCTTGATTTCTTTGTCTTGCACACTTGATAAGTCATGCCTTTTTACTAATACCATTTGTCCTATATTATATTTAACCCACTTACCTCTTGCGTCGTGTCTACGTTTTCTCTGTTCACCTTTGCTGATTAAGTTTTCGTTAGCCAACCGGATTTTAATGTTTACATCAGTTATCCTGCTCTCAGGTGGATAGTTAAACAGTTGTTCCAAAATTCTTGGGAGGCGTGTTCCTCTTACCAACTCATGGGGTGTATAGCCGGTGGACTCATGGGTGGTACTGTTTAGCCAAGTTTCTACCTTTCTTACATACAATGGCCATTCGCTGTGTTTAGCGTGACAATAGGCTCTGAAGATCCTGCCTATTTCTCTCATTACACGCTCAGCCTGGTTGGACTGGGGATGATACACAGCCGTATGCTTCGTGAGGATGCCTTCCCATCCTAAGGTCTGGCGCCATCTTCCACTGATGAACTGCAGCCCATGGTCTGATAAAATTACCTTTGGCTTACCCACGTTAATCATATAATCTTTCGTCACCTTTTCACTCAATACCTTACTGGTAGCTCTTTTCACGCTATACAATTTTACATATTTTGAGAAAGTGTCAAGCAATACAAATATATATACTACTCCGCCTCTACCCTTCGGCAATGGTCCAAACAAATCCACAGCAACTAAATCGAAAGGTCTTTCTACCTTAATATAATTTAACTCACCTTCCACTCTGTAGTTTACCACCTTCGACTTTTGACACAAGTCACAACTCCTCAGCAGCTGTCTCACTCGCCTCTCCATATTCCTGAAAATACATGATTCTTTTAAAACATTCACACACTTTTTAGCCCCAAAATGACCATATCTTATATGACAATCCCAAATAATCTTCTCTTCCAACACTGCTGGCACCACTAATCTCCAGTCACGCTCACCCCCTACTACCTTCTTGAACAACAACTCTTTGTAAATTTGAAAATATTGATCGTACTCTGAGTCATCCAACTCCGTCTCCAAACTGTGTATTATTTTCCCAGACTTACCATCTGCTCTCTGCATGGTTTTGATATCCTTCAACTCTTCTCCAAAGATCCTGTCTTCTCTGCTAATCTGAAAAATTTCAATTTCTTTTAAATCCCTACCTGTTTTATTATTCTCGCAATCTACTCTGGAAAGAGTGTCGGGCACCTTATTCTCGGTTCCTTTAATATACTCCCACTCGAAGTTGTACTCCTGCAAAACAAGTACCCACCTGGTTAAACGACTGTGAGCACGTTTACAAGTGTTGAGGAATGACAAAGCTTTATGATCTGTTCGAATAATTGTTTTGTTGCCTAAGATGTATGTTCTGAATTTGCCGACTGCGAACACAATACTGAGCAATTCTTTCTCCGTTGTGGTATAATTCTTTTCGGCAGGCAACAATGATCAGCTGGCGAATGCAATGGTTAGATGTTCCCTCTCATCATCCTCCTGATACAGTTCCGCGCCTACGGCTACATTGCTGGCGTCCGTCTGCAAATAAAACACTTTATCAGAATCCGGATGGTTCATCATAATCATAATACTAAATTTTCTTTTTATTTCTTCAAAGGCTCCATGCTCCACGTCTCCCCACTTCCATTGTCTGTTCTTCTGCAATACAGCACTTAACTTTGCTGTGATATGTGCGTAGTTCCTTTGAAATTTTCTATAAAAGTTGCACAGCCCAAGAAAACTCTGAAGTTGCTTGATGTTTCGTGGTTCAGGGAAGCGCATAATAGATTCGACCTTGTCCGGGTTGGCGGAAATTCCTTCCGATGTAATAATGAATCCTAGAAAATTAATCTTTGTTTGTAAAAATTTGGACTTGTCCCAATTTACGGTTAAGCCTCCCGCTTCTATTTTTTCTAACACATACTTTAAATGTTCTAAATGGTCTTCAAATGTCCGTGACGCTATCAAAATGTCGTCCACGTATACTGTGAGAAAATCTAAATCTTTTGGTCTCAAAATTCTATCCAAACATTTAATAAAACTAGCTACGCTGGTATTTAGCCCAAATGGTAGTCGCTTAAACTGATAATTTTTTCCATTAAATAAAAATGCTGTGTATGGCCTACTTACCTCTGCTAATGGCACTTGCCAATATCCGGCCGTCAGATCCAATGATGTCATGAACCTCACTCCACTAAACTTTTGAAATATTTCATTAATGGATTCAGGTGATTCCCGGTCTGGTATGATGATCTGGTTTATCTTCCTTGCATCTAAACACAATCTTACTCCTCCGTCTTTTTTAATTACCACCACCAATGGATTTGAGTAGTGAGATACTGACCTCTCGATGATTCCACCTTCCATCATCTTATCCAACTCTTCTTGCACCGCTCGTCGTTTAGAGTAAGGCACTGGATAGCTCCGCTGCATGAATGGTGTGTGTTCCCTAATCTGTAACATACATTCATAATTTTTTGCCCTTCCTGGAATATCGGCAAACACTCTCTTAAACTGCTCTATTACCTGCCATAATGCTATACGTTGGCCACTCCTTATCACCTCACCCCCACTACAGAATTCATCCGCCCTTATCTCCCATACTGCATTATTAATATTGCTCATTTCATTATCAACATCTTCAAAATACTCACCCTCTCTACAAAAATTTATTTTAGTATCTATGTTATTCTCAACTACTCTCTTCTGTAATAATTTCACACCAGTTGTTCTAATTTTCAGTTGTTCTAACTTTATTTATCACATTTTCAAAATTAATTTTAACAGACCGATCACCCCCATCTAGCTCTAACACCTTCTCCTTAAAATTTATTACAGCTTTATTTCTTTGTAAAAAATCATTTCCTAAAATGACATCTAAACTTAACCCCTTGACTACCAGAAATGTATTATCAAAATTCATATCTCCAATTGAAAAACTTAAATGTATTTGTTTTGTCACCTGTTTACTACGTACTCCCGTGACTACTATTACTGTAACCCCGGCTACGGGTAGAACTGGAATATTCTTTTTAAATTCTTTTAACTCACTTAAAATGTTTTCAGCGATTACTGAAATCTCATTTCCCGTATCAACAAGTGTTTTAAATTCCTATTTTCTATTGTTACTTGGATTTCCGTGAGTCCAGCTCTCACCTCCAATGTTGTGTTACTTTCCTCCTCCAACAAGTCAGCAACGATATCGGTTGTTATAACGTTAGATTGTACATCTTCTAATGGTCGGACCTCATGAGCTTCCCTGAACAGTGGTCGGGTCCTATTTACCACTGTCGACTTCAGTTTTCCGGCTGTGGCCTGTTGTTACTGGTGATGGGTACCTGGTGTCCCCTTGTCGGTCCCTGGTTATGGTTTGGTGTTCCTCGGGTACTCGGTGCTCCTCTGGTTGTAGGTACGAACTGCTTTGGGTTGTTACTCCTTGGTTCATTTCTTGGTGTTTTGCATTGGTAACAGTGTTGCATGTGGGCACGGTTCCCCTTCCTACACCTAGAACAACTCCACTCGCCTGGTTGCTGTAAATCAGTACGATACATATGTTTAATATCATTATTATTATAATAAGGCCTTGGCCGATTAAACTCGATGTTATGATTATTTATATTCTGTTATATGGGTCGTCTACCCATTTCACGGTCATTAATGCTTTGTAGTACAGTATTCCCTCGCCAACCGCGGGGGTTAGGTTCCTACAAAACATCGCGGTTAGTGAATCCGCGGTTGGTGAAGTTAACTTTATATGGGAAAAGTAAGGTTAGGGGAATCTGAAACAAAGCCAGAAATATAAAATACTGTTCGACTCTTTATTATACAGTATACACTACATTGTTCGAATGTATAAAACCAGTCCAATGATTTCAAATAGCTGACAGTTACTTAAATTATAAAAATTTTCAAAATGTTTAAAATACATACTGTATTACATTACGTATAACGAAAAAGCCGCTAAGACAAGGAAAAAATAGCGGCCAGTTTTTAGTGCTAAGTAAGTCCAGTTTTATAGCTTACTACAATTTTCAACTTAAAATTTAAAAATAAAACCAATTTTTAACACACAAACAATTTAAACGCAAAATTTTAATCAAAACAATTTTAAATCGAGGCATGGGAATCGGCACTTGTGGAAGAGTGAGGGACGTCAGTTGACTTGCCACCAGATGATTTAAAATAGCATAAAAGAGAAGTCTGCTTCATTTTATTTTGAAACTCCTTTTGAAGCTGCTTGTATGGAGATAATAAATCCTCCAAACCCCGTTTGAATTTTATACTCCGCTCCATGATGGGATCAATGTCAAGAAAAAATTCAGCGAGATTGTTAGCCAAAAGTATTCCTTTGCTTAGGCTAGAAGATGTCATTTCTCTCTGTTCTTCTTTGTCCTCCTCGTCATCATCCCCATCCTCACTCGATCGTATTATTTCTTCCAATTCATCTTCACTCAACTCCTCCTTGTGTGACTGAAGAAGTTCTTCGACGTCGTCATCTTTCATGTCTGCCAATCCTTCACCTCCCAGACGTCTTGCAACATCTACAATATCCTTAACGGCTGGGAGTTTGTGTTGCAAACGTTGATTAACACACTCCTTCCACAGCTTGGACCAACAGGCATTCAAAGTTGACTGTTTTACTTCATCAAGAGAGTCTTTAATAATGGTGATGGAGTCAGTGATGTTGAACAGTTTCCAGCAATCAGTGACTGTCAGACTTGGGTCATTCTCCATAGCTTCCAGTATCCTGTTGAATGTGCGTCGTGTATAGTATCGCTTGAATGTTTCGATAATTCCTTGGTCCATCGGTTGTATGAGTGAAGTAGTATTTGGGGGCAGAAATACAACTTCAACATTTGATGGGTGAACTGGAGAGCCTCGGGGTGTCCTGGAGCGTTATCTAAGATCAGGAGAACCTTGAAGGTTAAGTTTTTCTTGGATAGATACCGTTCAACATCAGGAACGAAGCAGTTATTCAGCCAGTCCATTGACAATGCACCTGTCACCCATGCTTTCTTGTTTGCATGCCAAAACACTGGAAGATGACATTTGTTTTTTCCTTTCAAGGCACGTGGGTTCAGCGATCGATACACTAACATTGGTTTCACCATACAGTCACCAATAGAGCATAATACAGCATTAGCACACAAGAGCAGGGTGATACGGTCTTTCGAGACCTTAAAACCTGGTGCAGAGCATTCAGCTTTAGAGATGTATGTCCTATTGGGCATGCGCTTCCAATACAGACCTGTTTCGTCTGCGTTAAATACCTGTTCCGGCAAATATCCTTTATCTTCAATTAATTTTTTTAATTGTTCAGGATAACTCTCAGCAGCCCTATGGTCAGCTGAGGCTGTTTCTCCCACTATTTTCAAATTGTGAAGGCTATGGCGGTGGATGAAGCGAGCAAGCCATCCTTGCTCTAAATGTTTGTATATTCTCAGTGCCTTTTCACGTATAACTAAGCTACTTAAAGGAACTTTCTTTTGTGTTTGGTCTTCGATCCAAACATTAAGTGCCTTTTCCATCTTTTCAATAATGGGATCACGAGGCATAAAGGTAACTTTAGCACTAGAAGCAGTTCCACTAGCAACACTAGCTTTTATTGTTTCTTCACTTTTTTTATTGTTCTTATAGTTGACTCGTTGACAGCCATTAACCTGGCCACAGACGCAGCACTCTCGCCGCGCCCTAACCTGTTCAAAACATCAAGCTTTTTCTCCAGCGGTAGTACATTCCTAGCCCTTTTAGTTAGCTTATCACCGCCAATTATGTTTTCCGAACGTTTGGAACACATTATGACAAAAGGATAGTTTATAAAAGAGTAAATTAACACTATATAATAAGGAACAACGAACACTAAAAACTAAAGAACACGCAATACGTCACAGCAGAAGAGCAATGCGCGACTGACTGACTTCAATCCGATTTGAAGGGATATGTGTGCATGAAGCGCTGCCTAGCGGATGCTACTACAAACCGCGTATAAGCGAATTCCAGCCCCGCGGTTGGAAACTACTGCGCATTTATAAAACCGCGTATAAATGAATTCCGCGGTTGGAGAACCCGCGGTTGACAAGGGATTACTGTATATCTAATACTTTTTCAAGCTCATTTAAATTTTCTATTTCTTTGGTCATTAAAGTAACCTGCACCTCTCATGGTAAGTGCTTACTCACGTATCTAACGAATGACTTAAACGGTATGGGCGGCTCTAAGTATTTTGCCTCGTTATAAAGTTTAGTTACATATATTGTGATGTTATTGTTATTAGGGTTACGTCCCATGAAATTACCCGCTCCCATAATGCGGCTTCTTAAAGTTTCCTGCTCTTCTTCCGTCCAATATTTGCCCTTAAACGCTTTCTCAAAAGTGTCATAACAATCCCATTCTAACCTATGAGCCTCAGCCCATATTACTGAATTGCCCTTGAAACACTTGACTATTTTAGTTAATTTCACTTCCCAACTACTGCTACTAAAATAATTATAATCCCGTGTCTGATTCAAAAAACGCATGGGATGTATCGCCCTATTTTCATGGCTAAAATTTTCTAATTTTATTTCATTATAGAAATCCCTAGTCACTACCACTCTATCATTAATACTTGAAACATTTTTATGAATTTCCCCCGTAACTCATTTTTCACACTGGTTAAACTATTAGCAATTAAATCATATTTATCATGTACATCAATATTATTTTGTATAGCTAAATCATCAATTTCTTTGATCTTACTTTGTAACAGACTTAGTCTACTCTTGGTATTTCTTTCATGTTCTGATATTGTGTTATCTATAGTTTCAATATTCTTTGTAATGTCTACTACATTTGATTCAACTTTCTCTAAGTGACTTTGCAAAACATTTGTTTTCAGTTCTACTTGGTTACTCACTTCATGATTTGTTTTAATTTCTATTTGACTTTCTACATAAGTTAAACATTTCTTTTCTATTTCTGTATTTTGTGACTCTATCTGATTTTTAACTGTGTCATTAACTGTCTCATAAATTTGATCAATTTTAGTATCCAAATTACTTATTTTATTATTGAATTTCTCATTAACAATTTCTAATGTGGTTTTCTGGATATTATCACAACGTGTTTCTATTGTGTTAATTCTCTCATCAAAGTAATAATTTTGGCTTTTAATTTCGTTTTTTATTTCATCAAACTTTACACTCTGTTCATCAAATTTGTCATTCAAGTTAGTAAACTTTTCATCAAATTTATTTAATAGTAACTGCATCATTGCAGCTGTACCATCTGTCTTACTTACGTCTTGAGTTGAGATGGGGGTTATTGGAACCGGATTTAATTCAGTAACACTGGTTTGACTAATTTGGTCCAGTTTAACATCCATCTCACTCGCAACTGTTTCCTCTACGTTATCACCTTTATTGGTATTCATTTTACTTATTTTAATATTACCCGCATGCATATAACCCTATAACATAACCTCGTGGAAGTTGGGTTATGTTTATGTATTTAAAATTATGTTTATTACCTCAGATAACATTTCCGCTCTCTTCGTAGGCTTACCCACATAAAACAAAAGTTTATGTAGTGTCCCTGTTATTACGGGCGCCAAATGTTATACTACTGATAATAAAATACAATATAATATCTTTACACTTAGTCAATAATTTCAAAGGTCGGGCGCCATCTTGATCAAGAAACGTAAATCTAAACCTGAAGTTTACTTACCTTTATAAGTTATTACAGGGCAGGAATTCGTTTAAGCGAATTTCTTGAGTAGCGGAAAGTGTTATGTGAAATAATAATACTTTGTTAAAATTTTTACCAAATGATATTACCCAGTTTATTTATGACATTTACTTACATATATTCTCCACCAGGTGGCGACAAAATTACTTTAAATTACTTTAAATTTCTCTTTTACAAACCCTCCAAAATACCTACACAGTAAACATTAAACATTTGGTATGTGGTTTATAGATATATATATTTTATATTTGCACAACCCAGCACTTTTTAAATATTATTTTGTTCCCACTCTCTCTCTCTCTCTCTCTCTCTCTCTCTCTCTCTCTCTCTCTCTCTCTCTCTCTCTCTCTCTCTCTCTTACAAATTTTTGTTTTTTATGAGCTCATTTTTTATTTAATGAATAATTTTGGTCATTAGTTATGAATTTACTGAATTGGTCATTTATTTTCTTTGATAGGTAAGGGTTATAGCTGATACTTAGCTTCCGTTTTTTTGGGTAGATGTCACCGCACTACTCGAATCCTGTCATCGTGCAAAATCTGATTCTTTACATTGTCTTAGGGCCCACACTCTCGAATCGTAGTGTCCCCCCTCGAATCACACTTTGGCAGATTTTATGCTGCACGTAGAAGTCCGGACCGTTGCTGATTCTTCACGGTTTCATTTGGCCGATGACACCTACTCAAGCCCAGTTACAACACCAACATTACCGATATTTCATCAAAAGTTATTAAACCACTTTTGGTGGTGTAAAATTTACACAAACACTCTTAGTGAATACGCCGGCCGCGTGAAGTGCCGACCGGCTCGGTTCACTGTCTGGACGAAAATGACCCAGAGTCTTTGTTAAACATTGCGTAGGTGGGGCAAAACTACGTCACGAGTTCTTTGTTCCGCAGCCAAACCCAGTCGCATACAATGAGTCTTACATTCCTTGCGGCTGACGTAATTGTGAGCTTGTTTGTTTACTGCTTATCTGTGACACACAGTTTTTTGCGACATTTGTAGCTTTTCAGCGAATTCGACCGAAATCCTGTTAACTCCAAAGTGCGTTGTTTAAAATATTCTACAGTTTATTCACCAAAACTTTATAGGGATTATAAAATAAAATTATTATTATTACAAAATAAATGGTTAGGGAATAAAAATACAATAATTATGGTTTTTAGGGCCATAGATTTACAAAATTAGTATCGTACCAGAATTGTACCATCACAGTAGTAGCAGTAAGATCATGCTAAAACTCTTCCATATTATTTAGAAAATGTGGCCTTTCTCAGACTTGGTTTTACCATATTTTGTTTGATCAGCTGAAATGCTGGATAACTGATATTGTTTGATAAGCATATTACGTATTATTTTATGTCAACAGGGAATTAACATTTAAATTATATGCAATAACTTAGATTATAATTTAAATATAGACAACTTACATGACAGCCCTGTACAATTTGTCAGGGCTTGTTGCAACAGTGCAACAATATCAGTAATGGTACATACATGCAGCTTCCAACAATTTAGCTTCTAAACCTCATTTTGTAACATTTCATATGTATTAACTGTAGAAGAGTAGTGATGAGGATGAGGATTAGTCTCACTTCATTTTATCATATGGTCCAAAAAACATACAAACACTTGGTAAGTTTCACAGTTTATTATTTGCCTCTGACAGTTGTTTGAGACTATTAAACTATTCTCAAAGAGATCATAGAAACAACTGAACAAAGAAAGTGAGGGTGGTGAACATGTGTTAAGGGTGTGACGAGGACATTTGTGTGGGGTGTGTATGTTGGAGGTGGTGGAGAAACCGGCCAAGTGTGGTAGGGAAGATCAAGTGTCTGTAAAATCTAAGTATAATAGGAAGGCAAATTCTAAAAATTAACTAAACTAAATAACAACTTTTAATAAAGGGGATACACATAGTTCAGTTTGTTCATTAGTTAAATTTTTGTTATTTTTGATTGCTTTTCTAATTTGTAGAATTTCTAATAAATCCATTTTTTACCTTTTTGTATGTTGTACAGTAGTGTTCTGTTTTTTGTGTCTGTGAAGTGCTTGTGTTGTAAGCAATGATCTGTAAAACCTGTATTAGCTATGTTACTTAAAATTGCTTTCTTATGTTCAGAAATGCGATGTTTCAGAGCACGGCCACTTGTCCAATATAAATAGCATCGCATTCTGCACAGTGTATTTTATAAACTCCATTTTTCTCTCGTATGTTTGAGAAAAACAGCCAATATGTGTTTAAATAATTATTTAAAGTCACCCTAAGAGACTGGCCAGTTCTGAAAAGTAAACATGAAATTCGGAGTTTCGTAAGGTTATGCTCATATTATCGACATTTTGTGAAAGGCTTCACTACTATTGCTAAACCATGAGCATGAGCTAATGGAAAATAAATAAAACTTCCAGTGGTCGAGACAGTGTGATCAAGCATTTAGGACTTTAAAATTGTGTTATGTTCGCAGCAAATTCTCGCTTTCCCAGCTTGTGAAGGGAAGTATATCGTAGACACAGAAGCAAGCAATACTGGTATAGGCGCAGTTTTGTCTCAACTGCAAAATGGTGAAGAATGATTGGTGGCGTATTACAGCAAGACGCTTTCTAAACTGGAGAGAAATTATTGCGTTACAAGGAGAGAGTTGCTGGCAATCAAATCCGGAAGAGCAGTTGGCAGAGTGGCTCGAACATCTGCAAGAGTACAACTTCAAGGTACAACATTGACGGGCGGCTTATCCCGAAGACTGTGCTTGGAACATTGCCAACATTCCTGCAGAAAGGAAGAGCAGAACACATATGAACATGTTCAAGCCAACACTGTAGATTTCCTGCCAGACGGCTGGACGACACAAGATTTTTGACAAGAACAGATGACAGATGAAGACATTGGACTGATCGTAACGGCAAAAGTAGCGATTGGAAAGCCAACTATGGGAGTCGAGTTAAAGCCCTTGTTTGTTTCTGAGTTAATGGAAGCGCCTGGAGGAATAGTTGTTCAAGATGAAGTTGTGCAAGAGGTTGCTGACGAGAACCAATCTGACTTGGACCAGCTAAAGGCATAGTGATCATCGGTACATGACGCATCGGGAGTTGTTCCAGAAAACTAGTGGATGAGCAGAAGATTTGTCTTCCTGGGAACTTGATGTTCAGATCACACGAGACTGAATTCAAAGACCCGGAGAATTATCCTTCGCAAGGGCGTCCACCTATATCGCCTGGGCAAGTATTACTTCAGAGATAGTTTGCCAGTTCAGGACAAACAGGCTTAAGGAGGGGGCAGTGTTATGCAATACGGAACATTCTGGTACTTTGGAGAACATTGTTGTACTCTATTCTGTGCTATCCCAGCAGATTCCAGCTGTAATGTTTGTGTACATACATATTTCTGCTTTGTGATGAAAGACAATTATGTGACACGTATCATGCATCAAAGCCAGACAGTGAGACTGTTTCTAGTGGATTCGAGAGCGGCTGTTTAACATGTCATCGAAAAAGTGACTGATTATTCTGGAATCTCAACCATGTATAAATACAAGCATCCAGCGATGGTCAGTTCAGTTCAGTTTACTTTGGGTGATTACTTAGTGCGTTTCAAGTGGCTATTAGTGAAGAGTGATTATTGTGTGATACTCTATTAGTTGACATTATTATTGCGTGTGGACAAATTTAATTGGAATTATTGTACAGGTATAATCTAGTTGAATAACTTGTTGATTACAAACTGTTAATTGTGATAATTGAACCTGGTTATTAGTGATTTAATTGGTGTCTTGTATTTTGTTTTCTACTGTACCATACAACGATCAGTGAGACCGTCATAACAATATTATTGGGTATGTGTACATAATGACCACATAGTTCTGGAAAACTAGTACAATTGTTTGTTAATGATTGGGTGTTGTCATGACATTGTGAGTTAACAGTTCACTTCATAACTTTCTTTATTTCAATACATTGATGCATGCATGCGCATGTGCGTGTGTATGTGTGTGTGTGTGCCCGCGCGCCCGCGTGTGTAACCATTACTTAGTTTTCAGAGGGCTCTGTAGTATAGGTTCTTTATAACATGTTGGTATGATGAGATTGTTATACTGAACACACAGAATGACTACCTTTTCAGCATCTGCTCTTTTGGGCAGTTTCTTACCAAGAGCGTACATATGTTGTCAAGTACCCAGAGCGTATGTCTCTATTGAACAATGTTTGTAGGTGTATATTGTTGGTCATGCAGCTGTCTAGAATTGTAATTCCTAAATGGGCCGGGAGGTGTGGGAACATTCAGGGTTCCAAAGTGCAAAAATTGAAAGACAAATTCTTATAACAATATACATACTGTTATGACATCACAGAACAATCTACGTGTTTGTCGAATGTGCCAGAAGAATCTCGATGTAACACGTGTGGCGTACGTGCTTGTCGACGCATTTTCAAGAGGTTTCTCGAAGGTTCCAGCCGCGCGGACTGTGGTATGGCCGCAGTTAATTACATAGTTCACACGAGCGTTAAGACGCAATTAGGAACAACCTGGTCTGTGAGCGCTGGTATAAATACATGGCGGCAGCGGCCTCAAGTTTCAGTATTAGTGCGATATATTGACAGCACGGTTTGAGTTATTATCGGGCAAAATTACTGTGTGCGATTAAGTGGTTATTAGTTAAGTGTGGTGTTCTATAATCGGATGGTAATTGTAATACAATTGTGTTTAATTTTAGTGGACATTTTATTGCGTGTGAACAATTTTTATTTGATTTGTTGTAGAGACTGTGTTGTTAATTAGGAACTGTTAACTGTGGAAATTAAAGCTGGTAATTAGTGACTTAATTGGTGTCTTGTACTTATTTTGTTTTCCACTGTACCTACGACGATCAAGTAGACCTTCTTCGTATTGTTTAAATTAGCAGCCATCCTTACTATTTCTTTTATGAATTTGCTAATTGCTATAATTTTTATTGTTCGACTAAAAGTTTTTAAGACCTGATGATGTCAGTGATGACGAAAAGCTTAGTCGAACAATAAAAATTATAGCAGTTAGCAAATTCATAAAAGAAATAGATCAAGTAGACCGTCGTAACAGTGGTGTCAGAAGTGGGATAGAACGGTTAACAGTGGAAACAGTGGACACTTTGTACAAGACAAGTGTAATTCATGATTAACCGGAAACATGGATCCCAGTCAGATGATGGAAGCTTTATAAACACTGCTCTGGCAGACACAGGAAGAAGCAGAAAAACGACAGGATGTGAAACGCAGACAGGAGGCGGAAGCGACAAAAGAAGAACGCCGACAGAAAATAGAAGAACATAAGCTGGAAACAGAGGAACGGAAGCGTGAAACAGATGACATCAAAGCATTAATACAGGAGCAGAAACAGATGCAAGAACATAGTACCGCAGAATTGGGTCGCCTACGAGTTGAACTTAATAAACAAGTTACTAAAATATTGCAGGTACAAGAATCAATGACATTGAAAGCTGAAGTAGAGAAATCTGTTTCAAGTGTTGAAGAATCGATGTCCATAAAAATATCTGACATAGAAGAAACCATGACAAATAAAATATCTGCAGTAGAAATCTAAATGGCAAACATAAGAGAGCAGTTCCTGAAGTTACAACCAAAACAAATTTGTGAACAAACTGTACCAATGATAAAATCAGAAAAAGACGCAGAAAATAAGTCAACAGAGAAAGTAACTTTACCTGCAGTAGGAACAGTTAATGTCAAAGCTCCAACCTTTGATGGAAGCAGTCACTGGGCAATGTACCTCTGCCAATTTAAAGCTGCTGCGTGTGCAAATAATTGGACAGAGAAAGACAAGGCAGTTTCACTCATTCTTGCATTAAAAGGACCTGCGGCAGAATTACTACAGAAAATGCCACCTGACAGTCAGAACACCTATGCCGAGTTGATAAAAGCTCTGGAATTATGGTATGGTGATAAACATTTGCGAGATATGTACTGCACTCAGTTGAGAGCAAGGTGACAGCATGCCGGGGAGAGCCTTCAAAAGTTTGAAGCAAGTATCGACAGACTAATTAGACTGGCCTATCCTGAAGTGACAGAAGATTTTTGAACGAGTTTTGCGATGCAGACATTTACTGCCGGTGTCCGAGATAACAAACTACAGCAAGTGTTACGAATGGCAAGACACCAGAACAGTGCGGACGCCATGGTACATGCTTTGCAATTTGAGGCCGCCGAATCAGCGGTTGGACAAGTCATTAAGTGGCCGCACTAAAAGATCACGATGGCACAGATGATGAGGAAGAAGAACAAGGAACAGAGACTCGACGGTCGGCGCCACAGAATAAAATAAGAAAGGATGGAAGACCGAAGTGTTATAGATATAGATGTGGGAAACCTGGACATCTACAATGAGATTGTCGGATTAGAATTCAGCAGCAGGGAAATGAGCAATAGTCGGTACAAACAGGTGTGTGCTGACTAACTGGAGGAACGAAGCTCCTAGACAATACGCAATTTCTACACTTCAGAAAAACAGCGGGAGCTTGGTAGTTACCGGATTTGTTCAAGAAACGCCAACCTCGATTACAGTTGACACAGGTGCAACAGTTTCTATTGTGTGCCCTGATGTGGTGAAAAATCTCAAGCCAACCTGGTGCTCTTGCAGCTTGCAAACAGCTACTGGACGGCCTGTAAAAGTGTATGGAAAAGTGGAGATACATTTAGCCTCGGTCGACTTGAGTTTAATGATCAAGTACTTGTTGCAGACATTGTGGATGAAGCAATTCTTGGTGTGGACGTTATAAATGCATACGGATTTATAGTCTACTTCAAAAACAATATCTTGAGAATCGAAGTGAAGAGGTAATGCTATCAACAATGACAACAGCAGAAAAATCGATGGATGTCATAAACCAAGTGGCCATAACTGTTCCGCCAAACTCCAAAAAGATCATCATGGTTAGAACCGAGGTAGATACTAGGGGCAACCAGTGCTCTATATTCGAACCCCAGGTAGTCAGCACACCAGGCATACTAATTGCCAGAAGTTTAGTAAAACCTGACGAAACCGGAAATGTACCTATTAGAGTGGCGAATATTTTGGATCAAGCTATCACTTTACAAAGCAATACTCTCCTAGGCAGATTGACTCCTGTGGCCTGAATGATGCAACGAAGATCCAGTGCTTCAGATAATTCCAAATTACCAGAGGAGCTGCAATAATTATTGAACAGATCTTCTAACGACCTCTCAAGTGGTGAGGTAAAAGAACTCAGACAGTTTTTATATGAATTCAAAGATTGTTTTGCAGTTCGGGGACAGTCACTGGGAAGGACCTCTCTTGTGCAACGTCGCATCAATACCGGGGACACAACACTGATACGCCAACCTCCTCGAATGCCTCCTCCATTATCTAAACAAGAGGAAATGTCTCGGTTAGTACAGGACATGTTAGTAGAGGGAGTAATCGAGCCTTCATTAAGTGCTTGGTCTTCTCCTGTAATGCTGGTAGCGAAGAAGGATGGTGGATTGCGTTTCTGCGTAGATTACCAGAGGTTAAATGATGTTACAAAGAAAGACTGCTATCCATTACCTCACGTTGACGATACACTCGACATGTCCGGAGCACAGTGGTTTTCCACATTAAACCTGAAGAGTGGATATTGGCAAGTGGATCTTCATCAAGAAGACAAGGAAAAGACTGCTTTCTCGACCCCAAGTGGCTTATTCCAATTTAACGTCATGCCATTTGGACTCTTGGACTCTGTAATGCACTGGCAACATTTGAAAGATTGATGGACCTGGTACTCCGAGGCCTGACATAGAAAACTTGCCTTGTTTATTTAGACGATGTCATAGTCATCGGGAAGACTTTCAAAGACAATTTGGAAACCTTAAGGAGGTTCTAACCAGAATTCAAGGTGCCCAACTGAAGCTGAGCCCGAAGAATTGTTCTCTATTCCAGAAGGAAGTACAGTATCTTGTAATCTATTACTTTTATCGTTTTATTACTTATAGTGAAAAATGCATTTTCGTCTATACTAGTACATAATCTCGGTCGCCATGTTGGTAAAAGGTAACATGATTGAAATTTACTTTTAGGGCCAGACTTCGTGTAACACGAACCAGTTAGTGAAACAAATTACCTGAAATAAAGACATACACCAAATAACATATAGAAAGTATTTTATTAGTAGTCAAATTGATAGTTATTACATAGATATATATATATGACCTACATATTGCGCCATGGGCGTTATCCAAATCAAATTACCATCCAAAATCCTTACATCTACTAAAAAATGTGTTGTATCATAATATATGGTATCTAATAAATAAAGATATACATTTTTATATATATATAATTCCGCACAACCCAGCACTTAAATTATAATACACACACGCAACCTCTCTCTCTTTCACGCTCATGGTACAATGATTTGATTATTAATGTTGGAGCTCCTTTTAAATATATTGAAAATTTGAAATAAATGATTTCTACAATAAAATTTTATATTGGGAAATAATGAAAGGATTTAAAGTGTACAAGGAATGTTCTCACCCATTTCGTGTCGGCCTCCTCGCACTTCTAGCATCGTCCCGACATCGGCACAATCGGTATAATTTTACGGCGTCTGACGGGGCACCTTCGTGTCAACCTACGTAACCCACCGTCGTGGGACCGATTCTAAACGTCGATCTTTACGGACGATTCATCGGCCGAGGACGCCTACACAAAGCCGAACTGTTTTAACTTTCCTTAGTACATTTTGAATATAGATATTTATACTGTTTATTAACCACCTACAGTGGTCTAAAAAGTTAAAATTCACTCGTAAGTGAATGGGTTGCCGGCCGGCGTTGATCACAGCTGCAGACGAAATGACCAAGAATCTTTGTTAGATTTTGCGGAAGTGGCGTGAACCTACGTCACAATCCCATTGTTAAAACTGTTGACAACATCGTGGTTGACATAAACACATTCTCCGCCTCTGACGTAATTAAGGTTCGGCTTGCTTATCACAATAACTGCACACTGTTTTGTGATGTTTCACAGTTTTTTGCTATGAATTGGTTCAAATCCTGACAAATATTGTTATACACTCCACTCACGGTATATTCGTATCGGGTGTTTAAGGTTGGGTTTAGTATGACAAAAATAGAAAAATACAATAGTTATGTTCCATTTACCATATTTAAAGTTAATTATAAATGTACCATGATTGTACCATCACAAAACCCCCTCAATGAAAGATTTTGTGTCGAAGCACACAAACTTTCATTGACCCTTTCATACTTCCTAAAGGGATCAGCCAGGACAAGTCGCCACAACCCCCTTACAAATTTACATAAAAAATAACAACAACTCACCCTTGGTCTGGTGATGATGACCGTACCTACATGACCTTACTGGACTTCTCCTGCGAGATCCCAACACCATAAGGCCACTTAGGCTCTTAACGCCCCTGCACTGATGCGTTGGCCAGCTCAGGACCGCTGTCATATCACCAAACACTGAAACAATAAATGAAAAATATTAAAATAGTGGCTTAGTAAATCACTCCATCCTCAACTGATCTGGTTCCCCTTAGCTAAGTGCTGGTTTGTGCCAATAAGCACTGGGTTGGCTTAATATATTTATAAAAGAATTAGAAATATATATTTCTCAAGAATTATAAAGAATTTCCCTTCTTCATATTACAAACCCTGAATCAATAAATGGTTTCGATTACTATCGATAATATTTATCTTCTTCCTTTTACAATTACTGTAATTGTAACATAAACCTTGATATAATAAAATTTAAAATCTAATTGAAAATAGTAAAATTACACATTATATATCTCCCAAACCTGGAGAAAAACAAATAATAAAAGAATCGATAAATTGGTGTATTTATTTATTTATAACTCTTATTGAATGATAAAACTAAAAAATTATTATTATTATTGTTATTATTAACAGGTAATAATCTGGTGCTGTTAACAATATTTATCCCCTATTCTCCTCCACACACTATTGCCCCCCCCCCCTGAACTGTTGCGTTCAGTTGCCTCCACAAGGACTGAGGCAGAAGGAGTGAGCACTTTTTTCTTTTCTCTCTCTCCCATCCTTGCTTTAGCATTACAAAATCTTCAAGGCAAATACCTTTACTATTACATTTATAATACACCCCTAAGGTCTACCACCCCAACCGAGGTGAAGTAGCCTATCTAAAACGAATAATAGATTCCCCTAAACCTCCCAATAAATTTCCAAATTTCAACCAATTTTACGGGCAACCAACCATGGTCAGGGTTACAATTTCTGGCCACAGCTGGTTGTTGTCCAGATCCACGATTAGTGTTGGTAAGACAGTAATCGCCCGAAATATAGGGAATCGAAAATATGTGTGACACATTGTGTCTTATGTAGTCCCAATCGGGGACTACCCTACCATTAACAAGTTATACATAAATCCATTATAAGACTATTATTAAATAAACATAATGATAATGTTCAAAATAAAGTCTCAAAAATTCACCATAGTAGCACTATGTCCTTTGACCCCGTAAGGTTGTTACTTCACAAAATTAAAATTAAAAGATATCATTTAAAAATGTTAATTCTTTCTTTAGTTACATTAATAAATTTGTAGACACTTTCCAAGTCCAAAACATCACTTTTCTAACACTACAGGAAAACAATGGATCTTCTGATATGCTTAGTTACACAAAAAAAAATATAACTCCTTAATGAGTTAACCTCTTAAGTTACACAGTTTTCAATTTCTATTCTATGATTTTTAGAATAAAACAAAATTCAGGGGATTAATGCCAAAACTTTTTTTTTTTTTTTTTTTTATCCCAAGAATTTGGGGTCCCCCTCCCCGTTCAATAAGAAGATTAAATTTTCTACTTGCTACCAATTTTGTGTGGAGGAAGACCATCGTTGCTTTCACTTCCTTACGTCAGTTCCGCCAACCATGGTCCGCCTCCAGAATTCCAAAATCCACGATCAGAGGTGGTGAGTCTGTGATCGCCCGAAAATGGGGGAGAGTCCCTTCTGTAAAACCAATAACTAAGTTAATACTCATTCACTCAAAATGTAAAAACATCTATAAAAAAAATAACTAAGACGACCAGTACAATTTTAAATTTGTAGCATTGTGTGTTCCTACTATCTCTCCAGTTACGTTGTTCTGTAATACATAAGAATTTTGCATCTTAACTTCTATGACCTCATACGGTCCTTCATATAAGAGAAAGAATTTCTTAATTTCTTTGTCTTGTGCACTCGATAAGTCATGTCTTTTAACTAACACCATTTGTCCTACATTATACTTAATCCACTTACCTCTTGCGTCGTGTCTACGTTTTCTCTGTTCACCCTTACTAATTAAGTGTTCATTCGCCAACCGGATTTTAATGTTTATATCAGTCGTTCTACCTTCAGGTGGATAGTCGAATAATTGTTCCAAGATTCTTGGGGGGCGTGTTCCCCTTACTAGTTCATGAGGTGTATAGCCAGTAGACTCGTGGGTGGTACTGTTCAGCCAAGTTTCTACCTTTCGTACATACAACGGCCACTCGCTGTGTTTAGCGTGACAATAGGCTCTGAAGATCCTGCCTATTTCTCTCATTACACGCTCAGCCTGGTTGGACTGGGGATGATACACAGCCGTATGCTTCGTGAGGATGCCTTCCCATCCTAAGGTCTGACGCCATCTTCCGCTGATGAACTGCGGCCCATGGTCTGATAAAATTACTTTTGGCTTACCCACATTAATCATATAGTCTTTAGTCACTTTTTCACTCAATACCTTACTGGTAGCTCTTTTAACGCTATACAATTTAACATATTTTGAGAAAGTGTCAAGCAATACAAATATATATACTACTCCGCCTCTACCCTTCGGCAATGGTCCAAACAAATCCACAGCAACTAAATCAAAAGGTCTTTCTACCTTAATATAATTTAACTCACCTTCTACTCTGTAGTTAACCACCTTCGACTTTTGACACAAATCACAACTCCTCAGCAACTGTCTCACTCGCCTCTCCATATTTCTGAAAATACATGATTCTTTTAAAACATTGACACACTTTTTAGCACCAAAATGACCATATCGTATATGACAATCCCAAATAATTTTCTCTTCCAACACTGCTGGTACCACTAATTTCCAGTCACGCTCACCCCCTACTACCTTCTTAAACAATAACCCTTTGTAAATTTTAAAATATTGATTATACTCAGACTCATCTAGCTCCGTCTCTAAACTGTGTATTATTTTTCCAGACTTACCATCTGCTCTCTGCATGGTGTTAATATCCTTCAGCTCCTCTCCAAAGATTCTGTCTTCTCTGCTAATCTGAAAAATTTCAATTTCTTTTAAGTCCCTACCTGTTTTGTTATTTTCACAATCTACTCTGGATAGAGTGTCGGGTACCTTATTTTCTGTTCCTTTAATGTACTCCCACTCGAAGTTGTACTCCTGCAAAACAAGTACCCACCTGGTTAATCGACTATGAGCAAGTTTACAAGTGTTGAGGAATGACAAGGCTTTATGATCAGTTCTAATGATCGTTTTGTTGCCTAAGATGTACGTTCTGAATTTACCAACTGCAAACACAATACTGAGCAATTCCTTCTCTGTGGTAGTGTAATTCTTTTCAGCCGGTAGTAAGGATCGACTAGCGAACGCAATTGTCTTATGTTCCTTCTCATCATCCTCCTGATACAGCTCTGCTCCCACAGCTACATTGCTGGCGTCCGTCTGTAAATAAAACATCTTATCAAAATCCGGGTGGTTCATCATAATCATGTTACTAAATTTGCGTTTTATTTCTTCAAAGGCTCCACGCTCCACTTCTCCCCACTTCCATTGTTGGTTCTTCTGCAATACCGCACTTAACTTTGCGGTTAGGTAGGCGTAGTTCCTCTGAAATTTTCTATAAAAGTTGCACAGCCCAAGAAAACTCTGAAGTTGTTTGATGTTTCGCGGTTCAGGGAAACGCATAATAGATTCGACCTTGTCCGGGTTTGCAGAAATTCCTTCCGATGTAATAATGAATCCTAAAAAATTAATCTTTGTTTGTAAGAATTTGGACTTATCCCAGTTTACGGTTAATCCTCCCGCTTCTAATTTTCCTAAAACATATTTTAAATGTTCTACATGGTCTTCAAATGTACGTGAAGCTATTAAAATATCGTCCACATATACTGTGAGAAAATCTAAATCTTTTGGTCTCAAAATTCTATCCAAACATTTAATGAAACTGGCTACGCTGGTATTTAGCCCAAATGGTAGTCGCTTAAACTGATAATTTTTTCCGTTAAATAAAAATGCTGTATATTGCCTACTTACCTCTGCTAATGGTACCTGCCAATATCCAGCAGTCAGATCTAATGATGTCATAAACCGTACGCCACTAAACTTTTGAAAGATCTCATTTATAGATTCTGGTGATTCTCGGTCTGGTATAATAATTTGGTTAATTTTCCTTGCGTCTAGACACAATCTTACTCCTCCTTCCTTCTTAATTACCACCACTAACGGATTTGAGTAGTGAGACACTGACCTCTCGATGATCCCATTATCTAACATTTTATCCAACTCCTCTTGCACTGCTCTTCTTTTAGAGTAAGGCACTGGATAGCTCCGCTGCATGAATGGTGTGTGTTCCTTTATCTGTAACATACATTCATAATTTTTTGCCCTTCCTGGAATATCGGCAAACACTCCCTTAAACTGCTCTATTACCTGCCATAACGCTATATGTTGGCCACTCCTTATCACCTCACCCCCACTACAGAATTCATCCGCCCTTATCTCCCATACCTCATTATTAATATTACTCATTTCATTATCAACATCTTCTAAATACTCACCCTCTATACAAAAATTTATTTTAGTATCTAAGTTATTCTCAACTACTTGTTTCTGTAACAATTTCACACCAGTTGTTCTAACTTTATTTATCACATTTTCAAAATTAATTTTCACAGACCGCTCACCCCCATCTAACTCCAACACCTTTTCTTTAAAATTTATTACAGCTTTATTTCTTTGTAAAAAATCATTTCCCAAAATGATGTCTAAACTTAACCCCTTGACTACCAAAAATGTATTATCAAAATTCATATCTCCAATTGAGAAACTTAAATGTATCTGTTTTGTCACCCTTTTACTACGTACCCCCGTGACTCCTATTACTGTAACCCCTGCTACGGGTAAAACTGGAATATTCTTATTAAATTCTTTCAATTCACTTAAAATGTTCTCGGCTATTACTGAAATTTCGCTCCCTGTATCAACAAGTGTTTTAAATTTTCTATTCTCTATTGTTACCTGTATTTCCGTGAGTCCAGCTCTCACCTCCAATGTCGTGTTACTCTCCTCCTCCAATAAATCGGCAACGATATCTGCTTTTATTACATTTGACTGAAGGTTCTCGATGGGTCGGACCTCATGAGTTTCCCTGAACAGTGGTCGGGTCCTATTTACCACTGTTGACTTCAGTTTTCCGGCTGTGTCCTATTATGACTCGTGGATGGTACAGGGTGTCCTCGTGTTGGTCCCTGATGGTGATAGGGTGCTCCTCTGTTACTAGGTGCTCCTCTGTTCGCAGGTATGAATTGCTTTGTTTGGTTACTCCTTGGCGTTTTGCAGAAATAACAGTGCTGCATGTGAGCACGATTTTCCTTCCTGCAACTAGAACAACTCCAACCGCCTGGTTGCTGTAAATCATTTCGAAAATTATATTTATTACCAGTATTATTATAATAAGGCCTTGGCCGATTAAACTCATTGTTATGATTGTTATGGTTAGATAGATTTGGTTGAATGGGGCGTCTACCCATTTCACGATCATTTATGCTTTGTAGTATATCTAATACCCTTTCCAGTTCATCAAGATTTTCTATTTCTTTAGTCATCAGAGTGACCTGCACTTCCCTGGGTAAGTGCTTACTAACATACCTCACAAATGACTTAAAAGGTATGGGTGGCTCTAAATATTTGGCTTCGTTGTACAATTTAGTTACATAGATAGTAATGTTATTATTACTAAAGTTACGCCCCATGAAATTACCCGTTCCCATAATACGGCTTCTTAAAGTCTCCTGCTCTTCTTCTGTCCAATATTTACCCTTAAAAGCTTTCTCAAAAGTGTTATAACAATCCCATTCTAACCTATGAGCTTCCGCCCATATGACTGAGTTACCTTTAAAACATTTAATGATTTTGTTCAATTTCACTTCCCAGCTACTACTACTAAAATAATTATAATCCCTGGTTTGATTTAGAAAACGCATTGGATGTATTACTCTGTTTTCATGGCTAAAATTCTCTAGTTCTATTTCATTATAGAAATCTCTAGTTACTACTACCCTATCATTTATGCTTGAAATATTTTTATTTATTTCTCCCCGTAATTCATTTTTTACACTGGTCAAATTATTTGCAATCATATCATATTTATCATGCACATCCATACTATTTTGTATAGTTAAGTCATCAATTTCTTTAATCTTACTTTGTAACAAATTAAATCTACTCTTGGTACTTTTCTCATGTTCAGTTATGGTATTATCTATAGTTTCTAAGTTCTTGGTGATATCTATCACATTTACTTCAATGTTTTCTAAATGACTTTGTAAAACATTGGTTTTCACTGCTACTTGTTTGCTTACTTCAATATTGGTTTTAACTTCTAATTGATTTTCTACCAAATTTAAACATTTCTGTTGTATTTCTGTACTTTGTGACTCTAATTGACTTTTAATCGTGTTATTTACTGTGTCATAAACTAGATCAATTTTAGTGTCTAAATCATTAATTGCACTACTGAACTTATTATCAACAATGGCTAATGTGGTTTTCTGTATGTTATCACAACGTGTTTCTACTGTGTTAATTCTCTCCTCAAATTGACAATTTTGTCTTTTTATTTCATTCTTTAATTCATTGAATTTAATATCAGAATCGATTTTCTGTTCATCTAGTTTTTTATCAAAACTGTCGAATTTTACACTCTGTTCATCGAATTTGTTTAATAATAGTTGCATCAATGAAGCAGTACTGTCTAGTTTGCTATCTGAAATAGTGTAAATGGATGTGTCAGTGTTCGTTATCTCTGCAGACACAGGCGTATGGGCCTCGTCCGTCTGACTAATTGGGTTTAATTGAACCTCCATTTCACTAGTTAAATTTATATCAGAGGTACTGGTTTCTATTACAATATTGTCACTAGTACTCATGTTGTTTTATTTTAGGTTACTAAAACATATTTGTTTATAACCTAAAATTGTAACCTTACCTTACGCACGCTTTGCGAACTATTACGCTATTATTTCAAGTAACTGTTTCACATACCAGTAGGTGTACTCTACATAAAATTTTATTCTATGTCGAGTCCATGTTCGGCACACGCCAAATGTAATCTATTACTTTTATCGTTTTATTACTTATAGTGAAAAATGCATTTTCGTCTATACTAGTACATAATCTCGGTCGCCATGTTGGTAAAAGGTAACATGATTGAAATTTACTTTTAGGGCCAGACTTCGTGTAACACAAACCAGTTAGTGAAACAAATTACCTGAAATAAAGACATACACCAAATAACATATAGAAAGTATTTTATTAGTAGTCAAATTGATAGTTATTACATAGATATATATATATATATATATGACCTACATATTGCGCCATGGGCGTTATCCAAATCAAATTACCCTCCAAAATCCTTACATCTACTAAAAAATGTGTTGTATCATAATATATGGTATCTAATAAATAAAGATATACATTTTTATATATATATATAATTCCGCACAACCCAGCACTTAAATTATAATACACACATGCAACCTCTCTCTCTTTCACGCTCATGGTACAATGATTTGATTATTAATGTTGGAGCTCCTTTTAAATATATTGAAAATTTGAAATAATTGATTTCTACAATAAATGGGAAATAATGAAAGGATTTAAAGTGTACAAGGAATGTTCTCACCCATTTCGTGTCAGCCTCCTCGCACTTCTAGCATCGTCCCGACATCAGCACAATCGGTATAATTTTACGGCGTCTGACGGGGCACCTTCGTGTCAACCTACGTAACCCACCGTCGTGGGACCGATTCTAAACGTCGATCTTTACGGACGATTCATCGGCCGAGGACGCCTACACAAAGCCGAACTGTTTTAACTTTCCTTAGTACATTTTGAATATAGATATTTATACTGTTTATTAACCACCTACAGTGGTCTAAAAAGTTAAAATTCACTCGTAAGTGAATGGGTTGCCGGCCGGCGTTGATCACAGCTGCAGACGAAATGACCAAGAATCTTTGTTAGATTTTGCGGAAGTGGCGTGAACCTACGTCACAATCCCATTGTTAAAACTGTTGACAACATCGTGGTTGACATAAACACATTCTCCGCCTCTGACGTAATTAAGGTTCGGCTTGCTTATCGCAATAACTGCACACTGTTTTGTGATGTTTCACAGTTTTTTGCTATGAATTGGTTCAAATCCTGACAAATATTGTTATACACTCCACTCACGGTATATTCGTATCGGGTGTTTAAGGTTGGGTTTAGTATGACAAAAATAGAAAAATACAATAGTTATGTTCCATTTACCATATTTAAAGTTAATTATAAATGTACCATGATTGTACCATCACAATCTGGGCCATCTGGTTTTGGTAGCAGGTGTTATCATGGATCCTAATAAAGTAGACACTGTAAGAGACTGACCAGTGCCGAAGAGTAAACATGAAGTTCATAGTTTCCTGGGGTTATGCTCATATTACAGACGTTTTGTGAAAGGCTTCGCTACTATTGCTAAACCACTACATGAGGCAACAGAAAATAAACGAAACTTCCAGTGGTCGAGAGAGTGTGATCAATCATTTAGGACTTTGAAAATTGCGTTATGTTTGCAGCCAATTCTCGCTTTCCCAGATTCCAAAAGGAAAGCGACAATCCACATTGTGGATACAGGCGCAAGCAATACTGGTATAGGAGCAGTTTTGTCTCAAGTTCAAAACGGTGAAGAACGAGTAATAGCGTATTACAGCAAGACACTTTCTAAACCGGAGAGAAATTATTGCATCACAAGGAGAGAGTTGCTGGCAATCGTCCGAGCATTGGAGCACTTCCATAAATATCTCTATGGAAGAGAGTTTTCACTACGTACTGACCATGCCGTGCTTGCATGGCTCTTAAGATTTAAAAATCCGAAAGGACAGTTGGCAAGGTGGCTTGAACGTCTGCAATAGTACAACTTCAAGATACAACATCCACGGGGGTGCCTGCATCGTAATGCAGATGGCTTATCACGAAGACCGTGCCCGGAAGACTGCCGACATTGCCACAGAAAGGAAGAACAAAACTCAAGCGAACATGTTCAAGCCATCACTGTAGATTTCCTGGCTGACGGCTGGACAACACAAGACTGTCGACAAGAACAGGACTGATGAAGACATTGGACCGATCTTGACAGTAAAAGAGGAAGGTCGCTGCATGGATTGGCAAGATATCTGCCATGGTTCCGAAGTGCTGAAGGGCTACTGGGCACAATGGGAATCTCTCACCTTAGAAAACGGATTGCTGAAAAGGGCTTGGGAAAGTGCAGATGGCCATGACATGGTCATGCAGTTGATAGTTCCCCGAAGTAGTGCAGTCTGTTTTGAAGGAGATGCATGATGGAACGTCTGGAGGCCATATTGGCGTTAACAAAACCCTTGACAAAATACGGAAGCGATTCTATTGGCTTCATCTTCGCCACGACGTAGAGGAATGGGTTCGGACGTGTGAAATATGTGCTGCAAGCAAGGGCCCACAAACCAGAAGCAGAGGAAAAATGAGACAATATAACATTGGACTGCCTTCCGAGAGAATTGCCATTGACATTGCTGGACCATTCCCAGTTACTGACGATGGAAACCATCATCATGGTTGTAGGTGACTACTTTACTAAGTGGGTGGAAGCCTACGCAATTCCAAATCAGGAGGTTACCACTGTGCCAAAGCAGTTAGTTTACAACTTTTGTTGCCGTTATGGAGCCCCTGTGGAAATCCATATGGATCAAGGGAGAAATTTTGAATCAGGAGTGTTTATAAAGAATTATGCCATCTACTCAGAATTCGAAAGACCAGGACAACGCCTCTGCATCCTCAGTCAGACAGGATGGTTGAGAGATTCAATAGGACACTTGAGCAGCATCTTTCGAAGGTTGTTGACGAGAACCAAACAGACTGAGACCAACGTATACCACTATTCCTCATGGCGTATAGATCATGAGTACACGACACAACCGGCATGACTCCAGCAAAATTAGTGTTTGGGAGGGAGATTCGTCTTCCTGGGGACTTAATGTTCGGATCACCTGAGACTCAGTCCCAAGAGCCACAGAACTATTCCTCGCAATTAGAAAACCAACTGCGAGAAATGAATCGCTTGGTAAGAGGACAGCTGAAGATTGCCAGTGATAAAATGAAAACTCGGTATGACATTTGCAGCAATAGTGTGGGTTTCCAAGAAGGATATCAGGTCTGGTTGTTCAACCCAAAGCGCCATCGTGGTCGCTCCCCTAAGCTTCAGTCTAACTGGGAAGGACCCTACACTGTGAAAAAAAGAATCAACGATGTTGTTTATTGGATTCAACAGGAAGGGCAGCGAAAGTTCAAGGTCGTCCACCTAGATCGCCTGGCTAAGTACTACTTCAGAGACAGTTTGCCAGTTCGGGACGAACAGGCTTAAGGAGGGGGCAGTGTTATGACATCACAGAACAATGTACTTGTTTGTCGAATGTGCCAGAAGAATCTCGATGTAACGTGTGTGGTGTACGTGCTTGTCGACGCATTTTCGAGAGGTTTCACGAAGGCGCCAGCCGCGCAGACTGTGTCAAGGCCGCAGTTAATTTAGTAGTTCACATGAGCGTTAAGACGCAATTAGGAACATCCTGGTCTGTGAGCGCAGGTATAAATACCTGGCGGCAGCGGCCTTAAGTTTCAGTATTAGTGCGAATTATTGACCATGCGGTTCGAGAGTTATAGTAGCGATATTACTGTGCGCGTTCAAGTGGTTATTAGTTAAGTGTTGTGTTTTATAATCAGACTGTAATTGTAATACAATTGTGTTTAATTTTAGTGGACATTTTATTGCGTGTGAACAATTTTTATTTGATTTGTTGTAGAGACTGTGTTGTTAATTATGAACTGTTAACTGTGGAAATTAAAGCTGGTATTTAGTGACTTAATTGGTGTCTTGTACTTATTTTGTTTTTCACTGTACCTACGATGATCAAGTAGACCGTCGTAACAATACTTTGCAACCTGCAACATGGAGGCAGAATTAATTCCTATATACCGCAATTACAGTGTACAATTTATGAGTTATATGTCTTCCAGATTGTTAATAAAGTAAAGGAAACCTTGATTAGGTAGCAGAATTCTAGTATTAGGGGTACTATGTAATTCTGGCATTAAAACAATGCCGAGTGGACCAAGCTGATGCTTTTAAGAATTAGTCATTATATGACCTCAACTGTGTGTTTTGCTGCCTGTTCATCATTGTACTCTTCTTATGTTATGTAATTTAAATTATGATATTCTTTTATTCTCTTAAATAACTTATTTCTTACACAACAAAGACAGACACAAATAATCCATATGAATAAACTTAGGAAAATAGTGAGCTGTACATGTCCCTTGGTAATTAGTTATTATTAAATGATACAGTAAAATAATGTATGTACTGCTTTTTGCTTTAGGTATTTGTCAGTTTGGGTTCTGATGACGAAGATGATGGTGATGAACCTTTAATTGTAGACGACGAGGAAGAAACAATACAAAAAGAAAGTGTAGAATCAGAAAAGGAGAATATTATTCCCAAAGAAGAGCCAAAGGGTCCACCAAATTCATTAGAAAAATATTCGTCTTCAGATATTGAAAACAGTTCATCAACAGGTAATTTCACGGAAATTGTACGATGTTATGTTAAATGTTTATGTAAAGTTATTGTATCAGGATGGCAATAAGTCATACATTTATGATTATGTGAACCAGTTTTTTTTAATAAATTTGCATATTTCCTTTATATAATAAACTAATGTAGTGGTTCAGCAAGGGGGTTTTGTGGGGGTAACCCTCCCCCTCCCAGAGGGATAAAGAACAAAGAATTGTCAAAAATTAAAAAAATATATAATTATTTCACTACCGACTTGGAACACAAAGTTTTTTATGGGTAAAAATGTAAAAGTTTTGCCTTATAACCTGAACCAGTTTTCGCTGCAGCCTCTGAAGAAGCTTTTGAAAAGCGAAAAGCGGTTCAGGTTATAAGGTAAAACTTTTAAAGTAATTAATTGTGTGAGTATGAACAGTTGTGCTATACTATAGACTTCTTGCAAGTACGAAATTGCTTTGTGTAAACGCACCTGGTTGTCTGATGTTTGAGGGATAGTTGAAATTTTTATCATAATTTTTTAAGAATATCTCCTTGTAGTGAGTAGGAAAGAAGTAGCTGTTGAATGTTTATTCAATCTGCAGTGAACCCAACACAGTTTGTGATATTTATAGTTTAGTAATTTATTCACAGCAACATAAACATGTCTAGGCCTATATTCAGTAATTTCTAGTTTATTATTCAGATTTTAAACAGATGTGCTCATTGTTGTACACGGGTTTTCGATTCAGTTTTAATATTTTATTTTAATTTAATGCTTCATTACGATTTCAAAAACAAATCGCCAATTAAAATCTTAAAGGTGTTTGTTATCTACCGTACAAACATAAACCTAAGACCAAGTGCAGCATTCCAAAACTGTTTACAGGAACGCTATAACCTCTGCTGGAGAATTGATTTGTAAATGACATGTCGCCCCCCCTCACTTGTAGTCCGATTTTTGAAATCATTGTTTTTGATGGCCTCATATATTAAAATCTTTTATTCATTTCTGTAACAAAATGAGTAGGTGAATTTAATTATATTTGCTACAGAGTTTACTAGCATTACTCACTGAGACAAAGTTTAAAAAAAAATACTTATGTTTTATGCTATTAGTGTCTGCAGAAGTTTGGAGAAAATCTGTGCAAGTTCGTTGGTATTGTTTATTTTATTTATATTTATTGCAATATAAGAAGTTATCACTATTCTTTCATGCCTTTTTTTTTGTTAATTTTAGGTAAAACTTATATTTCCATGTTTATCATCCTGGTTACAACAAAATAAGTAGGAGAGAACATGAGTTTTATTTTAATTTCTGTACACAAAAATCTAACACCCATAGGGTAATCCTGGCTGCGCCACTGACATGTCACTCAGTTTTAGCACTGAATACTCCAATCCATACACCACAAGTCAGTTTATAAAGATTATATTTATTAGTGAAGTAATGCTCACAGAAGCATAGGATGGTAATTATATTGTACATAATGTCACTATTGAGTATAGCAGTCTGACAGCATGTAGAAAGGAACTCGCCAGTCTGCCACTAATCAACTAACAACTGTAGCATAGCCATGCTTCATATGGTATCACACACCACTGACTTGTCAACTAAATGGAAATAAACAAATATGACAAACAGTAAGCTAGTGCTTGAGATTTGTGTGTAAACCTGATACGTTTCCTATAAATTAGTGTGAGCCAGATGTTATCATGTAGGGATGATATCAGTAGTGCATCAGGCAGGGGTGAGGAATTGGTGAAATTACTTTCTACATGTTGTCGGGCTCAAATAACTTCACGTTCTTTAGTGATTGTCCAAAGAAAAGTAAGCAGTTTCTCTTGTAAAATGTGGTAAAAACCTTACGTAAGTGCTATAATGTACCAAACCGTAAGGAAAGTAGAACATCAGTAACCTAAACATGGTCAGTAATCTGAACCTTAAATAACCTGAGCAACCTCAAAAGTACATTTTTTAATGGGATACCAACAGCAAAATTATTGTTTTTGATTTATTCTAACTGTGTGCAATTTTGTACTGAGCGTTGTACAAACAATTTTTTTATCAAGATCATTTTGGTGTTAAATAAATGTCCTCTGTTTGTCCTGTGTTTATGTAGGGGTGTGGAGTAACTGCATACTGAATAGCAGTCAGCTAGTGCTGAGTTTGTTAAATCACAAAACATGTCTCTTTTCAATACAGAATGAATGCAACTTTTATACTTAGTGCATTACTACACACCTATTCATATTTTTTCTTTTTTTTTTACTCTTATTGAAAATTATTGATATTGTTATGACGGTCACACTGATTGTCATATGGTACAGTGGAAAAAAAATACAGACACCCAAGAAGTCACTAATTACCAGCTTTAATTAGTCACAAATAACAGTTTATAATCAACAAGTTATTCAACAAGATTATACTCGTACAATAATTCAAATTAAACTTGTCCACATGCAATAAAAATGTCAACTAATAGAGTCAAGCACAATAATCACTTTTCACTACTAACCACTTGAGACCCACTGAGTAAATCGCCTGACATAAACTGAAACTAGGCGGCAGCTGTTGCGTATTTATAACCTGCAGGGTTCCATAATACGTGTCCTTAACAAGCACTCAAAAACTCTAGAGGATGCTCCCGTGCGGCCTTGGCAGAAAGATGCACCTACTGGGCTAGGCAAGAAACGCGTAGAACAACACTCTCCATTGTACAAAAATGTTCTGTAATTGTTTAACATTGCCCCCTCCTTAATCCTGTTCGTCCCGAACTGGCAAACCATCTCTGGGGGATCTAGGTGGATGACCTTGAATTTTCGCTGTCCTTCCTGTTGAATCCAATAGACAACATTGTTAATTCTCTTTTTCAGAGTTTAAGGTCCCTCCTAGTTAGTTTGAAGCTTAGGTGAGCGACCATAACGGTGCTTTGGGTTGTACAACCAAACCTGATATCCTTCTTGGAAGCCCACACTATTGCTGTAAATGTCATACCGAGTTTTCATTTACACTGGCTATCTTCAGCCATCCTCTTATCAAGCGATTCATTTCTCGCAGTTGGTTTTATAATTGCGAGGAATAGTTCTGTGGTTCTTCGGACAGAGTCTCAGGTGATCGGAACATAAAGTCTCCAGGAAGACGGATCTCCCGCCCAAACATCAATTTTGCTGAAGTCATGCCGGTTGTGTTGTGTACTGATGACCTATATGCCATGAGGGATAGTTGTATACGTTGGTCCCAGTCTGTTTAGTTCTCGTTAACAACCTTCGAAAGATGCTGCTCAAGTGTCCTATTGAACCTCTCAACCATTCCGTCCGACTGAGGATTGAGCGCTGTGGTCCTGGTCTTTCGAATTCTGAGTAGAGGTAAATGTTTAAGACATTCTTTAAACACTCCTGACTCGAAATTGCTCCCTTGATCCTTATGGATTTCCACAAGGACTCCATAACGGCAATAGAAGTTGTGAACTAATGCCTTTGCCATAGTGATAACCTCCTGATTTGGAATTGTGTACGCTTCCACCCACTTAGTAAAATAGTCACCTAGAAGCATGATGTACCGCTTTCCATCGTCAGTAACAGTGAAGTGTATATAGCAGTTCTCTCAAATGGCAGTCCAACATTATACTGTCTCATTTTCCCCCTGCTTCTGGTTTGTGGGCCTTTGCTTGCAGCAGATTTTTCATATGTCCGACACCATTCCTCTATGTTGTGGCGAAGACGAAGCCAATAGGATCCCTTCTGTATTTTGTCAAGGGTTTTGTTAACGCCAAAATGACCTCCACACTTTCCATCATGCATCTCCTTCAAAACAGACTGCACTTTAGGGGAACTATCAGCTGCATGACGACGTCTCATCCATCTGCACTTTTCCAACCACTTTTCAGGAATCCATTCTCCAAGGTAAGAGATTCCCATTGTGCCCTGTAGCCCTTCAGCACTTCAGAACTATGGCAAACACCTTGCCAATCCGGGCAGCGACCTTCCTCTTTTGCTGTCAAGATCGGTACAATGTCTTCATCTGTCATCTGTTCTTGTCAAAAATCTTCTGTCATCCAGCCGTCTGCCAGGAAATCTACAGTGATGGGTTGAACATGTTCGCTTGCGTTTTGTTATTCCTTCCTATGGCAATGTCGGCAGTCTTTTAGGCACGGTCTTTGAGATAAGCCATCTGAATTTTCAAAGTGATTTTCAAAGAATGCTTGATCACACTCTCTCGACCACTAAAAGTTTCATTTATTTTCCAATATCTTATGTAGTGGTTTAGCAATAGTAGTGAAGCCTTTCACAGAACGTCTCTAATATGAGCATAACTTTATGAAACTCTGAACTTCATGTTTACTCTTCAGAACTGGCCAGTCTCTTATGGTGCCTACTTTATTAGGATCCATGATATCACCTGGTGCAGAAACCAGATGACCCAGATACTGTACTTCCCTCTGAAGTAGAGAACACTTCTTCAGGCTCAGCTTCAGTTGAGTACTGTAAATTCTAGTTATAAACTCCTTAAGGTTTTCCAAATGGTCTTTGAAAGTATCCGGCCTTGGAGGACCAGATCTATCAATCTTTCAAATGTTCCCAGTGCATTACAGGGTCCAAATGACATGATCTTAAATTGGGGTTGAGAAAGCGGTCATTACCTTGTCTTCTTCGTGAAGACCCACTTGCCAATATCCATTCTTCAGGTACAACATGGAAACCCATTGTGCTCCAGACAGTGAGCTGTCAATGCGAGGTAGTGGATTGCAATCTTTGTTTGTCATGTCATTCAACCTCCGCTAGTCTACGCAGAAATGTAAGACATTTCCTTTTGGTTAGCTAATGAAGGTCTTAGAGGAGGTTGGTGTATCGGTGTTGTGTCCCTGGTATTGATGCAATGTTGTACCAGAGACATTGTTCCTAAAGACTGACCCCGAATTGCAGAAGAATCTTTAAATTAATGTAAAAACTGTCTGAGTTCTTTTACCTCACCACTTGAGAGATCGTTAGAAGATCTGTTCAACATTTCCTGAAGTTCCTCTGGTAATTTGGAAGTGTCCAAAGCACTGGATATTCATTGCATCATTCCTGCTACCCAGGGTACAGGAGACAGTTTACCTAGGAGTGTATTGCTTTATAAAGTGACACCTTGGTATAATATATTCACCACTCTAACAGGTACATTTCCGGTTCTGTTTGGTTTTACTAAACTCCTGGCAAGTAGTATGAACGGTGTGCTGACTACCTGGTGTTCGAATATAGAGCAGTTGTTGCCCCTAGTATCTACCTCAGTTCTAACCATGATAGTCTTTTCAGAGTTTGGCGGGACAGTTATGGCCACTTAATTTATCAAGTCCATCGATTTTTCTGATGTATTCATTGTGGAGAGCATTACCTCTTCTTTTTCGAGTCTCAAGACATTGTTTCTGAAGTCGACTATAAAACCATATGCATTCATAATGTCTACACCAAGAATTGCTTCATCCACAATGTCTGCAACAAGTACTAGATCATCAAACACAAGTCGACTGAGGTGTAAGTGTATCTCCACTTTTCCAAACACTTTTACAGGCCGTCCAATAGCTGTTTGCAAGGTGCAGGAGCATCAGATTGGCTTGAGATTTTTCACCACATCAGGGCACACAATGGAAACTGTTGTGCATGTGTCAACTGTAATCGAGGTTGGCCTTCCTTGAACGAATTCGGTAACCACCAAGCTTCCACTGTTTTTCTGAAGTGTAGAAATTGCATATTGTCTAGGGGCTTTGTTCCTCCAGTTAGTCAGCACACGCCCCATTGTACCAATTACTGGTCATTTCTGTGCTGCTGAACTCTAACCTGACAATCTCGTTGTTGATGTCCAGTTTTCCCACATTGATACCACTTTGGTCTTCCATCCTTTCCTACTTTATTCTGTGGTGCTGCTCATTGTTACAGTCTATTTCCTTACCCCCCCCTTTATTAAACTTTTACTTACCTTTTACTTCACTCGCCCTGACTTATGAAAAACAGAAGATTCCCAACTTATAGGTCGCCACCAATATTTTTAAACAAAAGGACAAATATGGAAACCTCAATACATTTTCCCATTATTTACTTAAAATTACTTACCAGGTTCGTTTAGGCGAGATTTTCCATACAGGACAAGTTATATTACACGGGCGTAATAACTTACTCTAACACATGCTGTAATTTAAACAAAATCTGATTTTATTATAATGTGAAATTTGAGTTAAGGGATTATATAAAAAAAGCATTTCATAATCTGCTAGCCTACGACAACTACATTATGAACCAGTACGTTAACTGATATGTTCCCTTAGAGATCTTATTTGTTTAGCAAAACGTCTGTAAATGCAATTGTTACAATATAGTTAAATGTTAATTGTTCTGAAATGTTATAGTTAAAAGTTCTGAATTGATAATATTGTACTCATCCTAGTAGTGGCTTCGCTCCAACTGGTGATGCACTTATTTTATCACTCACTTAATTTTATCTTGGTACAGTTACTAATTTTTACAGTTACTGTTTACTACAACCATATCGTTCACATTTAAGGATTGTGTCGGTCAACGTGACTTTGTCGGTACAAACACTAATAGCTTTTTAGCTTTATAACTTTAATAGTTATACTAGATAGGCCGATTATGTTATTTTCAGCCTATCTTGCGCCCGAGGCCACTGTTTTTTAATTCACTTGCAGACGACTGTAATCTGCCACTGTCTAGTCTGTATAAACTGGTAATTAACAACCGAGCGTTTTAGTTAACCACTGACTGACTACTTAAGGCGACAGTCTGATGCAAACACTGGTGGAGAAGTCTGCTTACTGTGCTTCACAAAGCTGCTGCTGGCAAGCTGTTACGTAATATGTCTAGACGGTTGTTTATGCTAACATTGTGTTGCACTGAGGCACCTCACAGGTGGAAGTTGACAATTGAAGATTAAAACTGATTTAAATTAAAACTGGGGTAGCACTCAATTCTGTACCGTTACAATACCCCCCCAATGAGAGATTGGATGCCGAAGCATACAAACTCTCATTGCCTAAAACCTAAGAGGATCAGTGAGGATATGGCGCCGTAACCCCCCTGAACTTCCTACTACAATCATGGGTACTTACCCCCCTAGTCTGGTGACTGTGGCAGCACCCCTCCATCCTTACTGGACTTCTCTGCTCGAGATCCCAACACCATAAGCCCGGACCGATACCCGCCACAGCATCGCCCGACTCTAAAGCATCCAATTAAAATTTAACAAAAAGGCCTTCCAATATACCGTATCCACAACTGATTGGTTTCCTCTTAGCCATACTGGTTCATTGACAAAGTACTGGTTCATTTTTTATTACAAAATATAATAGGCATTCGACTACCTGATGATATGACTTCTAAATCATCTAACAGTTACCTGGATCAATTAAAATTTAACTACCAGGTCCATCGGCTCATCTTCAACAAGTTACATGGTTCAACAATATAGCTTAACCCTAGAAGATACAGTGTTAACCGAACAGTATAAGTTTACAGTAGTACATATGCATTCCAGACAAATTAAATAATGTTCCCAGTACGATATTGCCCAGCCAAAATAACATTAATTATACAAAATTGCATTAACTCACAATAATTATAACTAAAATACAAGTTATGTCCTTAACTACTATATTTATATAGAATAAAAAAAAATTTTTTTTTCTACCCCCCTAATATTCCCTTAACCCCTGATACCTGTTACAATCTACTGCGTTCAGCACTACGCTTCTTGGCCCTTGCAGACCTCAACTTAGCCGTAATCACAGCTCCCTCGTGACCTGTAACTGGGTCACCCCCTAATCCACACTCACTATTACCCCCTGGACTGTAGCGCCCAGTTGCTTCCACAAGGACTGATGTGGAAGGGGTGGACATTTTTTTCTTTTATTCCACCCCCATCCTTGCTTCGGCGTTACAATAAAAATTCAGTATTGCACTTACTAACAGTGAATGATACGCCCCTAATGGACTACCACCCCTATCTGGGTGAAAATAGACCTGTTCCAAAATTTGGTAGATTCCCCTAAAAATAACCCCCCTACTAAATCTAACAAACCACTGGGTTAACAAAGCAAAAGAAACCACAAGCCGGTTATAACAAGTAAAATTGATGATTTGTCACAATTAACTACTTTCACGGTCATGATCCGGTGAGGTCATGGCCGCACTTAGGTGGGGAATCTACAGTTAAACATAAAACATGGATTAACATTTATAAAGGTTTACATGAACAGTTATATACACATCTTGTTTTCCAAACATTATCCTAGCCCAAACATTTCCTTCAGTTTTCAGTTTTAAATAAGTATTGCAATCATTATATTTTTTCATCAATTATTATTTAATCTACCATTACATTTGGAATTTGAATCAAAATAAATTTAAATTTATTATTAAAAATCATCTTATCATTTAATTTAATTACCAATTTAATTCAATTTTAAGTCCTCAAAACTCTAAGTTACAGTAATTACCTTATTATATTAACTGCATCACAATCAAAACACTACGTTATTTTTTTTGTTATTTATAAAAAATTACCTTCATGTCAACACATCTTTCATTTCTTGTGTTTCATAATAAAATTTGCTCATCAGAATACTGATTCATCAGACTACAACATTCTTGTTATTGACTCAGCATGACTGTAAACATTGGTCACACAACAGACCACATACCTGTTTACATAAACAGTTGTATGCCAGACTTGTTTTCATAAACACTACCTCAATCTCAACATTCTGATTACATCACCTACTGACACATATACTTCCTACAAATTTTCAATTTCTATAAATCTTTTCGTGTTAACATATTTATCAATTACTGTTTATTACAATTCAGATCAAGTATAATTTTAATTCACGTTTTTAAATTAACTTCATTTGAACTCCAACCAGAACAGTTTAACTTTAATTACATTATTTGAAACACTTTTAATACAGAGAGAATTCAAAATAAACTTACTGAATACCTTTTGTTAATTATTATTGTTAATTAACAACATAAAATATTATTATGATTATATCATACTACAAACATACTTTGTTACAAAAACTATAATCTAGATTCCCACAATATAATCTTGACACAATACATTTAACACCAACACATTTATTTACAACTGTTCGTCAGAATTTTATTATTTACCATACTTCATTACCTAAATCAGCAAGGTCAGAACCATAGACTAAGGTTAATAAAATGTCCATTCATTGAGTTTATATTCAACCTCCATCATCAAAAATTAGTCTTGTCTTCACGTAACATTTTTCAATTTTATTTATGTACACCATATGGCTATCATTTGTGTAATAACCATACAAATTTATATATTCTATTGTACCATAATAATAATCTTTAGGGTTACCTCCCCTTATTACTTTGTCATAAATCATGTAAACATTATCGTTTTTTGTCAAATCTCCGTCAGTATTATTTGTTATTCCCAGGTAAATTACGTGATTATTACAATTTTCTGCTATTATCAGTACACTACTTCTCCCAACAGGTAAATATTTATCATCAATATACACATTGTTTATTACAGTACCAGGTAAATCTACATTATTTACCATAATATTAATATTCAAGCTCTCTATCAACTCTTTATAACTTCTATTTAACTTGAAACACTCTAACTCTTTCTCTCTCTCATAATCAATTTCATCACCACAACATTTCACATTCTCATTCCACACAGATGGCGACACAAACTTACTATTTGTCTTGGCACTTCCAAGATCATCACAAAAAATAAAGGGACCATGTTGAAACACCATGTCTCCCACATAACTACCGGAGGAAACTCTGTCCTCATTAAACCTCTGTGAAACCTCTGTTTCACTATAAACCTGGGGAAAATTTGCCCTTTGCCCATCTAAATTTTCATTACACTCTCTCACATTTTCATCAGCACTTGCTAACAACACTTTGTTACAAAATTCTACTTTAACAAAATCTTCCTTATTACTCTCAATATTAACTACCTTACTCTCTAGTACTATATTTTCAACTATATCATTGCTATTTTCACCCCTACCTACCTCATTAATTTCAGTATTTCTCCCCAACTTATCTAACTGTTGTATTAGCTTAACATTCTGTTCATCAAATTTGTTATTCATCACTTCAAAATCATTTCTTAATTTTTTAAATTTATTGTCAAACTTTTCCTCATTACTGTCAAAACGTTTATTTAATTCGTTAAATTTGTTATTCTGTGCATCAAATTTGGTGTCAAATTTACAGTTCGTTTTATTAAATTGATTCAGTAAAATACTCATCATGTCATTATCAATTTTGCTATTACATTTTGTTGACGTTGGAGTTAACTGGACTCCCGAGTCCTCTGTTATATTTGTTTCATCCATTTTTAATATATAAACATAAAAACATAAATCTATACAATAATTCACACTTTCCATATACGCCGTTACCACAACCTGTCTCGTACTTCCAATCAAACCTAAACTCATATCAGAAGATTACATATGAGCCATCCTGGCAGGGTCGCCATTGTTACGGTGTATTTCCTTACCCCCCTTTATTAAACTTTTACTTACCTTTTACTTCACTCGCCCTGACTTACGAAAAACAGAAGATTCCCAACTTATAGGTCGCCACCAATATTTTTAAACAAAAGGACAAATATGGAAACCTCAATACATTTTCCCATTATTTACTTTAAATTACTTACCAGGTTCGTTTAGGCAAGATTTTCCATACAGGACAAGTTATATTACACGGGCGTAATAACTTACTCTAACACATGCTGTAATTTAAACAAAATCTGATTTTATTATAATGTGAAATTTGAGTTAAGGGATTATATAAAAAAAGCATTTCATAATCAGCTAGCCTACAACAACTACATTATGAACCAGTACGTTTACTGATATGTTCCCTTAGAGATCTTATTTGTTTAGCAAAACGTCTGTAAATGCAATTGTTACAATATAGTTAAATGTTAATTGTTCTGAAATGTTATAGTTAAAAGTTCTGAATTGATAATATTGTACTCATCCTAGTAGTGGCTTCGCTCCAACTGGTGATGCACTTATTTTATCACTCACTTAATTTTATCTTGGTACAGTTACTAATTTTTACAGTTACTGTTTACTACAACCATATCGTTCACATTTAAGGATTGTGTCGGTCAACGTGACTTTGTCGGTACAAACACTAATAACTTTTTAGCTTTATAACTTTAATAGTTATACTAGATAGGCCGATTATGTTATTTTCAGCCTATCTTGCGCCCGAGGCCACTGTTTTTTAATTCACTTGCAGACGACTGTAATCTGCCACTGTCTAGTCTGTATAAACTGGTAATTAACAACCGAGCGTTTTAGTTAACCACTGACTGACTACTTAAGGTGACAGTCTGATGCAAACACTGGTGGAGAAGTCTGCTTACTGTGCTTCACAAAGCTGCTGCTGGCAAGCTGTTACGTAATATGTCTAGACGGTTGTTTATGCTAACATTGTGTTGCACTGAGGCACCTCACAGGTGGAAGTTGACAATTGAAGATTAAAACTGATTTAAATTAAAACTGGGGTAGCACTCAATTCTGTACCGTTACAATACCCCCCCAATGAGAGATTGGATGCCGAAGCATACAAACTCTCATTGCCTAAAACCTAAGAGGATCAGTGAGGATATGGCGCCGTAACCCCCCTGAACTTCCTACTACAATCATGGGTACTTACCCCCCTAGTCTGGTGACTGTGGCAGCACCCCTCCATCCTTACTGGACTTCTCTGCTCGAGATCCCAACACCATAAGCCCGGACCGATACCCGCCACAGCATCGCCCGACTCTAAAGCATCCAATTAAAATTTAACAAAAAGGCCTTCCAATATACCGTATCCACAACTGATTGGTTTCCTCTTAGCCATACTGGTTCATTGACAAAGTACTGGTTCATTTTTTATTACAAAATATAATAGGCATTCGACTACCTGATGATATGACTTCTAAATCATCTAACAGTTACCTGGATCAATTAAAATTTAACTACCAGGTCCATCGGCTCATCTTCAACAAGTTACATGGTTCAACAATATAGCTTAACCCTAGAAGATACAGTGTTAACCGAACAGTATAAGTTTAGAGTAGTACATATGCATTCCAGACAAATTAAATAATGTTCCCAGTACGATATTGCCCAGCCAAAATAACATTAATTATACAAAATTGCATTAACTCACAATAATTATAACTAAAATACAAGTTATGTCCTTAACTACTATATTTATATAGAATAAAAAAAATTTTTTTTTTCTACCCCCCTAATATTCCCTTAACCCCTGATACCTGTTACAATCTACTGCGTTCAGCACTAGGCTTCTTGGCCCTTGCAGACCTCAACTTAGCCGTAATCACAGCTCCCTCGTGACCTGTAACTGGGTCACCCCCTAATCCACACTCACTATTACCCCCTGGACTGTAGCGCCCAGTTGCTTCCACAAGGACTGATGCGGAAGGGGTGGACATTTTTTTCTTTTATTCCACCCCCATCCTTGCTTCGGCGTTACAATAAAAATTCAGTATTGCACTTACTAACAGTGAATGATACGCCCCTAATGGACTACCACCCCTATCTGGGTGAAAATAGACCTGTTCCAAAATTTGGTAGATTCCCCTAAAAATAACCCCCCTACTAAATCTAACAAACCACTGGGTTAACAAAGCAAAAGAAACCACAAGCCGGTTATAACAAGTAAAATTGATGATTTGTCACAATTAACTACTTTCACGGTCATGATCCGGTGAGGTCATGGCCGCACTTAGGTGGGGAATCTACAGTTAAACATAAAACATGGATTAACATTTATAAAGGTTTACATGAACAGTTATATACACATCTTGTTTTCCAAACATTATCCTAGCCCAAACATTTCCTTCAGTTTTCAGTTTTAAATAAGTATTGCAATCATTATATTTTTTCATCAATTATTATTTAATCTACCATTACATTTGGAATTTGAATCAAAATAAATTTAAATTTATTATTAAAAATCATCTTATCATTTAATTTAATTACCAATTTAATTCAATTTTAAGTCCTCAAAACTCTAAGTTACAGTAATTACCTTATTATATTAACTGCATCACAATCAAAACACTACGTTATTTTTTTTGTTATTTATAAAAAATTACCTTCATGTCAACACATCTTTCATTTCTTGTGTTTCATAATAAAATTTGCTCATCAGAATACTGATTCATCAGACTACAACATTCTTGTTATTGACTCAGCATGACTGTAAACATTGGTCACACAACAGACCACATACCTGTTTACATAAACAGTTGTATGCCAGACTTGTTTTCATAAACACTACCTCAATCTCAACATTCTGATTACATCACCTACTGACACATATACTTCCTACAAATTTTCAATTTCTATAAATCTTTTCGTGTTAACATATTTATCAATTACTGTTTATTACAATTCAGATCAAGTATAATTTTAATTCACGTTTTTAAATTAACTTCATTTGAACTCCAACCAGAACAGTTTAACTTTAATTACATTATTTGAAACACTTTTAATACAGACAGAATTCAAAATAAACTTACTGAATACCTTTTGTTAATTATTATTGTTAATTAACAACATAAAATATTATTATGATTATATCATACTACAAACATACTTTGTTACAAAAACTATAATCTAGATTCCCACAATATAATCTTGACACAATACATTTAACACCAACACATTTATTTACAACTGTTCGTCAGAGTTTTATTATTTACCATACTTCATTACCTAAATCAGCAAGGTCAGAACCATATACTAAGGTTAATAAAATGTCCATTCATTGAGTTTATATTCAACCTCCATCATCAAAAATTAGTCTTGTCTTCACGTAACATTTTTCAATTTTATTTATGTACACCATATGGCTATCATTTGTGTAATAACCATACAAATTTATATATTCCATTGTACCATAATAATAATCTTTAGGGTTACCTCCCCTTATTACTTTGTCATAAATCATGTAAACATTATCGTTTTTTGTCAAATCTCCGTCAGTATTATTTGTTATTCCCAGGTAAATTACGTGATTATTACAATTTTCTGCTATTATCAGTACACTACTTCTCCCAACAGGTAAATATTTATCATCAATATACACATTGTTTATTACAGTACCAGGTAAATCTACATTATTTACCATAATATTAATATTCAAGCTCTCTATCAACTCTTTATAACTTCTATTTAACTTGAAACACTCTAACTCTTTCTCTCTCTCATAATCAATTTCATCACCACAACATTTCACATTCTCATTCCACACAGATGGCGACACAAACTTACTATTTGTCTTGGCACTTCCAAGATCATCACAAAAAATAAAGGGACCATGTTGAGACACCATGTCTCCCACATAACTACCGGAGGAAACTCTGTCCTCATTAAACCTCTGTGAAACCTCTGTTTCACTATAAACCTGGGGAAAATTTGCCCTTTGCCCATCTAAATTTTCATTACACTCTCTCACATTTTCATCAGCACTTGCTAACAACACTTTGTTACAAAATTCTACTTTAACAAAATCTTCCTTATTACTCTCAATATTAACTACCTTACTCTCTAGTACTATATTTTCAACTATATCATTGCTATTTTCACCCCTACCTACCTCATTAATTTCAGTATTTCTCCCCAACTTATCTAACTGTTGTATTAGCTTAACATTCTGTTCATCAAATTTGTTATTCATCACTTCAAAATCATTTCTTAATTTTTTAAATTTATTGTCAAACTTTTCCTCATTACTGTCAAAACCTTTATTTAATTCGTTAAATTTGTTATTCTGTGCATCAAATTTGGTGTCAAATTTACAGTTCGTTTTATTAAATTGATTCAGTAAAATACTCATCATGTCATTATCAATTTTGCTATTACATTTTGTTGACGTTGGAGTTAACTGGACTCCCGAGTCCTCTGTTATATTTGTTTCATCCATTTTTAATATATAAACATAAAAACATAAATCTATACAATAATTCACACTTTCCATATACGCCGTTACCACAACCTGTCTCGTACTTCCAATCAGACCTAAACTCATATCAGAAGATTACATATGAGCCATCCTGGCAGGGTCGCCATTGTTACGGTGTATTTCCTTACCCCCCCTTTATTAAACTTTTACTTACCTTTTACTTCACTCGCCCTGACTTACGAAAAACAGAAGATTCCCAACTTATAGGTCGCCACCAATATTTTTAAACAAAAGGACAAATATGGAAACCTCAATACATTTTCCCATTATTTACTTTAAATTACTTACCAGGTTCGTTTAGGCAAGATTTTCCATACAGGACAAGTTATATTACACGGGCGTAATAACTTACTCTAACACATGCTGTAATTTAAACAAAATCTGATTTTATTATAATGTGAAATTTGAGTTAAGGGATTATATAAAAAAAGCATTTCATAATCAGCTAGCCTACGACAACTACATTATGAACCAGTATCATATAGTATGAATATATCAGTTAACTGATATGTTCCCTTAGAGATCTTATTTGTTTAGCAAAACGTCTGTAAATGCAATTGTTACAATATAGTTAAATGTTAATTGTTCTGAAATGTTATAGTTAAAAGTTCTGAATTGGTAATATTGTACTCATCCTAGTAGTGGCTTCGCTCCAACTGGTGATGCACTTATTTTATCACTCACTTAATTTTATCTTGGTACAGTTACTGTTTACTACAACCATATCGTTCACATTTAAGGATTGTGTCGGTCAACGTGACTTTGTCGGTACAAACACTAATAGCTTTTTAGCTTTATAATTTTAATAGTTATACTAGATAGGCCGATTATGTTATTTTTGGCCTATCTTGCGCCCGAGGCCACTGTTTTTTAATTCACTTGCAGACGACTGTAATCTGCCACTGTCTAGTCTGTATAAACTGGTAATTAACAACCGAGCGTTTTAGTTAACCACTGACTGACTACTTAAGGGGACAGTCTGATGCAAACACTGGTGGAGAAGTCTGCTTACTGTGCTTCACAAAGCTGCTGCTGGCAACCTGTTACGTAATATGTCTAGACGGTTGTTTATGCTAACATTGTGTTGCACTGAGGCACCTCACAGGTGGAAGTTGACAATTGAAGATTAAAACCGATTTAAATTAAAACTGGGGTAGCACTCAATTCTGTACCGTTACAATACCCCCCCAATGAGAGATTGGATGCCGAAGCATACAAACTCTCATTGCCTAAAACCTAAGAGGATCAGTGAGGATATGGCGCCGTAACCCCCCTGAACTTCCTACTACTATCATGGGTACTTACCCCCCTAGTCTGGTGACTGTGGCAGCACCCCTCCATCCTTACTGGACTTCTCTGCTCGAGATCCCAACACCATAAGCCCGGACCGATACCCGCCACAGCATCGCCCGACTCTAAAGCATCCAATTAAAATTTAACAAAAAGGCCTTCCAATATACCGTATCCACAACTGATTGGTTTCCTCTTAGCCATACTGGTTCATTGACAAAGTACTGGTTCATTTTTTATTACAAAATATAATAGGCATTCGACTACCTGATGATATGACTTCTAAATCATCTAACAGTTACCTGGATCAATTAAAATTTAACTACCAGGTCCATCGGCTCATCTTCAACAAGTTACATGGTTCAACAATATAGCTTAACCCTAGAAACAGTATAAGTTTACAGTAGTACATATGCATTCCAGACAAATTAAATAATGTTCCCAGTACGATATTGCCCAGCCAAAATAACATTAATTATACAAAATTGCATTAACTCACAATAATTATAACTAAAATACAAGTTATGTCCTTAACTACTATATTTATATAGAATAAAAAAAAATTTTTTTCTACCTCCCTAATAGTCCCTTAACCCCTGATACCTGTTACAATCTACTGCGTTCAGCACTAGGCTTCTTGGCCCTTGCAGACCTCAACTTAGCCGTAATCACAGCTCCCTCGTGACCTGTAACTGGGTCACCCCCTAATCCACACTCACTATTACCCCCTGGACTGTAGCGCCCAGTTGCTTCCACAAGGACTGATGCGGAAGGGGTGGACATTTTTTTCTTTTATTCCACCCCCATCCTTGCTTCGGCGTTACAATAAAAATTCAGTATTGCACTTACTAACAGTGAATGATACGCCCCTAATGGACTACCACCCCTATCTGGGTGAAAATAGACCTGTTCCAAAATTTGGTAGATTCCCCTAAAAATAACCCCCCTACTAAATCTAACAAACCACTGGGTTAACAAAGCAAAAGAAACCACAAGCCGGTTATAACAAGTAAAATTGATGATTTGTCACAATTAACTACTTTCACGGTCATGATCCGGTGAGGTCATGGCCGCACTTAGGTGGGGAATCTACAGTTAAACATAAAACATGGATTAACATTTATAAAGGTTTACATGAACAGTTATATACACATCTTGTTTTCCAAACATTATCCTAGCCCAAACATTTCCTTCAGTTTTCAGTTTTAAATAAGTATTGCAATCATTATATTTTTTCATCAATTATTATTTAATCTACCATTACATTTGGAATTTGAATCAAAATAAATTTAAATTTATTATTAAAAATCATCTTATCATTTAATTTAATTACCAATTTAATTCAATTTTAAGTCCTCAAAACTCTAAGTTACAGTAATTACCTTATTATATTAACTGCATCACAATCAAAACACTACGTTATTTTTTTTGTTATTTATAAAAAATTACCTTCATGTCAACACATCTTTCATTTCTTGTGTTTCATAATAAAATTTGCTCATCAGAATACTGATTCATCAGACTACAACATTCTTGTTATTGACTCAGCATGACTGTAAACATTGGTCACACAACAGACCACATACCTGTTTACATAAACAGTTGTATGCCAGACTTGTTTTCATAAACACTACCTCAATCTCAACATTCTGATTACATCACCTACTGACACATATACTTCCTACAAATTTTCAATTTCTATAAATCTTTTCGTGTTAACATATTTATCAATTACTGTTTATTACAATTCAGATCAAGTATAATTTTAATTCACGTTTTTAAATTAACTTCATTTGAACTCCAACCAGAACAGTTTAACTTTAATTACATTATTTGAAACACTTTTAATACAGACAGAATTCAAAATAAACTTACTGAATACCTTTTGTTAATTATTATTGTTAATTAACAACATAAAATATTATTATGATTATATCATACTACAAACATACTTTGTTACAAAAACTATAATCTAGATTCCCACAATATAATCTTGACACAATACATTTAACACCAACACATTTATTTACAACTGTTCGTCAGAATTTTATTATTTACCATACTTCATTACCTAAATCAGCAAGGTCAGAACCATATACTAAGGTTAATAAAATGTCCATTCATTGAGTTTATATTCAACCTCCATCATCAAAAATTAGTCTTGTCTTCACGTAACATTTTTCAATTTTATTTATGTACACCATATGGCTATCATTTGTGTAATAACCATACAAATTTATATATTCCATTGTACCATAATAATAATCTTTAGGGTTACCTCCCCTTATTACTTTGTCATAAATCATGTAAACATTATCGTTTTTTGTCAAATCTCCGTCAGTATTATTTGTTATTCCCAGGTAAATTACGTGATTATTACAATTTTCTGCTATTATCAGTACACTACTTCTCCCAACAGGTAAATATTTATCATCAATATACACATTGTTTATTACAGTACCAGGTAAATCTACATTATTTACCATAATATTAATATTCAAGCTCTCTATCAACTCTTTATAACTTCTATTTAACTTGAAACACTCTAACTCTTTCTCTCTCTCATAATCAATTTCATCACCACAACATTTCACATTCTCATTCCACACAGATGGCGACACAAACTTACTATTTGTCTTGGCACTTCCAAGATCATCACAAAAAATAAAGGGACCATGTTGAGACACCATGTCTCCCACATAACTACTGGAGGAAACTCTGTCCTCATTAAACCTCTGTGAAACCTCTGTTTCACTATAAACCTGGGGAAAATTTGCCCTTTGCCCATCTAAATTTTCATTACACTCTCTCACATTTTCATCAGCACTTGCTAACAACACTTTGTTACAAAATTCTACTTTAACAAAATCTTCCTTATTACTCTCAATATTAACTACCTTACTCTCTAGTACTATATTTTCAACTATATCATTGCTATTTTCACCCCTACCTACCTCATTAATTTCAGTATTTCTCCCCAACTTATCTAACTGTTGTATTAGCTTAACATTCTGTTCATCAAATTTGTTATTCATCACTTCAAAATCATTTCTTAATTTTTTAAATTTATTGTCAAACTTTTCCTCATTACTGTCAAAACGTTTATTTAATTCGTTAAATTTGTTATTCTGTGCATCAAATTTGGTGTCAAATTTACAGTTCGTTTTATTAAATTGATTCAGTAAAATACTCATCATGTCATTATCAATTTTGCTATTACATTTTGTTGACGTTGGAGTTAACTGGACTCCCGAGTCCTCTGTTATATTTGTTTCATCCATTTTTAATATATAAACATAAAAACATAAATCTATACAATAATTCACACTTTCCATATACGCCGTTACCACAACCTGTCTCGTACTTCCAATCAGACCTAAACTCATATCAGAAGATTACATATGAGCCATCCTGGCAGGGTCGCCATTGTTACGGTGTATTTCCTTACCCCCCCTTTATTAAACTTTTACTTACCTTTTACTTCACTCGCCCTGACTTACGAAAAACAGAAGATTCCCAACTTATAGGTTGCCACCAATATTTTTAAACAAAAGGACAAATATGGAAACCTCAATACATTTTCCCATTATTTACTTTAAATTACTTACCAGGTTCGTTTAGGCAAGATTTTCCATACAGGACAAGTTATATTACACGGGCGTAATAAGTTACTCTAACACATGCTGTAATTTAAACAAAATCTGATTTTATTATAATGTGAAATTTGAGTTAAGGGATTATATAAAAAAAGCATTTCATAATCAGCTAGCCTACGACAACTACATTATGAACCAGTACGTTAACTGATATGTTCCCTTAGAGATCTTATTTGTTTAGCAAAACGTCTGTAAATGCAATTGTTACAATATAGTTAAATGTTAATTGTTCTGAAATGTTATAGTTAAAAGTTCTGAATTGATAATATTGTACTCATCCTAGTAGTGGCTTCGCTCCAACTGGTGATGCACTTATTTTATCACTCACTTAATTTTATCTTGGTACAGTTATTAATTTTTACAGTTACTGTTTACTACAACCATATCGTTCACATTTAAGGATTGTGTCGGTCAACGTGACTTTGTCGGTACAAACACTAATAGCTTTTTAGCTTTATAACTTTAATAGTTATACTAGATAGGCCGATTATGTTATTTTCAGCCTATCTTGCGCCCGAGGCCACTGTTTTTTAATTCACTTGCAGACGACTGTAATCTGCCACTGTCTAGTCTGTATAAACTGGTAATTAACAACCGAGCGTTTTAGTTAACCACTGACTGACTACTTAAGGCGACAGTCTGATGCAAACACTGGTGGAGAAGTCTGCTTACTGTGCTTCACAAAGCTGCTGCTGGCAAGCTGTTACGTAATATGTCTAGACGGTTGTTTATGCTAACATTGTGTTGCACTGAGGCACCTCACAGGTGGAAGTTGACAATTGAAGATTAAAACTGATTTAAATTAAAACTGGGGTAGCACTCAATTCTGTACCGTTACAATACCCCCCCAATGAGAGATTGGATGCCGAAGCATACAAACTCTCATTGCCTAAAACCTAAGAGGATCAGTGAGGATATGGTGCCGTAACCCCCCTGAACTTCCTACTACAATCATGGGTACTTACCCCCCTAGTCTGGTGACTGTGGCAGCACCCCTCTATCCTTACTGGACTTCTCTGCTCGAGATACCAACACCATAAGCCCGGACCGATACCCACCACAGCATCGCCCGACTCTAAAGCATCCAATTAAAATTTAACAAAAAGGCCTTCCAATATACCGTATCCACAACTGATTGGTTTCCTCTTAGCCATACTGGTTCATTGACAAAGTACTGGTTCATTTTTTATTACAAAATATAATAGGCATTCGACTACCTGATGATATGACTTCTAAATCATCTAACAGTTACCTGGATCAATTAAAATTTAACTACCAGGTCCATCGGCTCATCTTCAACAAGTTACATGGTTCAACAATATAGCTTAACCCTAGAAGATACAGTGTTAACCGAACAGTATAAGTTTACAGTAGTACATATGCATTCCAGACAAATTAAATAATGTTCCCAGTACGATATTGCCCAGCCAAAATAACATTAATTATACAAAATTGCATTAACTCACAATAATTATAACTAAAATACAAGTTATGTCCTTAACTACTATATTTATATAGAATAAAAAAAAATTTTTTTTCTACCCCCCTAATATTCCCTTAACCCCTGATACCTGTTACAATCTACTGCGTTCAGCACTAGGCTTCTTGGCCCTTGCAGACCTCAACTTAGCCGTAATCACAGCTCCCTCGTGACCTGTAACTGGGTCACCCCCTAATCCACACTCACTATTACCCCCTGGACTGTAGCGCCCAGTTGCTTCCACAAGGACTGATGCGGAAGGGGTGGACATTTTTTTCTTTTATTCCACCCCCATCCTTGCTTCGGCGTTACAATAAAAATTCAGTATTGCACTTACTAACAGTGAATGATACGCCCCTAATGGACTACCACCCCTATCTGGGTGAAAATATACGTGTTCCAAAATTTGGTAGATTCCCCAAAAATAACCCCCCTACTAAATCTAACAGACCACTGGGTTAACAAAGCAAAAGAAACCACAAGCCGGTTATAACAAGTAAAATTGATGATTTGTCACAATTAACTACTTTCACGGTCATGATCCGGTGAGGTCATGGCCGCACTTAGGTGGGGAATCTACAGTTAAACATAAAACATGGATTAACATTTATAAAGGTTTACATGAACAGTTATATACACATCTTGTTTTCCAAACATTATCCTAGCCCAAACATTTCCTTCAGTTTTCAGTTTTAAATAAGTATTGCAATCATTATATTTTTTCATCAATTATTATTTAATCTACCATTACATTTGGAATTTGAATCAAAACAAATTTAAATTTATTATTAAAAATCATCTTTTCATTTAATTTAATTACCAATTTAATTCAATTTTAAGTCCTCAAAACTCTAAGTTACAGTAATTACCTTATTATATTAACTGCATCACAATCAAAACACTACGTTATTTTTTTTTGTTATTTATAAAAAATTACCTTCATGTCAACACATCTTTCATTTCTTGTGTTTCATAATAAAATTTGCTCATCAGAATACTGATTCACCAGACTACAACATTCTTGTTATTGACTCAGCATGACTGTAAACATTGGTCACACAACAGACCACATACCTGTTTACATAAACAGTTGTATGCCAGACTTGTTTTCATAAACACTACCTCAATCTCAACATTCTGATTACATCACCTACTGACACATATACTTCCTACAAATTTTCAATTTCTATAAATCTTTTCGTGTTAACATATTTATCAATTACTGTTTATTACAATTCAGATCAAGTATAATTTTAATTCACGTTTTTAAATTAACTTCATTTGAACTCCAACCAGAACAGTTTAACTTTAATTACATTATTTGAAACACTTTTAATACAGACAGAATTCAAAATAAACTTACTGAATACCTTTTGTTAATTATTATTGTTAATTAACAACATAAAATATTATTATGATTATATCATACTACAAACATACTTTGTTACAAAAACTATAATCTAGATTCCCACAATATAATCTTGACACAATACATTTAACACCAACACATTTATTTACAACTGTTCGTCAGAATTTTATTATTTACCATACTTCATTACCTAAATCAGCAAGGTCAGAACCATATACTAAGGTTAATAAAATGTCCATTCATTGAGTTTATATTCAACCTCCATCATCAAAAATTAGTCTTGTCTTCACGTAACATTTTTCAATTTTATTTATGTACACCATATGGCTATCATTTGTGTAATAACCATACAAATTTATATATTCCATTGTACCATAATAATAATCTTTAGGGTTACCTCCCCTTATTACTTTGTCATAAATCATGTAAACATTATCGTTTTTTGTCAAATCTCCGTCAGTATTATTTGTTATTCCCAGGTAAATTACGTGATTATTACAATTTTCTGCTATTATCAGTACACTACTTCTCCCAACAGGTAAATATTTATCATCAATATACACATTGTTTATTACAGTACCAGGTAAATCTACATTATTTACCATAATATTAATATTCAAGCTCTCTATCAACTCTTTATAACTTCTATTTAACTTGAAACACTCTAACTCTTTCTCTCTCTCATAATCAATTTCATCACCACAACATTTCACATTCTCATTCCACACAGATGGCGACACAAACTTACTATTTGTCTTGGCACTTCCAAGATCATCACAAAAAATAAAGGGACCATGTTGAGACACCATGTCTCCCACATAACTACCGGAGGAAACTCTGTCCTCATTAAACCTCTGTGAAACCTCTGTTTCACTATAAACCTGGGGAAAATTTGCCCTTTGCCCATCTAAATTTTCATTACACTCTCTCACATTTTCATCAGCACTTGCTAACAACACTTTGTTACAAAATTCTACTTTAACAAAATCTTCCTTATTACTCTCAATATTAACTACCTTACTCTCTAGTACTATATTTTCAACTATATCATTGCTATTTTCACCCCTACCTACCTCATTAATTTCAGTATTTCTCCCCAACTTATCTAACTGTTGTATTAGCTTAACATTCTGTTCATCAAATTTGTTATTCATCACTTCAAAATCATTTCTTAATTTTTTAAATTTATTGTCAAACTTTTCCTCATTACTGTCAAAACGTTTATTTAATTCGTTAAATTTGTTATTCTGTGCATCAAATTTGGTGTCAAATTTACAGTTCGTTTTATTAAATTGATTCAGTAAAATACTCATCATGTCATTATCAATTTTGCTATTACATTTTGTTGACGTTGGAGTTAACTGGACTCCCGAGTCCTCTGTTATATTTGTTTCATCCATTTTTAATATATAAACATAAAAACATAAATCTATACAATAATTCACACTTTCCATATACGCCGTTACCACAACCTGTCTCGTACTTCCAATCAGACCTAAACTCATATCAGAAGATTACATATGAGCCATCCTGGCAGGGTCGCCATTGTTACGGTGTATTTCCTTACCCCCCCTTTATTAAACTTTTACTTACCTTTTACTTCACTCGCCCTGACTTACGAAAAACAGAAGATTCCCAACTTATAGGTCGCCACCAATATTTTTAAACAAAAGGACAAATATGGAAACCTCAATACATTTTCCCATTATTTACTTTAAATTACTTACCAGGTTCGTTTAGGCAAGATTTTCCATACAGGACAAGTTATATTACACGGGCGTAATAACTTACTCTAACACATGCTGTAATTTAAACAAAATCTGATTTTATTATAATGTGAAATTTGAGTTAAGGGATTATATAAAAAAAGCATTTCATAATCAGCTAGCCTACGACAACTACATTATGAACCAGTACGTTAACTGATATGTTCCCTTAGAGATCTTATTTGTTTAGCAAAACGTCTGTAAATGCAATTGTTACAATATAGTTAAATGTTAATTGTTCTGAAATGTTATAGTTAAAAGTTCTGAATTGGTAATATTGTACTCATCCTAGTAGTGGCTCGCTCCAACTGGTGATGCACTTATTTTATCACTCACTTAATTTTATCTTGGTACAGTTACTAATTTTTACAGTTACTGTTTACTACAACCATATCGTTCACATTTAAGGATTGTGTCGGTCAACGTGACTTTGTCGGTACAAACACTAATAGCTTTTTAGCTTTATAACTTTAATAGTTATACTAGATAGGCCGATTATGTTATTTTTGGCCTATCTTGCGCCCGAGGCCACTGTTTTTTAATTCACTTGCAGACGACTGTAATCTGCCACTGTCTAGTCTGTATAAACTGGTAATTAACAACCGAGCGTTTTAGTTAACCACTGACTGACTACTTAAGGGGACAGTCTGATGCAAACACTGGTGGAGAAGTCTGCTTACTGTGCTTCACAAAGCTGCTGCTGGCAAGCTGTTACGTAATATGTCTAGACGGTTGTTTATGCTAACATTGTGTTGCACTGAGGCACCTCACAGGTGGAAGTTGACAATTGAAGATTAAAACTGATTTAAATTAAAACTGGGGTAGCACTCAATTCTGTACCGTTACAATACCCCCCCAATGAGAGATTGGATGCCGAAGCATACAAACTCTCATTGCCTAAAACCTAAGAGGATCAGTGAGGATATGGCGCCGTAACCCCCCTGAACTTCCTACTACTATCATGGGTACTTACCCCCCTAGTCTGGTGACTGTGGCAGCACCCCTCCATCCTTACTGGACTTCTCTGCTCGAGATCCCAACACCATAAGCCCGGACCGATACCCGCCACAGCATCGCCCGACTCTAAAGCATCCAATTAAAATTTAACAAAAAGGCCTTCCAATATACCGTATCCACAACTGATTGGTTTCCTCTTAGCCATACTGGTTCATTGACAAAGTACTGGTTCATTTTTTATTACAAAATATAATAGGCATTCGACTACCTGATGATATGACTTCTAAATCATCTAACAGTTACCTGGATCAATTAAAATTTAACTACCAGGTCCATCGGCTCATCTTCAACAAGTTACATGGTTCAACAATATAGCTTAACCCTAGAAACAGTATAAGTTTACAGTAGTACATATGCATTCCAGACAAATTAAATAATGTTCCCAGTACGATATTGCCCAGCCAAAATAACATTAATTATACAAAATTGCATTAACTCACAATAATTATAACTAAAATACAAGTTATGTCCTTAACTACTATATTTATATAGAATAAAAAAAAATTTTTTTCTACCTCCCTAATAGTCCCTTAACCCCTGATACCTGTTACAATCTACTGCGTTCAGCACTAGGCTTCTTGGCCCTTGCAGACCTCAACTTAGCCGTAATCACAGCTCCCTCGTGACCTGTAACTGGGTCACCCCCTAATCCACACTCACTATTACCCCCTGGACTGTAGCGCCCAGTTGCTTCCACAAGGACTGATGCGGAAGGGGTGGACATTTTTTTCTTTTATTCCACCCCCATCCTTGCTTCGGCGTTACAATAAAAATTCAGTATTGCACTTACTAACAGTGAATGATACGCCCCTAATGGACTACCACCCCTATCTGGGTGAAAATAGACCTGTTCCAAAATTTGGTAGATTCCCCTAAAAATAACCCCCCTACTAAATCTAACAAACCACTGGGTTAACAAAGCAAAAGAAACCACAAGCCGGTTATAACAAGTAAAATTGATGATTTGTCACAATTAACTACTTTCACGGTCATGATCCGGTGAGGTCATGGCCGCACTTAGGTGGGGAATCTACAGTTAAACATAAAACATGGATTAACATTTATAAAGGTTTACATGAACAGTTATATACACATCTTGTTTTCCAAACATTATCCTAGCCCAAACATTTCCTTCAGTTTTCAGTTTTAAATAAGTATTGCAATCATTATATTTTTTCATCAATTATTATTTAATCTACCATTACATTTGGAATTTGAATCAAAATAAATTTAAATTTATTATTAAAAATCATCTTATCATTTAATTTAATTACCAATTTAATTCAATTTTAAGTCCTCAAAACTCTAAGTTACAGTAATTACCTTATTATATTAACTGCATCACAATCAAAACACTACGTTATTTTTTTTGTTATTTATAAAAAATTACCTTCATGTCAACACATCTTTCATTTCTTGTGTTTCATAATAAAATTTGCTCATCAGAATACTGATTCATCAGACTACAACATTCTTGTTATTGACTCAGCATGACTGTAAACATTGGTCACACAACAGACCACATACCTGTTTACATAAACAGTTGTATGCCAGACTTGTTTTCATAAACACTACCTCAATCTCAACATTCTGATTACATCACCTACTGACACATATACTTCCTACAAATTTTCAATTTCTATAAATCTTTTCGTGTTAACATATTTATCAATTACTGTTTATTACAATTCAGATCAAGTATAATTTTAATTCACGTTTTTAAATTAACTTCATTTGAACTCCAACCAGAACAGTTTAACTTTAATTACATTATTTGAAACACTTTTAATACAGACAGAATTCAAAATAAACTTACTGAATACCTTTTGTTAATTATTATTGTTAATTAACAACATAAAATATTATTATGATTATATCATACTACAAACATACTTTGTTACAAAAACTATAATCTAGATTCCCACAATATAATCTTGACACAATACATTTAACACCAACACATTTATTTACAACTGTTCGTCAGAATTTTATTATTTACCATACTTCATTACCTAAATCAGCAAGGTCAGAACCATAGACTAAGGTTAATAAAATGTCCATTCATTGAGTTTATATTCAACCTCCATCATCAAAAATTAGTCTTGTCTTCACGTAACATTTTTCAATTTTATTTATGTACACCATATGGCTATCATTTGTGTAATAACCATACAAATTTATATATTCCATTGTACCATAATAATAATCTTTAGGGTTACCTCCCCTTATTACTTTGTCATAAATCATGTAAACATTATCGTTTTTTGTCAAATCTCCGTCAGTATTATTTGTTATTCCCAGGTAAATTACGTGATTATTACAATTTTCTGCTATTATCAGTACACTACTTCTCCCAACAGGTAAATATTTATCATCAATATACACATTGTTTATTACAGTACCAGGTAAATCTACATTATTTACCATAATATTAATATTCAAGCTCTCTATCAACTCTTTATAACTTCTATTTAACTTGAAACACTCTAACTCTTTCTCTCTCTCATAATCAATTTCATCACCACAACATTTCACATTCTCATTCCACACAGATGGCGACACAAACTTACTATTTGTCTTGGCACTTCCAAGATCATCACAAAAAATAAAGGGACCATGTTGAGACACCATGTCTCCCACATAACTACCGGAGGAAACTCTGTCCTCATTAAACCTCTGTGAAACCTCTGTTTCACTATAAACCTGGGGAAAATTTGCCCTTTGCCCATCTAAATTTTCATTACACTCTCTCACATTTTCATCAGCACTTGCTAACAACACTTTGTTACAAAATTCTACTTTAACAAAATCTTCCTTATTACTCTCAATATTAACTACCTTACTCTCTAGTACTATATTTTCAACTATATCATTGCTATTTTCACCCCTACCTACCTCATTAATTTCAGTATTTCTCCCCAACTTATCTAACTGTTGTATTAGCTTAACATTCTGTTCATCAAATTTGTTATTCATCACTTCAAAATCATTTCTTAATTTTTTAAATTTATTGTCAAACTTTTCCTCATTACTGTCAAAACGTTTATTTAATTCGTTAAATTTGTTATTCTGTGCATCAAATTTGGTGTCAAATTTACAGTTCGTTTTATTAAATTGATTCAGTAAAATACTCATCATGTCATTATCAATTTTGCTATTACATTTTGTTGACGTTGGAGTTAACTGGACTCCCGAGTCCTCTGTTATATTTGTTTCATCCATTTTTAATATATAAACATAAAAACATAAATCTATACAATAATTCACACTTTCCATATACGCCGTTACCACAACCTGTCTCGTACTTCCAATCAGACCTAAACTCATATCAGAAGATTACATATGAGCCATCCTGGCAGGGTCGCCATTGTTACGGTGTATTTCCTTACCCCCCCTTTATTAAACTTTTACTTACCTTTTACTTCACTCGCCCTGACTTACGAAAAACAGAAGATTCCCAACTTATAGGTTGCCACCAATATTTTTAAACAAAAGGACAAATATGGAAACCTCAATACATTTTCCCATTATTTACTTTAAATTACTTACCAGGTTCGTTTAGGCAAGATTTTCCATACAGGACAAGTTATATTACACGGGCGTAATAAGTTACTCTAACACATGCTGTAATTTAAACAAAATCTGATTTTATTATAATGTGAAATTTGAGTTAAGGGATTATATAAAAAAAGCATTTCATAATCAGCTAGCCTACGACAACTACATTATGAACCAGTACGTTAACTGATATGTTCCCTTAGAGATCTTATTTGTTTAGCAAAACGTCTGTAAATGCAATTGTTACAATATAGTTAAATGTTAATTGTTCTGAAATGTTATAGTTAAAAGTTCTGAATTGATAATATTGTACTCATCCTAGTAGTGGCTTCGCTCCAACTGGTGATGCACTTATTTTATCACTCACTTAATTTTATCTTGGTACAGTTATTAATTTTTACAGTTACTGTTTACTACAACCATATCGTTCACATTTAAGGATTGTGTCGGTCAACGTGACTTTGTCGGTACAAACACTAATAGCTTTTTAGCTTTATAACTTTAATAGTTATACTAGATAGGCCGATTATGTTATTTTCAGCCTATCTTGCGCCCGAGGCCACTGTTTTTTAATTCACTTGCAGACGACTGTAATCTGCCACTGTCTAGTCTGTATAAACTGGTAATTAACAACCGAGCGTTTTAGTTAACCACTGACTGACTACTTAAGGCGACAGTCTGATGCAAACACTGGTGGAGAAGTCTGCTTACTGTGCTTCACAAAGCTGCTGCTGGCAAGCTGTTACGTAATATGTCTAGACGGTTGTTTATGCTAACATTGTGTTGCACTGAGGCACCTCACAGGTGGAAGTTGACAATTGAAGATTAAAACTGATTTAAATTAAAACTGGGGTAGCACTCAATTCTGTACCGTTACAATACCCCCCCAATGAGAGATTGGATGCCGAAGCATACAAACTCTCATTGCCTAAAACCTAAGAGGATCAGTGAGGATATGGTGCCGTAACCCCCCTGAACTTCCTACTACAATCATGGGTACTTACCCCCCTAGTCTGGTGACTGTGGCAGCACCCCTCTATCCTTACTGGACTTCTCTGCTCGAGATACCAACACCATAAGCCCGGACCGATACCCACCACAGCATCGCCCGACTCTAAAGCATCCAATTAAAATTTAACAAAAAGGCCTTCCAATATACCGTATCCACAACTGATTGGTTTCCTCTTAGCCATACTGGTTCATTGACAAAGTACTGGTTCATTTTTTATTACAAAATATAATAGGCATTCGACTACCTGATGATATGACTTCTAAATCATCTAACAGTTACCTGGATCAATTAAAATTTAACTACCAGGTCCATCGGCTCATCTTCAACAAGTTACATGGTTCAACAATATAGCTTAACCCTAGAAGATACAGTGTTAACCGAACAGTATAAGTTTACAGTAGTACATATGCATTCCAGACAAATTAAAAATGTTCCCAGTACGATATTGCCCAGCCAAAATAACATTAATTATACAAAATTGCATTAACTCACAATAATTATAACTAAAATACAAGTTATGTCCTTAACTACTATATTTATATAGAATAAAAAAAAATTTTTTTTCTACCCCCCTAATATTCCCTTAACCCCTGATACCTGTTACAATCTACTGCGTTCAGCACTAGGCTTCTTGGCCCTTGCAGACCTCAACTTAGCCGTAATCACAGCTCCCTCGTGACCTGTAACTGGGTCACCCCCTAATCCACACTCACTATTACCCCCTGGACTGTAGCGCCCAGTTGCTTCCACAAGGACTGATGCGGAAGGGGTGGACATTTTTTTCTTTTATTCCACCCCCATCCTTGCTTCGGCGTTACAATAAAAATTCAGTATTGCACTTACTAACAGTGAATGATACGCCCCTAATGGACTACCACCCCTATCTGGGTGAAAATATACGTGTTCCAAAATTTGGTAGATTCCCCAAAAATAACCCCCCTACTAAATCTAACAGACCACTGGGTTAACAAAGCAAAAGAAACCACAAGCCGGTTATAACAAGTAAAATTGATGATTTGTCACAATTAACTACTTTCACGGTCATGATCCGGTGAGGTCATGGCCGCACTTAGGTGGGGAATCTACAGTTAAACATAAAACATGGATTAACATTTATAAAGGTTTACATGAACAGTTATATACACATCTTGTTTTCCAAACATTATCCTAGCCCAAACATTTCCTTCAGTTTTCAGTTTTAAATAAGTATTGCAATCATTATATTTTTTCATCAATTATTATTTAATCTACCATTACATTTGGAATTTGAATCAAAACAAATTTAAATTTATTATTAAAAATCATCTTTTCATTTAATTTAATTACCAATTTAATTCAATTTTAAGTCCTCAAAACTCTAAGTTACAGTAATTACCTTATTATATTAACTGCATCACAATCAAAACACTACGTTATTTTTTTTTGTTATTTATAAAAAATTACCTTCATGTCAACACATCTTTCATTTCTTGTGTTTCATAATAAAATTTGCTCATCAGAATACTGATTCATCAGACTACAACATTCTTGTTATTGACTCAGCATGACTGTAAACATTGGTCACACAACAGACCACATACCTGTTTACATAAACAGTTGTATGCCAGACTTGTTTTCATAAACACTACCTCAATCTCAACATTCTGATTACATCACCTACTGACACATATACTTCCTACAAATTTTCAATTTCTATAAATCTTTTCGTGTTAACATATTTATCAATTACTGTTTATTACAATTCAGATCAAGTATAATTTTAATTCACGTTTTTAAATTAACTTCATTTGAACTCCAACCAGAACAGTTTAACTTTAATTACATTATTTGAAACACTTTTAATACAGACAGAATTCAAAATAAACTTACTGAATACCTTTTGTTAATTATTATTGTTAATTAACAACATAAAATATTATTATGATTATATCATACTACAAACATACTTTGTTACAAAAACTATAATCTAGATTCCCACAATATAATCTTGACACAATACATTTAACACCAACACATTTATTTACAACTGTTCGTCAGAATTTTATTATTTACCATACTTCATTACCTAAATCAGCAAGGTCAGAACCATATACTAAGGTTAATAAAATGTCCATTCATTGAGTTTATATTCAACCTCCATCATCAAAAATTAGTCTTGTCTTCACGTAACATTTTTCAATTTTATTTATGTACACCATATGGCTATCATTTGTGTAATAACCATACAAATTTATATATTCCATTGTACCATAATAATAATCTTTAGGGTTACCTCCCCTTATTACTTTGTCATAAATCATGTAAACATTATCGTTTTTTGTCAAATCTCCGTCAGTATTATTTGTTATTCCCAGGTAAATTACGTGATTATTACAATTTTCTGCTATTATCAGTACACTACTTCTCCCAACAGGTAAATATTTATCATCAATATACACATTGTTTATTACAGTACCAGGTAAATCTACATTATTTACCATAATATTAATATTCAAGCTCTCTATCAACTCTTTATAACTTCTATTTAACTTGAAACACTCTAACTCTTTCTCTCTCTCATAATCAATTTCATCACCACAACATTTCACATTCTCATTCCACACAGATGGCGACACAAACTTACTATTTGTCTTGGCACTTCCAAGATCATCACAAAAAATAAAGGGACCATGTTGAGACACCATGTCTCCCACATAACTACCGGAGGAAACTCTGTCCTCATTAAACCTCTGTGAAACCTCTGTTTCACTATAAACCTGGGGAAAATTTGCCCTTTGCCCATCTAAATTTTCATTACACTCTCTCACATTTTCATCAGCACTTGCTAACAACACTTTGTTACAAAATTCTACTTTAACAAAATCTTCCTTATTACTCTCAATATTAACTACCTTACTCTCTAGTACTATATTTTCAACTATATCATTGCTATTTTCACCCCTACCTACCTCATTAATTTCAGTATTTCTCCCCAACTTATCTAACTGTTGTATTAGCTTAACATTCTGTTCATCAAATTTGTTATTCATCACTTCAAAATCATTTCTTAATTTTTTAAATTTATTGTCAAACTTTTCCTCATTACTGTCAAAACGTTTATTTAATTCGTTAAATTTGTTATTCTGTGCATCAAATTTGGTGTCAAATTTACAGTTCGTTTTATTAAATTGATTCAGTAAAATACTCATCATGTCATTATCAATTTTGCTATTACATTTTGTTGACGTTGGAGTTAACTGGACTCCCGAGTCCTCTGTTATATTTGTTTCATCCATTTTTAATATATAAACATAAAAACATAAATCTATACAATAATTCACACTTTCCATATACGCCGTTACCACAACCTGTCTCGTACTTCCAATCAGACCTAAACTCATATCAGAAGATTACATATGAGCCATCCTGGCAGGGTCGCCATTGTTACGGTGTATTTCCTTACCCCCCCTTTATTAAACTTTTACTTACCTTTTACTTCACTCGCCCTGACTTACGAAAAACAGAAGATTCCCAACTTATAGGTCGCCACCAATATTTTTAAACAAAAGGACAAATATGGAAACCTCAATACATTTTCCCATTATTTACTTTAAATTACTTACCAGGTTCGTTTAAGCAAGATTTTCCATACAGGACAAGTTATATTACACGGGCGTAATAACTTACTCTAACACATGCTGTAATTTAAACAAAATCTGATTTTATTATAATGTGAAATTTGAGTTAAGGGATTATATAAAAAAAGCATTTCATAATCAGCTAGCCTACGACAACTACATTATGAACCAGTACGTTAACTGATATGTTCCCTTAGAGATCTTATTTGTTTAGCAAAACGTCTGTAAATGCAATTGTTACAATATAGTTAAATGTTAATTGTTCTGAAATGTTATAGTTAAAAGTTCTGAATTGATAATATTGTACTCATCCTAGTAGTGGCTTCGCTCCAACTGGTGATGCACTTATTTTATCACTCACTTAATTTTATCTTGGTACAGTTACTAATTTTTACAGTTACTGTTTACTACAACCATATCGTTCACATTTAAGGATTGTGTCGGTCAACGTGACTTTGTCGGTACAAACACTAATAGCTTTTTAGCTTTATAACTTTAATAGTTATACTAGATAGGCCGATTATGTTATTTTCGGCCTATCTTGCGCCCGAGGCCACTGTTTTATAATTCACTTGCAGACGACTGTAATCTGCCACTGTCTAGTCTGTATAAACTGGTAATTAACAACCGAGCGTTTTAGTTAACCACTGACTGACTACTTAAGGCGACAGTCTGATGCAAACACTGGTGGAGAAGTCTGCTTACTGTGCTTCACAAAGCTGCTGCTGGCAAGCTGTTACGTAATATGTCTAGACGGTTGTTTATGCTAACATTGTGTTGCACTGAGGCACCTCACAGGTGGAAGTTGACAATTGAAGATTAAAACTGATTTAAATTAAAACTGGGGTAGCACTCAATTCTGTACCGTTACAATACCCCCCCAATGAGAGATTGGATGCCGAAGCATACAAACTCTCATTGCCTAAAACCTAAGAGGATCAGTGAGGATATGGCGCCGTAACCCCCCTGAACTTCCTACTACAATCATGGGTACTTACCCCCCTCGTCTGGTGACTGTGGCAGCACCCCTCTATCCTTACTGGACTTCTCTGCTCGAGATACCAACACCATAAGCCCGGACCGATACCCGCCACAGCATCGCCCGACTCTAAAGCATCCAATTAAAATTTAACAAAAAGGCCTTCCAATATACCGTATCCACAACTGATTGGTTTCCTCTTAGCCATACTGGTTCATTGACAAAGTACTGGTTCATTTTTTATTACAAAATATAATAGGCATTCGACTACCTGATGATATGACTTCTAAATCATCTAACAGTTACCTGGATCAATTAAAATTTAACTACCAGGTCCATCGGCTCATCTTCAACAAGTTACATGGTTCAACAATATAGCTTAACCCTAGAAGATACAGTGTTAACCGAACAGTATAAGTTTACAGTAGTACATATGCATTCCAGACAAATTAAATAATGTTCCCAGTACGATATTGCCCAGCCAAAATAACATTAATTATACAAAATTGCATTAACTCACAATAATTATAACTAAAATACAAGTTATGTCCTTAACTACTATATTTATATAGAATAAAAAAAATTTTTTTTCTACCCCCCTAATAGTCCCTTAACCCCTGATACCTGTTACAATCTACTGCGTTCAGCACTAGGCTTCTTGGCCCTTGCAGACCTCAACTTAGCCGTAATCACAGCTCCCTCGTGACCTGTAACTGGGTCACCCCCTAATCCACACTCACTATTACCCCCTGGACTGTAGCGCCCAGTTGCTTCCACAAGGACTGATGCGGAAGGGGTGGACATTTTTTTCTTTTATTCCACCCCCATCCTTGCTTCGGCGTTGCAATAAAAATTCAGTATTGCACTTACTAACAGTGAATGATACGCCCCTAATGGACTACCACCCCTATCTGGGTGAAAATAGACCTGTTCCAAAATTTGGTAGATTCCCCTAAAAATAACCCCCTACTAAATCTAACAAACCACTGGGTTAACAAAGCAAAAGAAACCATAAGCCGGTTATAACAAGTAAAATTGATGATTTGTCACAATTAACTACTTTCACGGTCATGATCCGGTGAGGTCATGGCCGCACTTAGGTGGGGAATCTACAGTTAAACATAAAACATGGATTAACATTTATAAAGGTTTACATGAACAGTTATATACACATCTTGTTTTCCAAACATTATCCTAGCCCAAACATTTCCTTCAGTTTTCAGTTTTAAATAAGTATTGCAATCATTATATTTTTTCATCAATTATTATTTAATCTACCATTACATTTGGAATTTGAATCAAAATAAATTTAAATTTATTATTAAAAATCATCTTTTCATTTAATTTAATTACCAATTTAATTCAATTTTAAGTCCTCAAAACTCTAAGTTACAGTAATTACCTTATTATATTAACTGCATCGCAATCAAAACACTATGTTATTTTTTTTTGTTATTTATAAAAAATTACCTTCATGTCAACACATCTTTCATTTCTTGTGTTTCATAATAAAATTTGCTCATCAGAATACTGATTCATCAGACTACAACATTCTTGTTATTGACTCAGCATGACTGTAAACATTGGTCACACAACAGACCACATACCTGTTTACATAAACAGTTGTATGCCAGACTTGTTTTCATAAACACTACCTCAATCTCAACATTCTGATTACATCACCTACTGACACATATACTTCCTACAAATTTTCAATTTCTATAAATCTTTTCGTGTTAACATATTTATCAATTACTGTTTATTACAATTCAGATCAAGTATAATTTTAATTCACGTTTTTAAATTAACTTCATTTGAACTCCAACCAGAACAGTTTAACTTTAATTACATTATTTGAAACACTTTTAATACAGACAGAATTCAAAATAAACTTACTGAATACCTTTTGTTAATTATTATTGTTAATTAACAACATAAAATATTATTATGATTATATCATACTACAAACATACTTTGTTACAAAAACTATAATCTAGATTCCCACAATATAATCTTGACACAATACATTTAACACCAACACATTTATTTACAACTGTTCGTCAGAATTTTATTATTTACCATACTTCATTACCTAAATCAGCAAGGTCAGAACCATATACTAAGGTTAATAAAATGTCCATTCATTGAGTTTATATTCAACCTCCATCATCAAAAATTAGTCTTGTCTTCACGTAACATTTTTCAATTTTATTTATGTACACCATATGGCTATCATTTGTGTAATAACCATACAAATTTATATATTCCATTGTACCATAATAATAATCTTTAGGGTTACCTCCCCTTATTACTTTGTCATAAATCATGTAAACATTATCGTTTTTTGTCAAATCTCCGTCAGTATTATTTGTTATTCCCAGGTAAATTACGTGATTATTACAATTTTCTGCTATTATCAGTACACTACTTCTCCCAACAGGTAAATATTTATCATCAATATACACATTGTTTATTACAGTACCAGGTAAATCTACATTATTTACCATAATATTAATATTCAAGCTCTCTATCAACTCTTTATAACTTCTATTTAACTTGAAACACTCTAACTCTTTCTCTCTCTCATAATCAATTTCATCACCACAACATTTCACATTCTCATTCCACACAGATGGCGACACAAACTTACTATTTGTCTTGGCACTTCCAAGATCATCACAAAAAATAAAGGGACCATGTTGAGACACCATGTCTCCCACATAACTACCGGAGGAAACTCTGTCCTCATTAAACCTCTGTGAAACCTCTGTTTCACTATAAACCTGGGGAAAATTTGCCCTTTGCCCATCTAAATTTTCATTACACTCTCTCACATTTTCATCAGCACTTGCTAACAACACTTTGTTACAAAATTCTACTTTAACAAAATCTTCCTTATTACTCTCAATATTAACTACCTTACTCTCTAGTACTATATTTTCAACTATATCATTGCTATTTTCACCCCTACCTACCTCATTAATTTCAGTATTTCTCCCCAACTTATCTAACTGTTGTATTAGCTTAACATTCTGTTCATCAAATTTGTTATTCATCACTTCAAAATCATTTCTTAATTTTTTAAATTTATTGTCAAACTTTTCCTCATTACTGTCAAAACGTTTATTTAATTCGTTAAATTTGTTATTCTGTGCATCAAATTTGGTGTCAAATTTACAGTTCGTTTTATTAAATTGATTCAGTAAAATACTCATCATGTCATTATCAATTTTGCTATTACATTTTGTTGACATTGGAGTTAACTGGACTCCCGAGTCCTCTGTTATATTTGTTTCATCCATTTTTAATATATAAACATAAAAACATAAATCTATACAATAATTCACAATTTCCATATACGCCATTACCACAACCTGTCTCGTACTTCCAATCAGACCTAAACTCATATCAGAAGATTACATATGAGCCATCCTGGCAGGGTCGCCATTGTTACGGTGTATTTCCTTACCCCCCCTTTATTAAACTTTTACTTACCTTTTACTTCACTCGCCCTCACTTACGAAAAACAGAAGATTCCCAACTTATAGGTCGCCACCAATATTTTTAAACAAAAGGACAAATATGGAAACCTCAATACATTTTCCCATTATTTACTTTAAATTACTTACCAGGTTCGTTTAGGCAAGATTTTCCATACAGGACAAGTTATATTACACGGGCGTAATAACTTACTCTAACACATGCTGTAATTTAAACAAAATCTGATTTTATTATAATGTGAAATTTGAGTTAAGGGATTATATAAAAAAAAGCATTTCATAATCAGCTAGCCTACGACAACTACATTATGAACCAGTACGTTAACTGATATGTTCCCTTAGAGATCTTATTTGTTTAGCAAAACGTCTGTAAATGCAATTGTTACAATATAGTTAAATGTTAATTGTTCTGAAATGTTATAGTTAAAAGTTCTGAATTGATAATATTGTACTCATCCTAGTAGTGGCTTCGCTCCAACTGGTGATGCACTTATTTTATCACTCACTTAATTTTATCTTGGTACAGTTACTAATTTTTACAGTTACTGTTTACTACAACCATATCGTTCACATTTAAGGATTGTGTCGGTCAACATGACTTTGTCGGTACAAACACTAATAGCTTTTTAGCTTTATAACTTTAATAGTTATACTAGATAGGCCGATTATGTTATTTTTGGCCTATCTTGCGCCCGAGGCCACTGTTTTTTAATTCACTTGCAGACGACTGTAATCTGCCACTGTCTAGTCTGTATAAACTGGTAATTAACAACCGAGCGTTTTAGTTAACCACTGACTGACTACTTAAGGCGACAGTCTGATGCAAACACTGGTGGAGAAGTCTGCTTACTGTGCTTCACAAAGCTGCTGCTGGCAAGCTGTTACGTAATATGTCTAGACGGTTGTTTATGCTAACATTGTGTTGCACTGAGGCACCTCACAGGTGGAAGTTGACAATTGAAGATTAAAACTGATTTAAATTAAAACTGGGGTAGCACTCAATTCTGTACCGTTACAATACCCCCCCAATGAGAGATTGGATGCCGAAGCATACAAACTCTCATTGCCTAAAACCTAAGAGGATCAGTGAGGATATGGCGCCGTAACCCCCCTGAACTTCCTACTACAATCATGGGTACTTACCCCCTCGTCTGGTGACTGTGGCAGCACCCCTCTATCCTTACTGGACTTCTCTGCTCGAGATCCCAACACCATAAGCCCGGACCGATACCCGCCACAGCATCGCCCGACTCTAAAGCATCCAATTAAAATTTAACAAAAAGGCCTTCCAATATACCGTATCCACAACTGATTGGTTTCCTCTTAGCCATACTGGTTCATTGACAAAGTACTGGTTCATTTTTTATTACAAAATATAATAGGCATTCGACTACCTGATGATATGACTTCTAAATCATCTAACAGTTACCTGGATCAATTAAAATTTAACTACCAGGTCCATCGGCTCATCTTCAACAAGTTACATGGTTCAACAATATAGCTTAACCCTAGAAGATACAGTGTTAACCGAACAGTATAAGTTTACAGTAGTACATATGCATTCCAGACAAATTAAATAATGTTCCCAGTACGATATTGCCCAGCCAAAATAACATTAATTATACAAAATTGCATTAACTCACAATAATTATAACTAAAATACAAGTTATGTCCTTAACTACTATATTTATATAGAATAAAAAAAATTTTTTTTCTACCCCCCTAATAGTCCCTTAACCCCTGATACCTGTTACAATCTACTGCGTTCAGCACTAGGCTTCTTGGCCCTTGCAGACCTCAACTTAGCCGTAATCACAGCTCCCTCGCGACCTGTAACTGGGTCACCCCCTAATCCACACTCACTATTACCCCCTGGACTGTAGCGCCCAGTTGCTTCCACAAGGACTGATGCGGAACGGGTGGACATTTTTTCTTTTATTCCACCCCCATCCTTGCTTCGGCGTTGCAATAAAAATTCAGTATTGCACTTACTAACAGTGAATGATACGCCCCTAATGGACTACCACCCCTATCTGGGTGAAAATAGACCTGTTCCAAAATTTGGTAGATTCCCCTAAAAATAACCCCCTACTAAATCTAACAAACCACTGGGTTAACAAAGCAAAAGAAACCACAAGCCGGTTATAACAAGTAAAATTGATGATTTGTCACAATTAACTACTTTCACGGTCATGATCCGGTGAGGTCATGGCCGCACTTAGGTGGGGAATCTACAGTTAAACATAAAACATGGATTAACATTTATAAAGGTTTACATGAACAGTTATATACACATCTTGTTTTCCAAACATTTCCTTCAGTTTTCAGTTTTAAATAAGTATTGCAATCATTATATTTTTTCATCAATTATTATTTAATCTACCATTACATTTGGAATTTGAATCAAAATAAATTTAAATTTATTATTAAAAATCATCTTTTCATTTAATTTAATTACCAATTTAATTCAATTTTAAGTCCTCAAAACTCTAAGTTACAGTAATTACCTTATTATATTAACTGCATCACAATCAAAACACTACGTTATTTTTTTTGTTATTTATAAAAAATTACCTTCATGTCAACACATCTTTCATTTCTTGTGTTTCATAATAAAATTTGCTCATCAGTATACTGATTCATCAGACTACAACATTCTTGTTATTGACTCAGCATGACTGTAAACATTGGTCACACAACAGACCACATACCTGTTTACATAAACAGTTGTATGCCAGACTTGTTTTCATAAACACTACCTCAATCTCAACATTCTGATTACATCACCTACTGACACATATACTTCCTACAAATTTTCAATTTCTATAAATCTTTTCGTGTTAACATATTTATCAGTTACTGTTTATTACAATTCAGACCCAGTATAATTTTAATTCACGTTTTTAAATTAACTTCATTTGAACTCCAACCAGAACAGTTTAACTTTAATTACATTATTTGAAACACTTTTAATACAGACAGAATTCAAAATAAACTTACTGAATACCTTTTGTTAATTATTATTGTTAATTAACAACATAAAATATTATTATGATTATATCATACTACAAACATACTTTGTTACAAAAACTATAATCTAGATTCCCACAATATAATCTTGACACAATACATTTAACACCAACACATTTATTTACAACTGTTCGTCAGAATTTTATTATTTACCATACTTCATTACCTAAATCAGCAAGGTCAGAACCATATACTAAGGTTAATAAAATGTCCATTCATTGAGTTTATATTCAACCTCCATCATCAAAAATTAGTCTTGTCTTCACGTAACATTTTTCAATTTTATTTATGTATACCATATGGCTCATATGGCTATCATTTATGTAATAACCATACAAATTTATATATTCCATTGTACCATAATAATAATCTTTAGGGTTACCTCCCCTTATTACTTTGTCATAAATCATGTAAACATTATCGTTTTTTGTCAAATCTCCGTCAGTATTATTTGTTATTCCCAGGTAAATTACGTGATTATTACAATTTTCTGCTATTATCAGTACACTACTTCTCCCAACAGGTAAATATTTATCATCAATATACACATTGTTTATTACAGTACCTGGTAAATCTACATTATTTACCATAATATTAATATTCAAACTCTCTATCAACTCTTTATAACTTCTATTTAACTTGAAACACTCTAACTCTTTCTCTCTCTCATAATCAATTTCATCACCACAACATTTCACATTCTCATTCCACACAGATGGCGACACAAACTTACTATTTGTCTTGGCACTTCCAAGATCATCACAAAAAATAAAGGGACCATGTTGAGACACCATGTCTCCCACATAACTACCGGAGGAAACTCTGTCCTCATTAAACCTCTGTGAAACCTCTGTTTCACTATAAACCTGGGGAAAATTTGCCCTTTGCCCATCTAAATTTTCATTACACTCTCTCACATTTTCATCAGCACTCGCTAACAACACTTTGTTACAAAATTCTACTTTAACAAAATCTTCCTTATTACTCTCAATATTAACTACCTTACTCTCTAGTACTATATTTTCAACTATATCATTGCTATTTTCACCCCTACCTACCTCATTAATTTCAGTATTTCTCCCCAACTTATCTAACTGTTGTATTAGCTTAACATTCTGTTCATCAAATTTGTTATTCATCACTTCAAAATCATTTCTTAATTTTTTAAATTTATTGTCAAACTTTTCCTCATTACTGTGAAAACGTTTATTTAATTAGTTAAATTTGTTATTCTGTGCATCAAATTTGGTGTCAAATTTGATTAACAGTTCATTTTATTAAATTGATTCAGTAAAATACTCATCATGTCATTATCAATTTTGCTATTACATTTTGTTGACGTTGGAGTTAACTGGACTCCCGAGTCCTCTGTTATATTTGTTTCATCCATTTTTAATATATAAACATAAAAACATAAATCTATACAATAATTCACAATTTCCATATACGCCGTTACCACAACCTGTCTCGTACTTCCAATCAGACCTAAACTCATATCAGAAGATTACATATGAGCCATCCTGGCAGGGTCGCCATTGTTACGGTGTATTTCCTTACCCCCCCCTTTATTAAACTTTTACTTACCTTTTACTTCACTCGCCCTGACTTACGAAAAACAGAAGATTCCCAACTTATAGGTCGCCACCAATATTTTTAAACAAAAGGACAAATATGGAAACCTCAATACATTTTCCCATTATTTACTTTAAATTACTTACCAGGTTCGTTTAGGCAAGATTTTCCATACAGGACAAGTTATATTACACGGGCGTAATAAGTTACTCTAACACATGCTGTAATTTAAACAAAATCTGATTTTATTATAATGTGAAATTTGAGTTAAGGGATTATATAAAAAAAGCATTTCATAATCAGCTAGCCTACGACAACTACATTATGAACCAGTACGTTAACTGATATGTTCCCTTAGAGATCTTATTTGTTTAGCAAAACGTCTGTAAATGCAATTGTTACAATATAGTTAAATGTTAATTGTTCTGAAATGTTATAGTTAAAAGTTCTGAATTGATAATATTGTACTCATCCTAGTAGTGGCTTCGCTCCAACTGGTGATGCACTTATTTTATCACTCACTTAATTTTATCTTGGTACAGTTACTAATTTTTACAGTTACTGTTTACTACAACCATATCGTTCACATTTAAGGATTGTGTCGGTCAACATGACTTTGTCGGTACAAACACTAATAGCTTTTTAGCTTTATAACTTTAATAGTTATACTAGATAGGCCGATTATGTTATTTTTGGCCTATCTTGCGCCCGAGGCCACTGTTTTTTAATTCACTTGCAGACGACTGTAATCTGCCACTGTCTAGTCTGTATAAACTGGTAATTAACAACCGAGCGTTTTAGTTAACCACTGACTGACTACTTAAGGCGACAGTCTGATGCAAACACTGGTGGAGAAGTCTGCTTACTGTGCTTCACAAAGCTGCTGCTGGCAAGCTGTTACGTAATATGTCTAGACGGTTGTTTATGCTAACATTGTGTTGCACTGAGGCACCTCACAGGTGGAAGTTGACAATTGAAGATTAAAACTGATTTAAATTAAAACTGGGGTAGCACTCAATTCTGTACCGTTACAATACCCCCCCCCCCAATGAGAGATTGGATGCCGAAGCATACAAACTCTCATTGCCTAAAACCTAAGAGGATCAGTGAGGATATGGCGCCGTAACCCCCCTGAACTTCCTACTACAATCATGGGTACTTACCCCCCTAGTCTGGTGACTGTGGCAGCACCCCTCTATCCTTACTGGACTTCTCTGCTCGAGATCCCAACACCATAAGCCCGGACCGATACCCGCCACAGCATCGCCCGACTCTAAAGCATCCAATTAAAATTTAACAAAAAGGCCTTCCAATATACCGTATCCACAACTGATTGGTTTCCTCTTAGCCATACTGGTTCATTGACAAAGTACTGGTTCATTTTTTATTACAAAATATAATAGGCATTCGACTACCTGATGATATGACTTCTAAATCATCTAACAGTTACCTGGATCAATTAAAATTTAACTACCAGGTCCATCGGTTCATCTTCAACAAGTTACATGGTTCAACAATATAGCTTAACCCTAGAAGATACAGTGTTAACCGAACAGTATAAGTTTACAGTAGTACATATGCATTCCAGACAAATTAAATAATGTTCCCAGTATGATATTGTCCAGCCAAAATAACATTAATTATACAAAATTGCATTAACTCACAATAATTATAACTAAAATACAAGTTATGTCCTTAACTACTATATTTATATAGAATAAAAAAAAATTTTTTTTTTCTACCCCCCTAATAGTCCCTTAACCCCTGATACCCGTTACAATCTACTGCGTTCAGCACTAGGCTTCTTGGCCCTTGCAGACCTCAACTTAGCCGTAATCACAGCTCCCTCGTGACCAGTAACTGGGTCACCCCTAATCCACACTCACTATTACCCCCCTGGACTGTAGCGCCCAGTTGCTTCCACAAGGACTGATGCGGAAGGGGTGGACATTTTTTTCTTTTATTCCACCCCCCATCCTTGCTTCGGCGTTACAATAAAAATTCAGTATTGCACTTACTAACAGTGAATGATACGCCCCTAATGGACTACCACCCCTATCTGGGTGAAAATAGACCTGTTCCAAAATTTGGTAGATTCCCCTAAAAATAACCCCCCTACTAAATCTAACAAACCACTGGGTTAACAAAGCAAAAGAAACCACAAGCCGGTTATAACAAGTAAAATTGATGATTTGTCACAATTAACTACTTTCACGGTCATGATCCGGTGAGGTCATGGCCGCACTTAGGTGGGGAATCTACAGTAAAACATAAAACATGGGTTAACATTTATAAAGGTTTACATGAACAGTTATATACACATCTTGTTTTCCAAACATTTCCTTCAGTTTTCAGTTTTAAATAAGTATTGCAATCATTATATTTTTTCATCAATTATTATTTAATCTACCATTACATTTGGAATTTGAATCAAAATAAATTTAAATTTATTATTAAAAATCATCTTTTCATTTAATTTAATTACCAATTTAATTCAATTTTAAGTCCTCAAAACTCTAAGTTACAGTAATTACCTTATTATATTAACTGCATCACAATCAAAACACTACGTTATTTTTTTTGTTATTTATAAAAAATTACCTTCATGTCAACACATCTTTCATTTCTTGTGTTTCATAATAAAATTTGCTCATCAGTATACTGATTCATCAGACTACAACATTCTTGTTATTGACTCAGCATGACTGTAAACATTGGTCACACAACAGACCACATACCTGTTTACATAAACAGTTGTATGCCAGACTTGTTTTCATAAACACTACCTCAATCTCAACATTCTGATTACATCACCTACTGACACATATACTTCCTACAAATTTTCAATTTCTATAAATCTTTTCGTGTTAACATATTTATCAGTTACTGTTTATTACAATTCAGACCCAGTATAATTTTAATTCACGTTTTTAAATTAACTTCATTTGAACTCCAACCAGAACAGTTTAACTTTAATTACATTATTTGAAACACTTTTAATACAGACAGAATTCAAAATAAACTTACTGAATACCTTTTGTTAATTATTATTGTTAATTAACAACATAAAATATTATTATGATTATATCATACTACAAACATACTTTGTTACAAAAACTATAATCTAGATTCCCACAATATAATCTTGACACAATACATTTAACACCAACACATTTATTTACAACTGTTCGTCAGAATTTTATTATTTACCATACTTCATTACCTAAATCAGCAAGGTCAGAACCATATACTAAGGTTAATAAAATGTCCATTCATTGAGTTTATATTCAACCTCCATCATCAAAAATTAGTCTTGTCTTCACGTAACATTTTTCAATTTTATTTATGTACACCATATGGCTATCATTTGTGTAATAACCATACAAATTTATATATTCCATTGTACCATAATAATAATCTTTAGGGTTACCTCCCCTTATTACTTTGTCATAAATCATGTAAACATTATCGTTTTTTGTCAAATCTCCGTCAGTATTATTTGTTATTCCCAGGTAAATTACGTGATTATTACAATTTTCTGCTATTATCAGTACACTACTTCTCCCAACAGGTAAATATTTATCATCAATATACACATTGTTTATTACAGTACCAGGTAAATCTACATTATTTACCATAATATTAATATTCAAACTCTTTATAACTTCTATTTAACTTGAAACACTCTAACTCTTTCTCTCTCTCATAATCAATTTCATCACCACAACATTTCACATTCTCATTCCACACAGATGGCGACACAAACTTACTATTTGTCTTGGCACTTCCAAGACCATCACAAAAAATAAAGGGACCATGTTGAGACACCATGTCTCCCACATAACTACCGGAGGAAACTCTGTCCTCATTAAACCTCTGTGAAACCTCTGTTTCACTATAAACCTGGGGAAAATTTGCCCTTTGCCCATCTAAATTTTCATTACACTCTCTCACATTTTCATCAGCACTCGCTAACAACACTTTGTTACAAAATTCTACTTTAACAAAATCTTCCTTATTACTCTCAATATTAACTACCTTACTCTCTAGTACTATATTTTCAACTATATCATTGCTATTTTCACCCCTACCTACCTCATTAATTTCAGTATTTCTCCCCAACTTATCTAACTGTTGTATTAGCTTAACATTCTGTTCATCAAATTTGTTATTCATCACTTCAAAATCATTTCTTAATTTTTTAAATTTATTGTCAAACTTTTCCTCATTACTGTGAAAACGTTTATTTAATTAGTTAAATTTGTTATTCTGTGCATCAAATTTGGTGTCAAATTTGATTAACAGTTCATTTTATTAAATTGATTCAGTAAAATACTCATCATGTCATTATCAATTTTGCTATTACATTTTGTTGACGTTGGAGTTAACTGGACTCCCGAGTCCTCTGTTATATTTGTTTCATCCATTTTTAATATATAAACATAAAACCATAAATCTATACAATAATTCACACTTTCCATATACGCCGTTACCACAACCTGTCTTGTACTTCCAATCAGACCTAAACTCATATCAGAAGATTACATATGAGCCATCCTGGCAGGGTCGCCATTGTTACGGTGTATTTCCTTACCCCCCTTTATTAAACTTTTACTTACCTTTTACTTCACTCGCCCTGACTTACGAAAAACAGAAGATTCCCAACTTATAGGTCGCCACCAATATTTTTAAACAAAAGGACAAATATGGAAACCTCAATACATTTTCCCATTATTTACTTTAAATTACTTACCAGGTTCGTTTAGGCAAGATTTTCCATACAGGACAAGTTATATTACACGGGCGTAATAACTTACTCTAACACATGCTGTAATTTAAACAAAATCTGATTTTATTATAATGTGAAATTTGAGTTAAGGGATTATATAAAAAAAGCATTTCATAATCAGCTAGCCTACGACAACTACATTATGAACCAGTACGTTAACTGATATGTTCCTTTAGAGATCTTATTTGTTTAGCAAAACGTCTGTAAATACAATTGTTACAATATAGTTAAATGTTAATTGTTCTGAAATGTTATAGTTAAAAGTTCTGAATTGATAATATTATACTCATCCTAGTAGTGGCTTCGCTCCAACTGGTGATGCACTTATTTTATCACTCACTTAATTTTATCTTGGTACAGTTACTAATTTTTACAGTTACTGTTTACTACAACCATATCGTTCACATTTAAGGATTGTGTCGGTCAACGTGACTTTGTCGGTACAAACACTAATAGCTTTTTAGCTTTATAACTTTAATAGTTATACTAGATAGGCCGATTATGTTATTTTCGGCCTATCTTGCCCCCGAGGCCACTGTTTTTTAATTCACTTGCAGACGACTGTAATCTGCCACTGTCTAGTCTGTATAAACTGGTAATGAACAACTGAGCGTTTTAGTTAACCACTGACTGACTACTTAAGGTGACAGTCTGATGCAAACACTGGTGGAGAAGTCTGCTTACTGTGCTTCACAAAGCTGCTGCTGGCAAGCTGTTACGTAATATGTCTAGACGGTTGTTTACGCTAACATTGTGTTGCACTGAGGCACCTCACAGGTGGAAGTTGACAATTGAAGATTAAAACTGATTTAAATTAAAACTGGGGTAGCACTCAATTCTGTACCGTTACAATACCCCCCCAATGAGAGATTGGATGCCGAAGCATACAAACTCTCATTGCCTAAAACCTAAGAGGATCAGTGAGGATATGGCGCCGTAACCCCCCTGAACTTCCTACTACAATCATGGGTACTTACCCCCCTAGTCTGGTGACTGTGGCAGCACCCCTCCATCCTTACTGGACTTCTCTGCTCGAGATCCCAACACCATAAGCCCGGACCGATACCCGCCACAGCATCGCCCGACTCTAAAGCATCCAATTAAAATTTAACAAAAAGGCCTTCCAATATACCGTATCCACAACTGATTGGTTTCCTCTTAGCCATACTGGTTCATTGACAAAGTACTGGTTCATTTTTTATTACAAAATATAATAGGCATTCGACTACCTGATGATATGACTTCTAAATCATCTAACAGTTACCTGGATCAATTAAAATTTAACTACCAGGTCCATCGGTTCATCTTCAACAAGTTACATGGTTCAACAATATAGCTTAACCCTAGAAGATACAGTGTTAACCGAACAGTATAAGTTTACAGTAGTACATATGCATTCCAGACAAATTAAATAATGTTCCCAGTATGATATTGTCCAGCCAAAATAACATTAATTATACAAAATTGCATTAACTCACAATAATTATAACTAAAATACAAGTTATGTCCTTAACTACTATATTTATATAGAATAAAAAAAAATTTTTTTTTTCTACCCCCCTAATAGTCCCTTAACCCCTGATACCCGTTACAATCTACTGCGTTCAGCACTAGGCTTCTTGGCCCTTGCAGACCTCAACTTAGCCGTAATCACAGCTCCCTCGTGACCAGTAACTGGGTCACCCCTAATCCACACTCACTATTACCCCCCTGGACTGTAGCGCCCAGTTGCTTCCACAAGGACTGATGCGGAAGGGGTGGACATTTTTTTTCTTTTATTCCACCCCCCATCCTTGCTTCGGCGTTACAATAAAAATTCAGTATTGCACTTACTAACAGTGAATGATACGCCCCTAATGGACTACCACCCCTATCTGGGTGAAAATAGACCTGTTCCAAAATTTGGTAGATTCCCCTAAAAATAACCCCCCTACTAAATCTAACAAACCACTGGGTTAACAAAGCAAAAGAAACCACAAGCCGGTTATAACAAGTAAAATTGATGATTTGTCACAATTAACTACTTTCACGGTCATGATCCGGTGAGGTCATGGCCGCACTTAGGTGGGGAATCTACAGTTAAACATAAAACATGGATTAACATTTATAAAGGTTTACATGAACAGTTATATACACATCTTGTTTTCCAAACATTATCCTAGCCCAAACATTTCCTTCAGTTTTCAGTTTTAAATAAGTATTGCAATCATTATATTTTTTCATCAATTATTATTTAATCTACCATTACATTTGGAATTTGAATCAAAACAAATTTAAATTTATTATTAAAAATCATCTTTTCATTTAATTTAATTACCAATTTAATTCAATTTTAAGTCCTCAAAACTCTAAGTTACAGTAATTACCTTATTATATTTACTGCATCACAATCAAAACACTACGTTATTTTTTTTTGTTATTTATAAAAAATTACCTTCATGTCAACACATCTTTCATTTCTTGTGTTTCATAATAAAATTTGCTCATCAGAATACTGATTCATCAGACTACAACATTCTTGTTATTGACTCAGCATGACTGTAAACATTGGTCACACAACAGACCACATACCTGTTTACATAAACAGTTGTATGCCAGACTTGTTTTCATAAACACTACCTCAATCTCAACATTCTGATTACATCACCTACTGACACATATACTTCCTACAAATTTTCAATTTCTATAAATCTTTTCGTGTTAACATATTTATCAATTACTGTTTATTAAAATTCAGATCAAGTATAATTTTAATTCACGTTTTTAAATTAACTTCATTTGAACTCCAACCAGAACAGTTTAACTTTAATTACATTATTTGAAACACTTTTAATACAGACAGAATTCAAAATAAACTTACTGAATACCTTTTGTTAATTATTATTGTTAATTAACAACATAAAATATTATTATGATTATATCATACTACAAACATACTTTGTTACAAAAACTATAATCTAGATTCCCACAATATAATCTTGACACAATACATTTAACACCAACACATTTATTTACAACTGTTCGTCAGAATTTTATTATTTACCATACTTCATTACCTAAATCAGCAAGGTCAGAACCATATACTAAGGTTAATAAAATGTCCATTCATTGAGTTTATATTCAACCTCCATCATCAAAAATTAGTCTTGTCTTCACGTAACATTTTTCAATTTTATTTATGTATACCATATGGCTCATATGGCTATCATTTATGTAATAACCATACAAATTTATATATTCCATTGTACCATAATAATAATCTTTAGGGTTACCTCCCCTTATTACTTTGTCATAAATCATGTAAACATTATCGTTTTTTGTCAAATCTCCGTCAGTATTATTTGTTATTCCCAGGTAAATTACGTGATTATTACAATTTTCTGCTATTATCAGTACACTACTTCTCCCAACAGGTAAATATTTATCATCAATATACACATTGTTTATTACAGTACCAGGTAAATCTACATTATTTACCATAATATTAATATTCAAACTCTCTATCAACTCTTTATAACTTCTATTTAACTTGAAACACTCTAACTCTTTCTCTCTCTCATAATCAATTTCATCACCACAACATTTCACATTCTCATTCCACACAGATGGCGACACAAACTTACTATTTGTCTTGGCACTTCCCAGACCATCACAAAAAATAAAGGGACCATGTTGAGACACCATGTCTCCCACATAACTACCGGAGGAAACTCTGTCCTCATTAAACCTCTGTGAAACCTCTGTTTCACTATAAACCTGGGGAAAATTTGCCCTTTGCCCATCTAAATTTTCATTACACTCTCTCACATTTTCATCAGCACTCGCTAACAACACTTTGTTACAAAATTCTACTTTAACAAAATCTTCCTTATTACTCTCAATATTAACTACCTTACTCTCTAGTACTATATTTTCAACTATATCATTGCTATTTTCACCCCTACCTACCTCATTAATTTCAGTATTTCTCCCCAACTTATCTAACTGTTGTATTAGCTTAACATTCTGTTCATCAAATTTGTTATTCATCACTTCAAAATCATTTCTTAATTTTTTAAATTTATTGTCAAACTTTTCCTCATTACTGTGAAAACGTTTATTTAATTAGTTAAATTTGTTATTCTGTGCATCAAATTTGGTGTCAAATTTGATTAACAGTTCATTTTATTAAATTGATTCAGTAAAATACTCATCATGTCATTATCAATTTTGCTATTACATTTTGTTGACGTTGGAGTTAACTGGACTCCCGAGTCCTCTGTTATATTTGTTTCATCCATTTTTAATATATAAACATAAAACCATAAATCTATACAATAATTCACACTTTCCATATACGCCGTTACCACAACCTGTCTTGTACTTCCAATCAGACCTAAACTCATATCAGAAGATTACATATGAGCCATCCTGGCAGGGTCGAAATTGTTACGGTGTATTTCCTTACCCCCCTTTATTAAACTTTTACTTACCTTTTACTTCACTCGCCCTGACTTACGAAAAACAGAAGATTCCCAACTTATAGGTCGCCACCAATATTTTTAAACAAAAGGACAAATATGGAAACCTCAATACATTTTCCCATTATTTACTTTAAATTACTTACCAGGTTCGTTTAGGCAAGATTTTCCATACAGGACAAGTTATATTACACGGGCGTAATAACTTACTCTAACACATGCTGTAATTTAAACAAAATCTGATTTTATTATAATGTGAAATTTGAGTTAAGGGATTATATAAAAAAAGCATTTCATAATCAGCTAGCCTACGACAACTACATTATGAACCAGTACGTTAACTGATATGTTCCCTTAGAGATCTTATTTGTTTAGCAAAACGTCTGTAAATGCAATTGTTACAATATAGTTAAATGTTAATTGTTCTGAAATGTTATAGTTAAAAGTTCTGAATTGATAATATTATACTCATCCTAGTAGTGGCTTCGCTCCAACTGGTGATGCACTTATTTTATCACTCACTTAATTTTATCTTGGTACAGTTACTAATTTTTACAGTTACTGTTTACTACAACCATATCGTTCACATTTAAGGATTGTGTCGGTCAACGTGACTTTGTCGGTACAAACACTAATAGCTTTTTAGCTTTATAACTTTAATAGTTATACTAGATAGGCCGATTATGTTATTTTCGGCCTATCTTGCCCCCGAGGCCACTGTTTTTTAATTCACTTGCAGACGACTGTAATCTGCCACTGTCTAGTCTGTATAAACTGGTAATTAACAACTGAGCGTTTTAGTTAACCACTGACTGACTACTTAAGGTGACAGTCTGATGCAAACATTGGTGGAGAAGTCTGCTTACTGTGCTTCACAAAGCTGCTGCTGGCAAGCTGTTACGTAATATGTCTAGACGGTTGTTTATGCTAACATTGTGTTGCACTGAGGCACCTCACAGGTGGAAGTTGACAATTGAAGATTAAAACTGATTTAAATTAAAACTGGGGTAGCACTCAATTCTGTACCGTTACAATACCCCCCCAATGAGAGATTGGATGCCGAAGCATACAAACTCTCATTGCCTAAAACCTAAGAGGATCAGTGAGGATATGGCGCCGTAACCCCCCTGAACTTCCTACTACAATCATGGGTACTTACCCCCTAGTCTGGTGACTGTGGCAGCACCCCTCCATCCTTACTGGACTTCTCTGCTCGAGATCCCAACACCATAAGCCCGGACCGATACCCGCCACAGCATCGCCCGACTCTAAAGCATCCAATTAAAATTTAACAAAAAGGCCTTCCAATATACCGTATCCACAACTGATTGGTTTCCTCTTAGCCATACTGGTTCATTGACAAAGTACTGGTTCATTTTTTATTACAAAATATAATAGGCATTCGACTACCTGATGATATGACTTCTAAATCATCTAACAGTTACCTGGATCAATTAAAATTTAACTACCAGGTCCATCGGTTCATCTTCAACAAGTTACATGGTTCAACAATATAGCTTAACCCTAGAAGATACAGTGTTAACCGAACAGTATAAGTTTACAGTAGTACATATGCATTCCAGACAAATTAAATAATGTTCCCAGTATGATATTGTCCAGCCAAAATAACATTAATTATACAAAATTGCATTAACTCACAATAATTATAACTAAAATACAAGTTATGTCCTTAACTACTATATTTATATAGAATAAAAAAAAATTTTTTTTTTCTACCCCCCTAATAGTCCCTTAACCCCTGATACCCGTTACAATCTACTGCGTTCAGCACTAGGCTTCTTGGCCCTTGCAGACCTCAACTTAGCCGTAATCACAGCTCCCTCGTGACCAGTAACTGGGTCACCCCTAATCCACACTCACTATTACCCCCCTGGACTGTAGCGCCCAGTTGCTTCCACAAGGACTGATGCGGAAGGGGTGGACATTTTTTTTCTTTTATTCCACCCCCCATCCTTGCTTCGGCGTTACAATAAAAATTCAGTATTGCACTTACTAACAGTGAATGATACGCCCCTAATGGACTACCACCCCTATCTGGGTGAAAATAGACCTGTTCCAAAATTTGGTAGATTCCCCTAAAAATAACCCCCCTACTAAATCTAACAAACCACTGGGTTAACAAAGCAAAAGAAACCACAAGCCGGTTATAACAAGTAAAATTGATGATTTGTCACAATTAACTACTTTCACGGTCATGATCCGGTGAGGTCATGGCCGCACTTAGGTGGGGAATCTACAGTTAAACATAAAACATGGATTAACATTTATAAAGGTTTACATGAACAGTTATATACACATCTTGTTTTCCAAACATTATCCTAGCCCAAACATTTCCTTCAGTTTTCAGTTTTAAATAAGTATTGCAATCATTATATTTTTTCATCAATTATTATTTAATCTACCATTACATTTGGAATTTGAATCAAAACAAATTTAAATTTATTATTAAAAATCATCTTTTCATTTAATTTAATTACCAATTTAATTCAATTTTAAGTCCTCAAAACTCTAAGTTACAGTAATTACCTTATTATATTTACTGCATCACAATCAAAACACTACGTTATTTTTTTTTGTTATTTATAAAAAATTACCTTCATGTCAACACATCTTTCATTTCTTGTGTTTCATAATAAAATTTGCTCATCAGAATACTGATTCATCAGACTACAACATTCTTGTTATTGACTCAGCATGACTGTAAACATTGGTCACACAACAGACCACATACCTGTTTACATAAACAGTTGTATGCCAGACTTGTTTTCATAAACACTACCTCAATCTCAACATTCTGATTACATCACCTACTGACACATATACTTCCTACAAATTTTCAATTTCTATAAATCTTTTCGTGTTAACATATTTATCAATTACTGTTTATTAAAATTCAGATCAAGTATAATTTTAATTCACGTTTTTAAATTAACTTCATTTGAACTCCAACCAGAACAGTTTAACTTTAATTACATTATTTGAAACACTTTTAATACAGACAGAATTCAAAATAAACTTACTGAATACCTTTTGTTAATTATTATTGTTAATTAACAACATAAAATATTATTATGATTATATCATACTACAAACATACTTTGTTACAAAAACTATAATCTAGATTCCCACAATATAATCTTGACACAATACATTTAACACCAACACATTTATTTACAACTGTTCGTCAGAATTTTATTATTTACCATACTTCATTACCTAAATCAGCAAGGTCAGAACCATATACTAAGGTTAATAAAATGTCCATTCATTGAGTTTATATTCAACCTCCATCATCAAAAATTAGTCTTGTCTTCACGTAACATTTTTCAATTTTATTTATGTATACCATATGGCTCATATGGCTATCATTTATGTAATAACCATACAAATTTATATATTCCATTGTACCATAATAATAATCTTTAGGGTTACCTCCCCTTATTACTTTGTCATAAATCATGTAAACATTATCGTTTTTTGTCAAATCTCCGTCAGTATTATTTGTTATTCCCAGGTAATTACGTGATTATTACAATTTTCTGCTATTATCAGTACACTACTTCTCCCAACAGGTAAATATTTATCATCAATATACACATTGTTTATTACAGTAACCAGGGGGTGGAAATCTACATTATTTACCATAATATTAATATTCAAACTCTTTATAACTTCTATTTAACTTGAAACACTCTAACTCTTTCTCTCTCTCATAATCAATTTCATCACCACAACATTTCACATTCTCATTCCACACAGATGGCGACACAAACTTACTATTTGTCTTGGCACTTCCCAGACCATCACAAAAATAAAGGGACCATGTTGAGACACCATGTCTCCCACATAACTACCGGAGGAAACTCTGTCCTCATTAAACCTCTGTGAAACCTCTGTTTCACTATAAACCTGGGGAAAATTTGCCCTTTGCCCATCTAAATTTTCATTACACTCTCTCACATTTTCATCAGCACTCGCTAACAACACTTTGTTACAAAATTCTACTTTAACAAAATCTTCCTTATTACTCTCAATATTAACTACCTTACTCTCTAGTACTATATTTTCAACTATATCATTGCTATTTTCACCCCTACCTACCTCATTAATTTCAGTATTTCTCCCCAACTTATCTAACTGTTGTATTAGCTTAACATTCTGTTCATCAAATTTGTTATTCATCACTTCAAATCATTTCTTAATTTTTTAAATTTATTGTCAAACTTTTCCTCATTACTGTGAAAACGTTTATTTAATTAGTTAAATTTGTTATTCTGTGCATCAAATTTGGTGTCAAATTTGATTAACAGTTCATTTTATTAAATTGATTCAGTAAAATACTCATCATGTCATTATCAATTTTGCTATTACATTTTGTTGACGTTGGAGTTAACTGGACTCCCGAGTCCTCTGTTATATTTGTTTCATCCATTTTTAATATATAAACATAAAACCATAAATCTATACAATAATTCACACTTTCCATATACGCCGTTACCACAACCTGTCTTGTACTTCCAATCAGACCTAAACTCATATCAGAAGATTACATATGAGCCATCCTGGCAGGGTCGAAATTGTTACGGTGTATTTCCTTACCCCCCTTTATTAAACTTTTACTTACCTTTTACTTCACTCGCCCTGACTTACGAAAAACAGAAGATTCCCAACTTATAGGTCGCCACCAATATTTTTAAACAAAAGGACAAATATGGAAACCTCAATACATTTTCCCATTATTTACTTTAAATTACTTACCAGGTTCGTTTAGGCAAGATTTTCCATACAGGACAAGTTATATTACACGGGCGTAATAACTTACTCTAACACATGCTGTAATTTAAACAAAATCTAATTTTATTATAATGTGAAATTTGAGTTAAGGGATTATATAAAAAAAGCATTTCATAATCAGCTAGCCTACGACAACTACATTATGAACCAGTACGTTAACTGATATGTTCCCTTAGAGATCTTATTTGTTTAGCAAAACGTCTGTAAATGCAATTGTTACAATATAGTTAAATGTTAATTGTTCTGAAATGTTATAGTTAAAAGTTCTGAATTGATAATATTATACTCATCCTAGTAGTGGCTTCGCTCCAACTGGTGATGCACTTATTTTATCACTCACTTAATTTTATCTTGGTACAGTTACTAATTTTTACAGTTACTGTTTACTACAACCATATCGTTCACATTTAAGGATTGTGTCGGTCAACGTGACTTTGTCGGTACAAACACTAATAGCTTTTTAGCTTCATAACTTTAATAGTTATACTAGATAGGCCGATTATGTTATTTTCGGCCTATCTTGCCCCCGAGGCCACTGTTTTTTAATTCACTTGCAGACGACTGTAATCTGCCACTGTCTAGTCTGTATAAACTGGTAATTAACAACTGAGCGTTTTAGTTAACCACTGACTGACTACTTAAGGTGACAGTCTGATGCAAACATTGGTGGAGAAGTCTGCTTACTGTGCTTCACAAAGCTGCTGCTGGCAAGCTGTTACGTAATATGTCTAGACGGTTGTTTATGCTAACATTGTGTTGCACTGAGGCACCTCACAGGTGGAAGTTGACAATTGAAGATTAAAACTGATTTAAATTAAAACTGGGGTAGCACTCAATTCTGTACCGTTACAATACCCCCCCAATGAGAGATTGGATGCCGAAGCATACAAACTCTCATTGCCTAAAACCTAAGAGGATCAGTGAGGATATGGCGCCGTAACCCCCCTGAACTTCCTACTACAATCATGGGTACTTACCCCCTAGTCTGGTGACTGTGGCAGCACCCCTCCATCCTTACTGGACTTCTCTGCTCGAGATCCAACACCATAAGCCCGGACCGATACCCGCCACAGCATCGCCCGACTCTAAAGCATCCAATTAAAATTTAACAAAAAGGCCTTCCAATATACCGTATCCACAACTGATTGGTTTCCTCTTAGCCATACTGGTTCATTGACAAAGTACTGGTTCATTTTTATTACAAAATATAATAGGCATTCGACTACCTGATGATATGACTTCTAAATCATCTAACAGTTACCTGGATCAATTAAAATTTAACTACCAGGTCCATCGGTTCATCTTCAACAAGTTACATGGTTCAACAATATAGCTTAACCCTAGAAGATACAGTGTTAACCGAACAGTATAAGTTTACAGTAGTACATATGCATTCCAGACAAATTAAATAATGTTCCCAGTATGATATTGTCCAGCCAAAATAACATTAATTATACAAAATTGCATTAACTCACAATAATTATAACTAAAATACAAGTTATGTCCTTAACTACTATATTTATATAGAATAAAAAAAAATTTTTTTTTCTACCCCCCTAATAGTCCCTTAACCCCTGATACCCGTTACAATCTACTGCGTTCAGCACTAGGCTTCTTGGCCCTTGCAGACCTCAACTTAGCCGTAATCACAGCTCCCTCGTGACCAGTAACTGGGTCACCCCTAATCCACACTCACTATTACCCCCCTGGACTGTAGCGCCCAGTTGCTTCCACAAGGACTGATGCGGAAGGGGGTGGACGTTTTTTTTCTTTTATTCCACCCCCATCCTTGCTTCGGCGTTACAATAAAATTCAGTATTGCACTTACTAACAGTGAATGATACGCCCCTAATGGACTACCACCCCTATCTGGGTGAAAATAGACCTGTTCCAAAATTTGGTAGATTCCCCTAAAAATAACCCCCCTACTAAATCTAACAAACCACTGGGTTAACAAAGCAAAAGAAACCACAAGCCGGTTATAACAAGTAAAATTGATGATTTGTCACAATTAACTACTTTCACGGTCATGATCCGGTGAGGTCATGGCCGCACTTAGGTGGGGAATCTACAGTTAAACATAAAACATGGATTAACATTTATAAAGGTTTACATGAACAGTTATATACACATCTTGTTTTCCAAACATTATCCTAGCCCAAACATTTCCTTCAGTTTTCAGTTTTAAATAAGTATTGCAATCATTATATTTTTTCATCAATTATTATTTAATCTACCATTACATTTGGAATTTGAATCAAAACAAATTTAAATTTATTATTAAAATCATCTTTTCATTTAATTTAATTACCAATTTAATTCAATTTTAAGTCCTCAAAACTCTAAGTTACAGTAATTACCTTATTATATTTACTGCATCACAATCAAAACACTACGTTATTTTTTTTTGTTATTTATAAAAAATTACCTTCATGTCAACACATCTTTCATTTCTTGTGTTTCATAATAAAATTTGCTCATCAGAATACTGATTCATCAGACTACAACATTCTTGTTATTGACTCAGCATGACTGTAAACATTGGTCACACAACAGACCACATACCTGTTTACATAAACAGTTGTATGCCAGACTTGTTTTCATAAACACTACCTCAATCTCAACATTCTGATTACATCACCTACTGACACATATACTTCCTACAAATTTTCAATTTCTATAAATCTTTCGTGTTAACATATTTATCAATTACTGTTTATTAAAATTCAGATCAAGTATAATTTTAATTCACGTTTTTAAATTAACTTCATTTGAACTCCAACCAGAACAGTTTAACTTTAATTACATTATTTGAAACACTTTTAATACAGACAGAATTCAAAATAAACTTACTGAATACCTTTTGTTAATTATTATTGTTAATTAACAACATAAAATATTATTATGATTATATCATACTACAAACATACTTTGTTACAAAACTATAATCTAGATTCCCACAATATAATCTTGACACAATACATTTAACACCAACACATTTATTTACAACTGTTCGTCAGAATTTTATTATTTACCATACTTCATTACCTAAATCAGCAAGGTCAGAACCATATACTAAGGTTAATAAAATGTCCATTCATTGAGTTTATATTCAACCTCCATCATCAAAAATTAGTCTTGTCTTCACGTAACATTTTTCAATTTTATTTATGTATACCATATGGCTCATATGGCTATCATTTATGTAATAACCATACAAATTTATATATTCCATTGTACCATAATAATAATCTTTAGGGTTACCTCCCTTATTACTTTGTCATAATCATGTAAACATTATCGTTTTTTGTCAAATCTCCGTCAGTATTATTTGTTATTCCCAGGTAAATTACGTGATTATTACAATTTTCTGCTATTATCAGTACACTACTTCTCCCAACAGGTAAATATTTATCATCAATATACACATTGTTTATTACAGTACCAGGTAAATCTACATTATTTACCATAATATTAATATTCAAACTCTCTATCAACTCTTTATAACTTCTATTTAACTTGAAACACTCTAACTCTTTCTCTCTCTCATAATCAATTTCATCACCACAACATTTCACATTCTCATTCCACACAGATGGCGACACAAACTTACTATTTGTCTTGGCACTTCCCAGACCATCACAAAAAATAAAGGGACATGTTGAGACACCATGTCTCCACATAACTACCGGAGGAAACTCTGTCCTCATTAAACCTCTGTGAAACCTCTGTTTCACTATAAACCTGGGGAAAATTTGCCCTTTGCCCATCTAAATTTTCATTACACTCTCTCACATTTTCATCAGCACTCGCTAACAACACTTTGTTACAAAATTCTACTTTAACAAAATCTTCCTTATTACTCTCAATATTAACTACCTTACTCTCTAGTACTATATTTTCAACTATATCATTGCTATTTTCACCCCTACCTACCTCATTAATTTCAGTATTTCTCCCCAACTTATCTAACTGTTGTATTAGCTTAACATTCTGTTCATCAAATTTGTTATTCATCACTTCAAAATCATTTCTTAATTTTTTAAATTTATTGTCAAACTTTTCCTCATTACTGTGAAAACGTTTATTTAATTAGTTAAATTTGTTATTCTGTGCATCAAATTTGTGTCAAATTTGATTAACAGTTCATTTTATTAAATTGATTCAGTAAAATACTCATCATGTCATTATCAATTTTGCTATTACATTTTGTTGACGTTGGAGTTAACTGGACTCCGAGTCCTCTGTTATATTTGTTTCATCCATTTTTAATATATAAACATAAAACCATAAATCTATACAATAATTCACACTTTCCATATACGCCGTTACCACAACCTGTCTTGTACTTCCAATCAGACCTAAACTCATATCAGAAGATTACATATGAGCCATCCTGGCAGGGTCGAAATTGTTACGGTGTATTTCCTTACCCCCCTTTATTAAACTTTTACTTACCTTTTACTTCACTCGCCCTGACTTACGAAAAACAGAAGATTCCCAACTTATAGGTCGCCACCAATATTTTTAAACAAAAGGACAAATATGGAAACCTCAATACATTTTCCCATTATTTACTTTAAATTACTTACCAGGTTCGTTTAGGCAAGATTTTCCATACAGGACAAGTTATATTACACGGGCGTAATAACTTACTCTAACACATGCTGTAATTTAAACAAAATCTAATTTTATTATAATGTGAAATTTGAGTTAAGGGATTATATAAAAAAAGCATTTCATAATCAGCTAGCCTACGACAACTACATTATGAACCAGTACGTTAACTGATATGTTCCCTTAGAGATCTTATTTGTTTAGCAAAACGTCTGTAAATGCAATTGTTACAATATAGTTAAATGTTAATTGTTCTGAAATGTTATAGTTAAAAGTTCTGAATTGATAATATTATACTCATCCTAGTAGTGGCTTCGCTCCAACTGGTGATGCACTTATTTTATCACTCACTTAATTTTATCTTGGTACAGTTACTAATTTTTACAGTTACTGTTTACTACAACCATATCGTTCACATTTAAGGATTGTGTCGGTCAACGTGACTTTGTCGGTACAAACACTAATAGCTTTTTAGCTTCATAACTTTAATAGTTATACTAGATAGGCCGATTATGTTATTTTCGGCCTATCTTGCCCCCGAGGCCACTGTTTTTTAATTCACTTGCAGACGACTGTAATCTGCCACTGTCTAGTCTGTATAAACTGGTAATTAACAACTGAGCGTTTTAGTTAACCACTGACTGACTACTTAAGGTGACAGTCTGATGCAAACATTGGTGGAGAAGTCTGCTTACTGTGCTTCACAAAGCTGCTGCTGGCAAGCTGTTACGTAATATGTCTAGACGGTTGTTTATGCTAACATTGTGTTGCACTGAGGCATTGGCAATTGAAGATTAAAACTGATTTAAATTAAAACTGGGGTAGCACTCAATTCTGTACCGTTACAATACCCCCCCAATGAGAGATTGGATGCCGAAGCATACAAACTCTCATTGGCTAAAACCTAAGAGGATCAGTGAGGATATGGCGCCGTAACCCCCCTGAACTTCCTACTACAATCATGGGTACTTACCCCCCTGGTCTGGTGACTGTGGCAGCACCCCTCTATCCTTACTGGACTTCTCTGCTCGAGATCCCAACACCATAAGCCCGGACCGATACCCGCCATAGCATCGCCCGACTCTAAAGCATCCAATTAAAATTTAACAAAAAGGCCTTCCAATATACCGTATCCACAACTGATTGGTTTCCTCTTAGCCATACTGGTTCATTGACAAAGTACTGGTTCATTTTTTATTACAAAATATAATAGGCATTCGACTACCTGATGATATGACTTCTAAATTATCTAACAGTTACCTGGATCAATTAAAATTTAACTACCAGGTCCATCGGCTCATCTTCAACAAGTTACATGGTTCAACAATATAGCTTAACCCTAGAAGATACAGTGTTAACCGAACAGTATAAGTTTACAGTAGTACATATGCATTCCAGACAAATTAAATAATGTTCCCAGTACGATATTGTCCAGCCAAAATAACATTAATTATACAAAATTGCATTAACTCACAATAATTATAACTAACATACAAGTTATGTCCTTAACTACTATATTTATATAGAATAAAAAAAAATTTTTTTTTTCTACCCCCTAATAGTCCCTTAACCCCTGATACCCGTTACAATCTACTGCGTTCAGCACTAGGCTTCTTGGCCCTTGCAGACCTCAACTTAGCCGTAATCACAGCTCCCTCGTGACCAGTAACTGGGTCACCCCTAATCCACACTCACTATTACCCCCCTGGACTGTAGCGCCCAGTTGCTTCCACAAGGACTGGTGCGGAAGGGGTGGACATTTTTTTCTTTTATTCCACCCCCCATCCTTGCTTCGGCGTTACAATAAAAATTCAGTATTGCACTTACTAACAGTGAATGATACGCCCCTAATGGACTACCACCCCTATCTGGGTGAAAATAGACCTGTTCCAAAATTTGGTAGATTCCCCTAAAAATAACCCCCCTACTAAATCTAACAAACCACTGGGTTAACAAAGCAAAAGAAACCACAAGCCGTTTATAACAAGTAAAATTGATGATTTGTCACAATTAACTACTTTCACGGTCATGATCCGGTGAGGTCATGGCCGCACTTAGGTGGGGAATCTACAGTTAAACATAAAACATGGATTAACATTTATAAAGGTTTACATGAACAGTTATATACACATCTTGTTTTCCAAACATTTCCTTCAGTTTTCAGTTTTAAATAAGTATTGCAATCATTATATTTTTTCATCAAATATTATTTAATCTACCATTACATTTGGAATTTGAATCAAAATAAATTTAAATGTATTATTAAAAATCATCTTTTCATTTAATTTAATTGCCAATTTAATTCAATTTGAAGTCCTCAAAACTCTAAGTTACAGTAATTACCTTATTATATTAACTGCATCACAATCAAAACACTACGTTATTTTTTTTTGTTATTTATAAAAAATTACCTTCATGTCAACACATCTTTCATTTCTTGTGTTTCATAATAAAATTTGCTCATCAGAATACTGATTCATCAGACTACAACATTCTTGTTATTGACTCAGCATGACTGTAAACATTGGTCACACAACAGACCACATACCTGTTTACATAAACAGTTGTATGCCAGACTTGTTTTCATAAACACTACCTCAATCTCAACATTCTGATTACATCACCTACTGACACATATACTTCCTACAAATTTTCAATTTCTATAAATCTTTTCGTGTTAACATATTTATCAATTACTGTTTATTACAATTCAGATCAAGTATAATTTTAATTCACGTTTTTAAATTAACTTCATTTGAACTCCAACCAGAACAGTTTAACTTTAATTACATTATTTGAAACACTTTTAATACAGACAGAATTCAAAATAAACTTACTGAATACCTTTTGTTAATTATTATTGTTAGTTAACAACATAAAATATTATTATGATTATATCATACTACAAACATACTTTGTTACAAAAACTATAATCTAGATTCCCACAATATAATCTTGACACAATACATTTAACACCAACACATTTATTTACAACTGTTCGTCAGAATTTTATTATTTACCATACTTCATTACCTAAATCAGCAAGGTCAGAACCATATACTAAGGTTAATAAAATGTCCATTCATTGAGTTTATATTCAACCTCCATCATAAAAAATTAGTCTTGTCTTCATGTAACATTTTTCAATTTTATTTATGTACACCATATGGCTATCATTTGTGTAATAACCATACAAATTTATATATTCCATTGTACCATAATAATAATCTTTAGGGTTACCTCCCCTTATTACTTTGTCATAAATCATGTAAACATTATCGTTTTTTGTCAAATCTCCGTCAGTATTATTTGTTATTCCCAGGTAAATTACGTGATTATTACAATTTTCTGCTATTATCAGTACACTACTTCTCCCAACAGGTAAATATTTATCATCAATATACACATTGTTTATTACAGTACCAGGTAAATCTACATTATTTACCATAATATTAATATTGAAACTCTCTATCAACTCTTTATAACTTCTATTTAACTTGAAACACTCTAACTCTTTCTCTCTCTCATAATCAATTTCATCACCACAACATTTCACATTCTCATTCCACACAGATGGCGACACAAACTTACTATTTGTCTTGGCACTTCCAAGATCATCACAAAAAATAAAGGGACCATGTTGAGACACCATGTCTCCCACATAACTACCGGAGGAAACTCTGTCCTCATTAAACCTCTGTGAAACCTCTGTTTCACTATAAACCTGGGGAAAATTTGCCCTTTGCCCATCTAAATTTTCATTACACTCTCTCACATTTTCATCAGCACTCGCTAACAACACTTTGTTACAAAATTCTACTTTAACAAAATCTTCCTTATTACTCTCAATATTAACTACCTTACTCTCTAGTACTATATTTTCAACTATATCATTGCTATTTTCACCCCTACCTACCTCATTAATTTCAGTATTTCTCCCCAACTTATCTAACTGTTGTATTAGCTTAACATTCTGTTCATCAAATTTGTTATTCATCACTTCAAAATCATTTCTTAATTTTTTAAATTTATTGTCAAACTTTTCCTCATTACTGTGAAAACGTTTATTTAATTCGTTAAATTTGTTATTCTGTGCATCAAATTTGGTGTCAAATTTGATTAACAGTTCATTTTATTAAATTGATTCAGTAAAATACTCATCATGTCATTATCAATTTTGCTATTACATTTTGTTGACGTTGGAGTTAACTGGACTCCCGAGTCCTCTGTTATATTTGTTTCATCCATTTTTAATATATAAACATAAAAACATAAATCTATACAATAATTCACACTTTCCATATACGCCGTTACCACAACCTGTCTCGTACTTCCAATCAGACCTAAACTCATATCAGAAGATTACATATGAGCCATCCTGGCAGGGTCGCTATTGTTACGGTGTATTTCCTTACCCCCCCTTTATTAAACTTTTACTTACCTTTTACTTCACTCGCCCTGACTTACGAAAAACAGAAGATTCCCAACTTATAGGTCGCCACCAATATTTTTAAACAAAAGGACAAATATGGAAACCTCAATACATTTTCCCATTATTTACTTTAAATTACTTACCAGGTTCGTTTAGGCAAGATTTTCCATACAGGACAAGTTATATTACACGGGCGTAATAACTTACTCTAACACATGCTGTAATTTAAACAAAATCTGATTTTATTATAATGTGAAATTTGAGTTAAGGGATTATATAAAAAAAGCATTTCATAATCAGCTAGCCTACGACAACTACATTATGAACCAGTACGTTAACTGATATGTTCCCTTAGAGATCTTATTTGTTTAGCAAAACGTCTGTAAATGCAATTGTTACAATATAGTTAAATGTTAATTGTTCTGAAATGTTATAGTTAAAAGTTCTGAATTGATAATATTGTACTCATCCTAGTAGTGGCTTCGCTCCAACTGGTGATGCACTTATTTTATCACTCACTTAATTTTATCTTGGTACAGTTACTAATTTTTACAGTTACTGTTAACTACAACCATATCGTTCACATTTAAGGATTGTGTCGGTCAACGTGACTTTGTCGGTACAAACACTAATAGCTTTTTAGCTTTATAACTTTAATAGTTATACTAGATAGGCCAATTATGTTATTTTCGGCCTATCTTTCGCCCGAGGCCACTGTTTTTTAATTCACTTGCAGACGACTGTAATCTGCGACTGTCTAGTCTGTATAAACTGGTAATTAACAACCGAGCATTTTAGTTAACCACTGACTGACTACTTAAGGTGACAGTCTGATGCAAACACTGGTGGAGAAGTCTGCTTACTGTGCTTCACAAAGCTGCTGCTGGCAAGCTGTTACGTAATATGTCTAGACGGTTGTTTATGCTAACATTGTGTTGCACTGAGGCACCTCACAGGTGGAAGTTGGCAATTGAAGATTAAAACTGATTTAAATTAAAACTGGGGTAGCACTCAATTCTGTACCGTTACAATACCCCCCCAATGAGAGATTGGATGCTGAAGCATACAAACTCTCATTGCCTAAAACCTAAGAGGATCAGTGAGGATATGGCGCCGTAACCCCCCTGAACTTCCTACTACAATCATGGGTACTTACCTCCCTAGTCTGGTGACTGTGGCAGCACCCCTCTATCCTTACTGGACTTCTCTGCTCGAGATCCCAACACCATAAGCCCGGACCGATACCCGCCACAGCATCGCCCGACTCTAAAGCATCCAATTAAAATTTAACAAAAAGGCCTTCCAATATACCGTATCCACAACTGATTGGTTTCCTCTTAGCCATACTGGTTCATTGACAAAGTACTGGTTCATTTTTTATTACAAAATATAATAGGCATTCGACTACCTGATGATATGACTTCTAAATCATCTAACAGTTACCTGGATCAATTAAAATTTAACTACCAGGTCCATCGGCTCATCTTCAACAAGTTACATGGTTCAACAATATAGCTTAACCCTAGAAGATACAGTGTTAACCGAACAGTATAAGTTTACAGTAGTACATATCCATTCCAGACAAATTAAATAATGTTCCCAGTACGATATTGTCCAGCCAAAATAACATTAATTATACAAAATTGCATTAACTCACAATAATTATAACTAAAATACAAGTTATGTCCTTAACTACTATATTTATATAGAATAAAACAAATTTTTTTTTTCTACCCCCCTAATAGTCCCTTAACCCCTGATACCCGTTACAATCTACTGCGTTCAGCACTAGGCTTCTTGGCCCTTGCAGACCTCAACTTAGCCATAATCACAGTTCCCTCGTGACCAGTAACTGGGTCACCCCTAATCCACACTCACTATTACCCCCCTGGACTGTAGCGCCCAGTTGCTTCCACAAGGACTGATGCGGAAGGGGTGGACATTTTTTTCTTTTATTCCACCCCCCATCCTTGCTTCGGCGTTACAATAAAAATTCAGTATTGCACTTACTAACAGTGAATGATACGCCCCTAATGGACTACCACCCCTACCTGGGTGAAAATAGACCTGTTCCAAAATTTGGTAGATTCCCCTAAAAATACCCCCCCCCTACTAAATCGAACAAACCACTGGGTTAACAAAGCAAAAGAAACCACAAGCCGGTTATAACAAGTAAAATTGATGATTTGTCACAATTAACTACTTTCACGGTCATGATCCGGTGAGGTCATGGCCGCACTTAGGTGGGGAATCTACAGTTAAACATAAAACATGGATTAACATTTATAAAGGTTTACATGAACAGTTATATACACATCTTGTTTTCCAAACATTTCCTTCAGTTTTCAGTTTTAAATAAGTATTGCAATCATTATATTTTTTCATCAATTATTATTTAATCTACCATTACATTTGGAATTTGAATCAAAATAAATTTAAATTTATTATTAAAAATCATCTTTTCATTTAATTTAATTACCAATTTAATTCAATTTTAAGTCCTCAAAACTCTAAGTTACAGTAATTACCTTATTATATTAACTGCATCACAATCAAAACACTATGTTATTTTCTTTTGTTATTTATAAAAAATTACCTTCATGTCAACACATCTTTCATTTCTTGTGTTTCATAATAAAATTTGCTCATCAGAATACTGATTCATCAGACTACAACATTCTTGTTATTGACTTAGCATGACTGTAAACATTGGTCACACAACAGACCACATACCTGTTTACATAAACAGTTGTATGCCAGACTTGTTTTCATAAACACTACCTCAATCTCAACATTCTGATTACATCACCTACTGACACATATACTTCCTACAAATTTTCAATTTCTATAAATCTTTTCGTGTTAACATATTTATCAATTACTGTTTATTACAATTCAGATCAAGTATAATTTTAATTCACGTTTTTAAATTAACTTCATTTGAACTCCAACCAGAACAGTTTAACTTTAATTACATTATTTGAAACACTTTTAATACAGACAGAATTCAAAATAAACTTACTGAATACCTTTTGTTAATTATTATTGTTAATTAACAACATAAAATATTATCTTGTTGTTCCATCCTCTTCGTTCACTTTTTAATTTAGTAATATATATAAAACTTTCAGTACTGAACTTACTGTTGTCACTTCCCAAACGTTTCGAGATGTTGTTTCTCTTCTTCAGTGGGTGTAATACTGACTGTCAATTACAGAATAACCGTTACGGAAAAATGGTGTGTGTGGTGGGGGTTGAAGGTGGGAAGGGATTGGCGCTGAGGTTTGAATAGTGTGTGTGGATCAGTGTATCGAATATTGTATGTGATTTATAATGTATTTGTTCATTACTGGGGTAATGGGGTAGCACACAATTCTGTACCGTTACATCATTGGGTCTCTGTGCCTTGCTCTTCTTCTTCATCGTCTGTCCCATCACAATCTTTTAGCCCACACTTTATGACTTGCCTAACCAGACACTGACTTGGCACTATCAAATTGCAAAGCATACCAGGGCATCCCCACTATTCTGGTGGCTTGCCATTCGAAAATCTTCTGGCACTTCAGGATAAGGCAGTGTAATTAGTCTGAAGATACTTTCTTCAAACTCTTGAAGACTCCCCGGAATGCTGTTGCGTTGCTCTCAACTGAGTGGAGTACACATCTCGCAAATGTTTATCACCATACCATAATTCTAGAGCTTTTATCAATTTGCCATAGGTGTTGTGGCTGTCAGGTGGCACTTTCTGTAGTAGCCCTGTGGCAGGTCCTTGTAAAGCGAGAACGATTGAATCCACCTTGTCTTTCTCCATCCAATTATTTGTGCTAGCTGCGGCTTCAGATTGCCGAAGATACGTCGCCCAGTGAGTGCTTCCATCAAATGTTGGGGCCTTGACATGAACTGCGCCAACTGCAGGCAAAGTCTCTAATGTCTTCTCTGTCTGTATCATTGTTACAGTTTGTTCAGAATTTGTTTTGGTTGTCTTCATTAACTGCTGAACTTCACTTTTAATTTGTACTCTCGTGTTGATATTTTAATTGAGCTTTCTACTTCAGATATTTTATTTGACATGGATTCTTGTATGACAGATATTTTTGTAGACATTGATTCTTCCACACTCAAGACACTTTTCTAGTTCAGCTATTTTTAATGTCACTGATTCTTGTACCTCCGATATTCTGTTAATTTGATTATTAAGCTCACCTCGTAATAGACCCAACTCTGCAGCGGTATATTTGTGCATCTGCTTTTGCTGTTCTGTCAACGCTTTGATGTCACCTGCTTCCTGCTTATGTTTCTCGTGTTGTCGATCTTCAGACTCGAGCAACAGTGATTTTTGCCATACTTCTGTTTCCAGCGTTAGTGCTGTCTGTCGTTCCTATGCCTCTTCTCATCCTGTCGTTGTTCTGCTTCTTCCTCTTGTCAGCTTTTTCTCTGCTTTTTCTGCATCCTGCTTCATTGTTCCTCTGTCTGCAACAGCAGCGCCTATAATTTTTCCATCATCTGACTGGCATCCATTGTTTACTGATTAATTACAAATTACACTAGCCTCATACAAAGTGTCCTTTGTTTCCACTGTTAACCATTCTGTCGCACTTCTGACCCACTGTTACAATGGTCCCACTGATCGTCCCCGCCGTATGGTACAGTGGAAAACAAAATACAAGACACTAATTACCAGCTTTAATTAACATAATTAACAGTTTGTAATCAACAAGTTATTCAACAAGATTTTACTAGACATTGATTCAGAACAAATTGATTTGAACTACCCCTATCGACAATTAGTTAGAGTTGTTGACTACCTACTGTACTGTGTATTCTTTATTATAATCCTTTTTTAAACATTTGTTTCTTATACATACTGAATTGTATTTATTTTTCTCCAATAAGCAGTTTGTTTATGTAACTATAAGGAATTCAAGGGTAGGTGTTATGTTTTCAGAAGACACTGTATACATTTATATAAGCACATTTTGTATTTATGTATATCATGTGAATTATTTTACCTCTATTTAGCAACCTCATCTGAATTTTTTGTAATCCATATCTTGGCCCCGATTAATGATTTGCAATTTGAAATTGATAACACGTAGTGGTATCGATACGAGTAAGGTATTATACTTTTAGTAAATTATAAAATATTTTTGTTTTTTCAAAACCTGTAAACAGAATTTTATTTGGACATTAGTAACTGATACAGAATATGTTATGTTATATATAAATTGTCAAGAAATGTCTTTACATATATATAACATGAGTATGTGATGTTAACATATAGAATTTATTGTTCCGCTTGTTTGTACAAGTTAATTTTATAAATTATTCTTGTGAAAAAATATTTGTAAGTTATTTGTTATGTTGTTTCATGTGGTGAATACAGTCAAAACATGTGTGTATGTAATTTTGATATTTTGTAAACATCTGCTTATTAATTTGATGTCCATAAGCCACAGACAATCTTTGGAGAGGCAGATTTCCATGTATTACTGTGGCTTAGTATGTCTGTAATATTGAGGAAATCTGGCTGTTTCAGAACATGTATGTCCATGTAAATTTTGTTGACTAAAAATGTATGTATGGTTTTGACTTGGTTAATTTATTTGTGGGCATTTGAGTGAACTGGCAGTAGTATGAAGACCGAATTATTAGATTCACTTTACAAGAATGCAGAAATTAGGCATCACAGGTTTCTCACGAGATAATTGTTTGACATTTAAGTTAAAATGCAAATTACAGGAACAGTTACTATCTCTTTAGAATTAAGATTTATGTTGTTTTTTAATAGACAAAGCATTGGACACAAAATTTACATGTCAATAGTAGTGTGTATTTTTTTTAATTTTCAATTTAATATAATTTTTGGAGTAACATATAGGTGTGTAGTATTAACACTCCTTAGAGAAAAAATTTTTTTCCAGTGTGCAGATGTTTTGAAAAATTGGATACACAAGTATTGTGGTCAAAGATACATAAAATGTGTGACGTGAAGTGATGAAAGGAAGTTTTTACAGGTTTGAGGATAATATTTTTCGTACCAAATTGTTCATTTCGTACTAATTGTACGGTGGTATTTTGCATTCCCAAATTGATGCTGAAAACTTGTTTTGTGGTCTGTTAGAAACTAATGATTTAGAATTTTCCAATAACACTTAATTCAGGTTAACTTTGCTTGTTTATATTCTATGTTAGTTCATACACATAACATGCATGTAATGCTTTTATAATTGCATTTTTTGCTGAAAGGAGTTTTGTTCAGTGGGAAATAATATATAGTTTACAGTATTTAGGGTGTATGTTTGTGCATAACACAACTGTAGAATTTTTATTAACAGGTAATATGTCTGTAAATTTAACTATATTAAATTTGTCTAGTTTTTAACCTTCACAATAACCTAAGTATGGGTTGTAAAATTTACAATTTAACCTTACTGTATGCCTATATTTAGTCAGATATTCTTTACAGCTAAACGTTGTAAAGATTAGGTATTTGAGTATAAGTTGAAGAAATGTTGTAGACTCATGTAAACACTGTAATGACACAACACATGTGCCTCTGCACACACATACACACACACACACACATATGAGCATAAATAAAAAAGGTACGCTTCCATTTATTAAACACACATTCAAAAAAATAATTTTATTGAACAAAAAAATATGCAAAATAGGCACATTTATCTACTTTTCAACATAAGTCAGCAAATTTTTCTAAACCCATTTTGTACTGTGTGATGGGTGTCTCATTTCCACATATATAACAATTTCATTATCAGAAGTGTTAGGTCGGACAAGTTTGAAGATTCCATAAACATTTCATCCAGTTTGTCTTAACCACTTTGAGACTGCTTCAAAGTACAGAAGTACTTCGTCGTCTGTAGTGAAATGCTAGCCTCCCAGGTCTTGCTTGATAGGAACAAAAAGGTGACAGTTGCAGGATTCCAGATGAGGATTGTAAGGAGAATGGCAGGTGACGATGTGACGAAGAACAGCTCGTACACTCAAACTTTAAAGATTTTAATCTTTAATGGCTTTTCACAACTTTTTTAAAGTCTCACAGTATGGTGCAGCATTGACTGTTATTCCTCAGGGCCCAGTTCACTATAAATAGGTCCTTCAGAATCAAAAAATACCATCAGCATAACCTTAGAAACTGTTGGACTTGTTTTGGCTTATCGAATTCTTGTGATTTAGTTCGTTTGATGCTTGTTTTGTCTTTGGGTGCACCCAAATCTCATCTCCTATGATGATTCTCTTTAGAAACTGGGGACTATCCATGGAATAACACTGAATAAGGGACTGTGCAGCCACAAAATGATGATTTTTGTGGTTGTTAGCTAATTATGGTTGTTGTTCCAATTAGATTGTCCAGACGCAATAATAATGTCAGTAGAATTCCACACTAATTATAACACAAATTTCACTTCTACATACACTTGATCCAAGTAAGGAAAATCACTTACGTAACTGAACTCATAAGCCAACTGCTGTGGCTTTATATAGGTAGCGCAGAGGTGCAGTATATCTTTCCCTCCTTACTGCACACTGACTTAATGCATATATTGAGTGTTCTTGAATACACTAGAACGTACTTCTGAGCAGCCTTGACTAGGGCAACACCTGCCACACTGGACAGGGGAAGAGTGGAGAATGTTCTGGGTTGTTCGATAGGCTTCTTGTTACATTCTGCATTGTCATTGGTGTTCACAGTTGAAGGGCACCTGATACATGGATCATTGTTCATGTTGGTTCTTCCCTTTTCGAACATTTTCCACCATTTCACTATCATGGGGCAAGACATTGCATTCTTACCATACACCTCAACAATTTGGTGATGAATTTCACAGTGATTATAATTTTTTGCTCACAAAACTTAGACAATGGAGGGCACTTAAATGTCAGATGAAACCTCTATACGACGAGCTATATGTACACGGTATCCACTTGCATACTAAACCAGCTACACTGTGGGCACTTGGGAAGTGGCTAGACAATAATACAGACAGCATTGGCACCAAAGGAAATTATTTTATCTCAAGAATATATTTTAGTACAGGAACACGGCTTGGATGTAACTTAGTTTTTGATTTACCTTTTGTGTGTGTGTGTGTGTGTGTGTGTGTGTGTGTGTGTGTCCTTTGATTTGGATGTGATTAATGAAACCCTTTCAACAAAGAATGTAGACTTTCACGGCCGGTATGTGACTGTAAAACAACTGCCAGGCTGTTAAGCCATGGTTGAACATAATTAAAATTATAGTTGCTATTTAAAACCTGGTCCATAACAGCAACCACGTCAACATAAACTATATATAAATCACTCAAAAAATTCATAAAAATAACAAAGACATGTTTCTGCCATACCCACAACGGCTTCCTTCAGTGTGGTGGGAAAGAGGTAGCAAGTCCCGCGAGAGATTAAGTTTGTGAATAAGCCTCTCCTGAAACACACTCATATTTATAAATTATGAGAAACAGAAACATCGTATTGAAATAATGCATTGTGATTGGATCACGTTGCACCCCAAGTAAAAATCCATCTCATCTCTGATTACCTCACTTTAAACATGAAAACTAGTATTTATTAATGGTTTCAGCTTCTTCCTTTCCATTCATGCTTAGATCTCCCGCAGCAGTGGCTCTTGATCGCCCCTCTCTGCAAACAAACATAGTAATGCTGAGACAAGGACAACACATGAGTTTCATCAAACAGGATCTTGTGGGCTTCATTGGACAAGGTGTGCTTGGCAATGGCAGACTTTTCGGACTAGCCCAGACAACAGTGTCACTTGTGTGCACCGATGCGGGTGTTCAAGCTACATTTCGCAGTGCGAACGTACACCATACCACACGAGCACAGCACCCTGTACAGTCTACATAAGGACAGTGGATCCCTGGTGTCCTTAACCAATCGCAGGCTGATCTTACTTGTTGCCTCTTTTGTGTCAGCAAGTAAGCCACACGCACCCCCACGCTTCTCGATCAACTTCCCAGGATGGTCCATCACTCCTGATATAGGACAAGAACGTAATGCCAACCACCTGCTGCTCGTCCGATGCTTCCACTCAGCCAGTTCTATGTGGCCACAATTCTCTCTTTACCTCCACAACAGAGTAACCATTAGTCTATAGCACCGAGTTCAGATGACTGAACTCCTCTTCAAGGAAACGGGGCTCACAGATGCGTCTTGCTTGGTCCACCAAGGTCTTCGTCAAGATGCTGAGATTAAGTTGCATGATGCAAATAATGATCGTTGTGCGTCAGCTTTCTGTAAACTCTGCGACCAAGGCTACTATGAGTCATTTCCAGGACGAAAACATCCAGGAACGCCAGCTTACCATCCACTTCCTTCTCCATGAAGAACTGAATTCTTGTATGAATGCTGTTGAGATGGTCAAGAAACAACAGAAGTTCCTCTTCAGCATGACAGTCAAGAAAATACGTATGTTGTCTGAGCCAGTTTGAGAAGTCTGTCATTGCCGAGCATGTCTTGTTCAATGAAGGCCACAAGATCTTTGTTTGATAAAACTCAAGTGTCGTCCTCGACTCGGTGTAACTATGTTTGTTTGCAGACAGATATTGTCCAGTTAATATCACTGTAAGCATGCTAATCAGAGATAAGATAAACTATGACTAGGAGTGCAATGTGATCCAATCACAATGCGTTATTTCAATATATTGTTTCTGTTTCTAATGATTTATTAATATCAGTGCATTTCAGGGGAGGCTTATCCCCTTGCAGGACTTTCTACTCACCCATCCACTTACTTACTGCTCAGTCCCTCGCAGGACTTGCTACCTCTTTCCTACCACACTGAAGAAGGCCGTTGTGGGCATGGCAGAAACATCTGTCTTTGTTATTTTTGTGAATTTATTGAATATTTTATACATGGTTTATGTTGACGGTGTTAACTAATAAATGTTTAACAATAAAGTCCCTAGTTCTGGGCGGCATTTGTTAACTTACTATTTAATCACTAATTCATGTTGAATAAATAAACAAAAATCTTACCTCTTACGGGTCCAGAGTCTTCACGTGAACTCGCTATAAATAAGTGATTTTGGGTTGTGCAATTAATGTACTCGACTCTTGTTACATTTTGTTAATCAACTCAATTTTTATTTAACATTCTTTTGACTTTCTCTTTCTCTGTTTACTCCTCTTTACTCTAAAATAAAACGCTTACTGTTCTTTCAATAATTATTTCAACTTGATAAATATTTTAACAACTATTTTAAAAATTACTCAACATATAGGAAGACAATCCAGTTTGCCCACACACAACATTCATACAAAACCCCCCTTTATTTATTTATTTTAGGCCCTTTTATATTGTAATTACTGATATAGTTAAATCTGTTGTGTTTTACGTCACCATTGGCATTCCTCCTCTTCTCGTAACACACTGATTTTACGTCCGAAAGTTTTAATTTTGATTTGATTTTTTGTCCGATTTATACACTGCACGTACTTCATTCTGCTACAACTTTTCACTACTTTATCTATTTTCTACCCACAATTAAAATTTATTTGTGAGCGACGAGTCATGGGTTGCCTGGCCAGGCGAAAAGTTGGTGGGTGACTGCGCAGAGTGTTAACAAGATACCCCACTCCACGGTTATTCAAACCGGAAAAATGTACAGCCTGCTTGTGACCAAACGTTCATCGCTGCACATGGAACACAGGCTATCAATGCTCCCAAGATGATGACGATATCTCACTGCCACGGGTCACATGACTCAAGTGGGCGTGGTTTTGCCTGTATTTCCGCCGTTCCAAAACCACATGGCGAGAAAATTTTACATCTTCGACATCTTGTTAGCGTCCCTTCTGTGCGCGTGCTGTTGTTCACGCGTTTGAGTGCGTCACACAACACTGGAATTCTTGGAATTATACTGCGTGGCCAAACGTACATCGCATTCCACTGTTCTTTGTTTGCATAAAACCGTTTTACGGCTGGGACTTTCTGCGTCGATGACATATATATTTAATAAAATTGAATAAAATTTACAACAAATTAAAATACCCCTTTCCACCCCGTTACAATACCCCCCAATGAGAGATCTTCTGCCGAAACAGAAGAACTCTCATTGCTAAACCCCTAAGAGGATCGGTGAGGATGTGGTGCCAACAACCCCCATTAATTCTTAACGCATCATGGGTAAACTACCCCCCTAGTTCGGCGACCATGGCTGCACCTGAACAAGATTACTGGACTTCTCTGTTCGAGGTCCCAACACCATAAACTCGGATAGATACTCACCATAGTACACCCAACCTTCTAACATTCCACCCCAAAATCAAAACCCTGGCCTTATACCATACCAAATCCTCAACCGATATGTTCCCCCCTTCCATGCATACTGGGTTGCCTTTGGCAAGTACTGGGTACGTACACATACTTATTATTACTGCATATAACATTTCCACTACTTTGTTGCTTTAAAATTTACAAAAACATATCATACTTGAACTTTAATTTTCCCTTAGTATTTCATCGATTGGACATTATAATTTCAACTCAAAATAATTAAGCAAATCCCCTTAAATCGTTTAAATTCTGTTAACTCAAAGAAATCAATCTAATTCCGATATAAAAATGTTATATTACCATTAATTTCATCAAAATACCAAAAATCTTTTATATGAATCTACCATTCTCCTTCACTAACTACTCACAATCATAAACTGAACATCTTATTAAAACATAAATTCACTTTTTTTTTTCAACAAAAAATTTAATTTACCAAAATATCTCTTTTATCAATCTCAAAAAAATAAAATCATTTAATTTACTCAATTAACACAATTGCATGAATTAATTACTAGAAACTGGTCCGGTCTCTAACATCAGCCATCAGCTGATCTCTCTGGGTCATGTGAATGACCTTGACATATATCCTACACAAAGCTACACTATAAAATACATGAAACATATTTGCAAATGTTTACCTTCGAACATAATACCACATAATAAACATAGAACACTTAAAAATAACATTGTTACCATTACCTTGCAATAAACAATAAAATTCATAATTAAATTGACCAAAAATTACACGTTTTACAGCTTCATTTGACTTTCAAGTTCTACTCAATCTTTTACTGCTTTCATTTATTATTTCATTTTAACTCTGATTTTCTCTAACATTTCCATTCTCAATTAGTTTGGGTGACTCTTAGTTATGAATAACAATTCAACTTATAAATGGGTGATTAAATATAACTTCACCCCCCTTCTGACTCTAATGCTCACTAACAGATTTTACCTAGTATGACACCCATCCTCTCAAATATTTACCAATAATTTTCTAACTCCACTCACATCATTCTAACTTTATAACAAAATACTCTCTACCCTCTTTGTATTAAGGACGTGTGTTCGCTTCCCAATGCTCATTCCCTTATTTGGTTCCTGGACCCTCCCTAGGTAACCCTTTCCAGCACATATCGGTTCCCCTCCCGCCACAACGCTTTTCGTTGAGGACTCCTTATCACACCACCCCCCTTACAAAATTCCCCATTACTAATTACTCTCCCATTACCTCCCTTTCATATTCTGCATATACACACTATCACTACTGTGTCACTATTACTTCTCAATTCTACATTACTTTTACTCCCAAGACTCTTATTCTCTCTAAACTTAACTTGGACTGATTAATTCAACTGCCTTCTTTACGCTCGTCACCCAAATTCTAACATTTACCACCTTTTACATTACCTTAACCATTAAAAATTCAAAATTTATCTCAGATACATCTCATCAATTACTTGAAACATTACCAGTTTATTATTGAAACATTTAAGTACATTGAAAAATCTGCAAATCACTTATAAGTGACATATTACATATATAACCCCAGCAGTCAGCTGATGTTCTTGGTCAGGTGAATGACCTTACTCTAAATACGTTTCAAACCATTATACCGTGTGAAATACATCATATGTTTATAATCCTTATATTCTAACATAATACGATAATAACACAATAAGACATAATAAACCACAAATATGATAAACATCTTCACTTGAAATAGTCTTTTCAAAATAAGTAAAGTCCTTTATAAAATTATTATACAGAGTATGACACGCTTAAATCACTTACTTCTAAACAACTATCTATTCCAATATTATTTCTTGAATCAATACAAAATCATTATAATTGACCCTATCACTTAAAATGGTTTGCTCTCATGTGTGAAATATATCACTAATCATTGAGTCATATCTATAGCAACAGTTACTGAACAGCTATCTGGGTTGTCAACCCCCAACTCTCTCTATAGAGCCGTATTATAAGTTGACCGCCCGCTGTTTACAGAGGTCGTCACCCTCTCACTGAATTTTCAGCTACCCTCCTACTTCATCAATTACTTAAAGCCCCCCTTGTACCCAGTTACAATTAGGTAACCACCCGCCGGATAGACCGGATCGAGCGTTTGCCTTATGCACAGATGCGATATCTGTGCCCCTGGCTTGTAACGGCCAGCTCCTTTTCCACACACACTATTGTTTCCTGAGGGTGGACTGTGGCGTCCATTTGCATCCCCAAGAACTGAAGTTTACATATATAAGGTATAGACGCTGCCTATACCGTTCTTGGTTCAGCGTTATATAAAATTCGGCATTACTGATGTCTGACGACACCAGTAATCCTACTCAAATGATTCACACACCCTTAGTACGGCACTATCGCCACCTTCGGCGATAGCCACTGTTCCATAGTTATGTAGTTTCCCCTGGTTACCCCCCGGTCAATTTCAATATTCACCAATTTAGTATCTACTTACATAATTCCACGGCCAGGGTTTGGTGAAACCGTGACTGCCCGAAATGGGGGGGAACTACTAAAAGACATATAAGGCTCACACTGACACCGTTATTACAATTCACGGATGGTCAACTCTTATATGTTTGGTTATTTTATTAATTACTTTTCATGTTTACATTTTTAGACGTCTACATTTTCAACTGTTAAACATCAAACATTTCATTTAAAATTTGCTATTTAAACATTGAACATTTTATTTTATTGAAATTGCATTATAAACTTCATACTTACAGTACATCACTCAACACACCTGCTTCCTATTACTGACATAAAATTATAAACATTTCATCACAAATATCACGTACACAGCTCTATGTAACTTCTGCAACATTATAACATTCATAAGATCCCATGACTAAGTACATTTTATATTTACTTATTTCTTATTTATTATCAAGTTTAAATCTCATAAAATCATTTAAATTCATCTTCAAAATCTCTTTATAAAACATTTTAAATCAAAAATATTTAAACATCTCAATTATTTTAATTCCATCAATTATTAAAAACACAACATATTTTAATTACCTTACTCCAAAACAATTACAATTCATTTATTATCTTCATAATTATTTATTTAATCTGACAAAATATTATTATTATTAAATTAATTTCATCTACACACACATATTGTTTACATAAAACATTTTACAATACAAACAATCAATTTCACTAGAAATTTATTTACAATTTCTTGTCATTATTTTTTCTGTTTACCACACTTCATTTCATAATCTAGCCCGGTCGTAACCATAAACTAAAATATTTACAATGTTCATCCATCAAGTTTATATTTACCCTCCATCATCATATAAATATCTGATATATTTGTAACACAAGTCATTCTTATCCACATACATCACATTCTTATTATTACTATAATAACCCATTAAATTTATATCATTCATTATACCATTATAATTCATAGGGTTATTCCTTTTTGTTATTTCATAAACCTTGTCAACATTAGTTAATTTTGTCCAGTCTCCGTTAGTATTTTTTGTTATTCCCATGTCATTTGTATCATATTCATTTACTATATCGATCACAACATAAGGTAAGTTATTCTCATTTACAACAGTATTATTTAAATAATCACCAATCTCTATTTTACAAGGTAAGTATTTCATATAGTTAATTTTCTCCCATCCTAACCTCTCTATCAACTCTTTATAATCTCTATTTGACTTAAATATTTGTATCTCCCCATCTACACACAATTCTCTCTCTAAATATCTCTCACCACCACACCCTATCACATTTTCTCTCTCACTCCATCCAGAGGGCACTAACTCATAATTCTTTAGGGAACAACTCAAAGACCTCATCATGTCTTCCAATAATAAGGGACTCTTGCCCTTCAACAACAACATTTGTAAACACCTTGGTTTATAATAAACCTGGGGAAAATTTACCCTCTGCAACCCTTCTACCTCTATACTCTCTTCATACTCTCTCTCTAACTGATAAACATTTGTTTCTACCCCTTTACAACCCCTTACTCTCTCACTCTCACCAACTATTTCACTAACTATTTCTATATCATCACTCACTAACACTTTGTTATTAAATTCTATTTCACTTTCTAACACCACATTCTTAATTATATCATCATAATTCTTACCCCTACTTACCTCATTATCTGTCATCTGATCGTCTTTATTTACCTTTAATTTATCTGTTTCTCCCCTATTCTTCACCCCCACCATATTCTCAGAATCGTAATTAACATCATTATCATCACTATTCAATATTTTATTATCTAATACTACCATTTCTACTATTTTATCATTATTAATATTTGTAACATTGTCACCTAACTTCTTATTCATTATCTGATTTAATTTTCTGTCTAGATTTTTATTCATTTCGTTAACCACCTTCTCACAATTATTATTTATAGATTTTATTACATGTTCTTTAATATTATTAAAACTTGTATTAATTTCATCTACTTGCTCACTAAACTTGAAATTCTGTTGTTTAATTTCATTTCTGATCTCATTGAATTTATGATCAAAATTATTTTTAATCCTATCATTCTGCTCATTTAATTTCTCATTAAAATTGCTATTTTGAACGTCAAAACGAAGATCTATTTTATCGAATTTTTCATCATTACTATCGAATCGTTTACTGAGAAGGTTAAATAGGTCATTCATTGACATCTCTTTTTCTTTTACATTTGTTACTTCGGGAGTCGATTTTGCTCCCGTCTCACTATTTATATTTTCATTTGGTTTCTTATTTTTACTATCTAACTTTGGGGTTAATTGTATTCCCGAATCATTTGTGATGTTTATTTCATCTGTAATATTTATATTCCTATCTTTATCGTCTTGACCTACATTCGGAGTTGAATGTATTTCAAAGCTACTCATAACAGCTGATTCATCAAAATTGGTAATTTCATTTACATCATTCTCATTATTGCTACCTGCCATTTTTATATTTCAAATTACAAATTACTTACATACAAAACAATGACATACTATTTTATACGTTGTACGTATTTTTTCTTAACCCTCAAATCACTTATTTCGAGTAGACGTGGTCTACACAAATTAGGAATTTGTGTCGACTGTCCCTGTGTTCGGTCGCGCCATTTTTTAACTAATAAATGTTTAACAATAAAGTCCCTAGTTCTGGGCGGCATTTGTTAACTTACTATTTAATCACTAATTCATGTTGAATAAATAAACAAAAATCTTACCTCTTACGGGTCCAGAGTCTTCACGTGAACTCGCTATAAATAAGTGATTTTGGGTTGCGCAATTAATGAACTCGACTCTTGTTACATTTTGTTAATCAACTCAATTTTTATTTAACATCCTTTTGACTTTCTCTTTCTCTGTTTACTCCTCTTTACTCTAAAATAAAACGCTTACTGTTCTTTCAATAATTATTTCAACTTGATAAATATTTTAACAACTATTTTAAAAATTACTCAACATATAGGAAGACAATCCAGTTTGCCCACACACAACATTCATACAAAACCCCCCTTTATTTATTTATTTTAGGCCCTTTTATATTGTAATTACTGATATAGTTAAATCTGTTGTGTTTTACGTCACCATTGGCATTCCTCCTCTTCTCGTAACACACTGATTTTACGTCCGAAAGTTTTAATTTTGATTTGATTTTTTTTCCGATTTATACACTGCACTTACTTTATTCTGCTACAACTTTTCACTACTTTATCTATTTTCTACCCACAATTAAAATTTATTTGTGAGCGACGAGTCATGGGTTGCCTGGCCAGGCGAAAAGTTGGTGGGTGACTGCGCAGAGTGTTAACAAGATACCCCTCTCCACGGTTATTCAAACCGGAAAAATGTACAGCCTGCTTGTGACCAAACGTTCATCGCTGCACATGGAACACAGGCTATCAATGCTCCCAAGATGATGACGATATCTCACTGCCACGGGTCACATGACTCAAGTGGGCGTGGTTTTGCCTGTATTTCCGCCGTTCCAAAACCACATGGCGAGAAAATTTTACATCTTCGACATCTTGTTAGCGTCCCTTCTGTGCGCGTGCTGTTGTTCACGCGTTTGAGTGCGTCACACAACACTGGAATTCTTGGAATTATACTGCGTGGCCAAACGTACATCGCATTCCACTGTTCTTTGTTTGCATAAAACCGTTTTACGGCTGGGACTTTCTGCGTCGATGACATATATATTTAATAAAATTGAATAAAATTTACAACAAATTAAAATACCCCTTTCCACCCCGTTACAATACCCCCCAATGAGAGATCTTCTGCCGAAACAGAAGAACTCTCATTGCTAAACCCCTAAGAGGATCGGTGAGGATGTGGTGCCAACAACCCCCATTAATTCTTAACGCATCATGGGTAAACTACCCCCCTAGTTCGGCGACCATGGCTGCACCTGAACAAGATTACTGGACTTCTCTGTTCGAGGTCCCAACACCATAAACTCGGATAGATACTCACCATAGTACACCCAACCTTCTAACATTCCACCCCAAAATCAAAACCCTGGCCTTATACCATACCAAATCCTCAACCGATATGTTCCCCCCTTCCATGCATACTGGGTTGCCTTTGGCAAGTACTGGGTACGTACACATACTTATTATTACTGCATATAACATTTCCACTACTTTGTTGCTTTAAAATTTACAAAAACATATCATACTTGAACTTTAATTTTCCCTTAGTATTTCATCGATTGGACATTATAATTTCAACTCAAAATAATTAAGCAAATCCCCTTAAATCATTTAAATTCTGTTAACTCAAAGAAATCAATCTAATTCCGATATAAAAATGTTATATTACCATTAATTTCATCAAAATACCAAAAATCTTTTATATGAATCTACCATTCTCCTTCACTAACTACTCACAATCATAAACTGAACATCTTATTAAAACATAAATTCACTTTTTTTTTCAAAAAAAAATTTAATTTACCAAAATATCTCTTTTATCAATCTCAAAAAAAATAAAATCATTTAATTTACTCAATTAACACAATTGCATGAATTAATTACTAGAAACTGGTCCGGTCTCTAACATCAGCCATCAGCTGATCTCTCTGGGTCATGTGAATGACCTTGACATATATCCTACACAAAGCTACACTATAAAATACATGAAACATATTTGCAAATGTTTACCTTCGAACATAATACCACATAATAAACATAGAACACTTAAAAATAACATTGTTACCATTACCTTGCAATAAACAATAAAATTCATAATTAAATTGACCAAAAATTACACGTTTTACAGCTTCATTTGACTTTCAAGTTCTACTCAATCTTTTACTGCTTTCATTTATTATTTCATTTTAACTCTGATTTTCTCTAACATTTCCATTCTCAATTAGTTTGGGTGACTCTTAGTTATGAATAACAATTCAACTTATAAATGGGTGATTAAATATAACTTCACCCCCCTTCTGACTCTAATGCTCACTAACAGATTTTACCTAGTATGACACCCATCCTCTCAAATATTTACCAATAATTTTCTAACTCCACTCACATCATTCTAACTTTATAACAAAATACTCTCTACCCTCTTTGTATTAAGGACGTGTGTTCGCTTCCCAATGCTCATTCCCTTATTTGGTTCCTGGACCCTCCCTAGGTAACCCTTTCCAGCACATATCGGTTCCCCTCCCGCCACAACGCTTTTCGTTGAGGACTCCTTATCACACCACCCCCCTTACAAAATTCCCCATTACTAATTACTCTCCCATTACCTCCCTTTCATATTCTGCATATACACACTATCACTACTGTGTCACTATTACTTCTCAATTCTACATTACTTTTACTCCCAAGACTCTTATTCTCTCTAAACTTAACTTGGACTGATTAATTCAACTGCCTTCTTTACGCTCGTCACCCAAATTCTAACATTTACCACCTTTTACATTACCTTAACCATTAAAAATTCAAAATTTATCTCAGATACATCTCATCAATTACTTGAAACATTACCAGTTTATTATTGAAACATTTAAGTACATTGAAAAATCTGCAAATCACTTATAAGTGACATATTACATATATAACCCCAGCAGTCAGCTGATGTTCTTGGTCAGGTGAATGACCTTACTCTAAATACGTTTCAAACCATTATACCGTGTGAAATACATCATATGTTTATAATCCTTATATTCTAACATAATACGATAATAACACAATAAGACATAATAAACCACAAATATGATAAACATCTTCTTCACTTGAAATAATCTTTTCAAAATAAGTAAAGTCCTTTATAAAATTATTATACAGAGTATGACACGCTTAAATCACTTACTTCTAAACAACTATCTATTCCAATATTATTTCTTGAATCAATACAAAATCATTATAATTGACCCTATCACTTAAAATGGTTTGCTCTCATGTGTGAAATATATCACTAATCATTGAGTCATAGCTATAGCAACAGTTACTGAACAGCTATCTGGGTTGTCAACCCCCAACTCTCTCTATAGAGCCGTATTATAAGTTGACCGCCCGCTGTTTACAGAGGTCGTCACCCTCTCACTGAATTTTCAGCTACCCTCCTACTTCATCAATTACTTAAAGCCCCCCTTGTACCCAGTTACAATTAGGTAACCACCCGCCGGATAGACCGGATCGAGCGTTTGCCTTATGCACAGATGCGATATCTGTGCCCCTGGCTTGTAACGGCCAGCTCCTTTTCCACACACACTATTGTTTCCTGAGGGTGGACTGTGGCGTCCATTTGCATCCCCAAGAACTGAAGTTTACATATATAAGGTATAGACGCTGCCTATACCGTTCTTGGTTCAGCGTTATATAAAATTCGGCATTACTGATGTCTGACGACACCAGTAATCCTACTCAAATGATTCACACACCCTTAGTACGGCACTATCGCCACCTTCGGCGATAGCCACTGTTCCATAGTTATGTAGTTTCCCCTGGTTACCCCCCGGTCAATTTCAATATTCACCAATTTAGTATCTACTTACATAATTCCACGGCCAGGGTTTGGTGAAACCGTGACTGCCCGAAATGGGGGGGAACTACTAAAAGACATATAAGGCTCACACTGACACCGTTATTACAATTCACGGATGGTCAACTCTTATATGTTTGGTTATTTTATTAATTACTTTTCATGTTTACATTTTTAGACGTCTACATTTTCAACTGTTAAACATCAAACATTTCATTTAAAATTTGCTATTTAAACATTGAACATTTTATTTTATTGAAATTGCATTATAAACTTCATACTTACAGTACATCACTCAACACACCTGCTTCCTATTACTGACATAAAATTATAAACATTTCATCACAAATATCACGTACACAGCTCTATGTACCTTCTGCAACATTATAACATTCATAAGATCCCATGACTAAGTACATTTTATATTTACTTATTTCTTATTTATTATCAAGTTTAAATCTCATAAAATCATTTAAATTCATCTTCAAAATCTCTTTATAAAACATTTTAAATCAAAAATATTTAAACATCTCAATTATTTTAATTCCATCAATTATTAAAAACACGACATATTTTAATTACCTTACTCCAAAACAATTACAATTCATTTATTATCTTCATAATTATTTATTTAATCTGACAAAATATTATTATTATTAAATTAATTTCATCTACACACACATATTGTTTACATAAAACATTTTACAATACAAACAATCAATTTCACTAGAAATTTATTTACAATTTCTTGTCATTATTTTTTCTGTTTACCACACTTCATTTCATAATCTAGCCCGGTCGTAACCATAAACTAAAATATTTACAATGTTCATCCATCAAGTTTATATTTACCCTCCATCATCATATAAATATCTGATATATTTGTAACACAAGTCATTCTTATCCACATACATCACATTCTTATTATTACTATAATAACCCATTAAATTTATATCATTCATTATACCATTATAATTCATAGGGTTATTCCTTTTTGTTATTTCATAAACCTTGTCAACATTAGTTAATTTTGTCCAGTCTCCGTTAGTATTTTTTGTTATTCCCATGTCATTTGTATCATATTCATTTACTATATCGATCACAACATAAGGTAAGTTATTCTCATTTACAACAGTATTATTTAAATAATCACCAATCTCTATTTTACAAGGTAAGTATTTCATATAGTTAATTTTCTCCCATCCTAACCTCTCTATCAACTCTTTATAATCTCTATTTGACTTAAATATTTGTATCTCCCCATCTACACACAATTCTCTCTCTAAATATCTCTCACCACCACACCCTATCACATTTTCTCTCTCACTCCATCCAGAGGGCACTAACTCATAATTCTTTAGGGAACAACTCAAAGACCTCATCATGTCTTCCAATAATAAGGGACTCTTGCCCTTCAACAACAACATTTGTAAACACCTTGGTTTATAATAAACCTGGGGAAAATTTACCCTCTGCAACCCTTCTACCTCTATACTCTCTTCATACTCTCTCTCTAACTGATAAACATTTGTTTCTACCCCTTTACAACCCCTTACTCTCTCACTCTCACCAACTATTTCACTAACTATTTCTATATCATCACTCACTAACACTTTGTTATTAAATTCTATTTCACTTTCTAACACCACATTCTTAATTATATCATCATAATTCTTACCCCTACTTACCTCATTATCTGTCATCTGATCGTCTTTATTTACCTTTAATTTATCTGTTTCTCCCCTATTCTTCACCCCCACCATATTCTCAGAATCGTAATTAACATCATTATCATCACTATTCAATATTTTATTATCTAATACTACCATTTCTACTATTTTATCATTATTAATATTTGTAACATTGTCACCTAACTTCTTATTCATTATCTGATTTAATTTTCTGTCTAGATTTTTATTCATTTCGTTAACCTCCTTCTCACAATTATTATTTATAGATTTTATTACATGTTCTTTAATATTATTAAAACTTGTATTAATTTCATCTACTTGCTCACTAAACTTGAAATTCTGTTGTTTAATTTCATTTCTGATCTCATTGAATTTATGATCAAAATTATTTTTAATCCTATCATTCTGCTCATTTAATTTCTCATTAAAATTGCTATTTTGAACGTCAAAACGAAGATCTATTTTATCGAATTTTTCATCATTACTATCGAATCGTTTACTGAGAAGGTTAAATAGGTCATTCATTGACATCTCTTTTTCTTTTACATTTGTTACTTCGGGAGTCGATTTTGCTCCCGTCTCACTATTTATATTTTCATTTGGTTTCTTATTTTTACTGTCTAACTTCGGGGTTAATTGTATTCCCGAATCATTTGTGATGTTTATTTCATCTGTAATATTTATATTCCTATCTTTATCGTCTTGACCTACATTCGGAGTTGAATGTATTTCAAAGCTACTCATAACAGCTGATTCATCAAAATTGGTAATTTCATTTACATCATTCTCATTATTGCTACCTGCCATTTTTATATTTCAAATTACAAATTACTTACATACAAAACAATGACATACTATTTTATACGTTGTACGTATTTTTTCTTAACCCTCAAATCACTTATTTCGAGTAGACGTGGTCTACACAAATTAGGAATTTGTGTCGACTGTCCCTGTGTTCGGTCGCGCCATTTTTTAACTAATAAATGTTTAACAATAAAGTCCCTAGTTCTGGGCGGCATTTGTTAACTTACTATTTAATCACTAATTCATGTTGAATAAATAAACAAAAATCTTACCTCTTACGGGTCCAGAGTCTTCACGTGAACTCGCTATAAATAAGTGATTTTGGGTTGCGCAATTAATGAACTCGACTCTTGTTACATTTTGTTAATCAACTCAATTTTTATTTAACATCCTTTTGACTTTCTCTTTCTCTGTTTACTCCTCTTTACTCTAAAATAAAACGCTTACTGTTCTTTCAATAATTATTTCAACTTGATAAATATTTTAACAACTATTTTAAAAATTACTCAACATATAGGAAGACAATCCAGTTTGCCCACACACAACATTCATACAAAACCCCCCTTTATTTATTTATTTTAGGCCCTTTTATATTGTAATTACTGATATAGTTAAATCTGTTGTGTTTTACGTCACCATTGGCATTCCTCCTCTTCTCGTAACACACTGATTTTACGTCCGAAAGTTTTAATTTTGATTTGATTTTTTTTCCGATTTATACACTGCACTTACTTTATTCTGCTACAACTTTTCACTACTTTATCTATTTTCTACCCACAATTAAAATTTATTTGTGAGCGACGAGTCATGGGTTGCCTGGCCAGGCGAAAAGTTGGTGGGTGACTGCGCAGAGTGTTAACAAGATACCCCACTCCACGGTTATTCAAACCGGAAAAATGTACAGCCTGCTTGTGACCAAACGTTCATCGCTGCACATGGAACACAGGCTATCAATGCTCCCAAGATGATGACGATATCTCACTGCCACGGGTCACATGACTCAAGTGGGCGTGGTTTTGCCTGTATTTCCGCCGTTCCAAAACCACATGGCGAGAAAATTTTACATCTTCGACATCTTGTTAGCGTCCCTTCTGTGCGCGTGCTGTTGTTCACGCGTTTGAGTGCGTCACACAACACTGGAATTCTTGGAATTATACTGCGTGGCCAAACGTACATCGCATTCCACTGTTCTTTGTTTGCATAAAACCGTTTTACGGCTGGGACTTTCTGCGTCGATGACATATATATTTAATAAAATTGAATAAAATTTACAACAAATTAAAATACCCCTTTCCACCCCGTTACAATACCCCCCAATGAGAGATCTTCTGCCGAAACAGAAGAACTCTCATTGCTAAACCCCTAAGAGGATCGGTGAGGATGTGGTGCCAACAACCCCCATTAATTCTTAACGCATCATGGGTAAACTACCCCCCTAGTTCGGCGACCATGGCTGCACCTGAACAAGATTACTGGACTTCTCTGTTCGAGGTCCCAACACCATAAACTCGGATAGATACTCACCATAGTACACCCAACCTTCTAACATTCCACCCCAAAATCAAAACCCTGGCCTTATACCATACCAAATCCTCAACCGATATGTTCCCCCCTTCCATGCATACTGGGTTGCCTTTGGCAAGTACTGGGTACGTACACATACTTATTATTACTGCATATAACATTTCCACTACTTTGTTGCTTTAAAATTTACAAAAACATATCATACTTGAACTTTAATTTTCCCTTAGTATTTCATCGATTGGACATTATAATTTCAACTCAAAATAATTAAGCAAATCCCCTTAAATCATTTAAATTCTGTTAACTCAAAGAAATCAATCTAATTCCGATATAAAAATGTTATATTACCATTAATTTCATCAAAATACCAAAAATCTTTTATATGAATCTACCATTCTCCTTCACTAACTACTCACAATCATAAACTGAACATCTTATTAAAACATAAATTCACTTTTTTTTTCAAAAAAAAATTTAATTTACCAAAATATCTCTTTTATCAATCTCAAAAAAAATAAAATCATTTAATTTACTCAATTAACACAATTGCATGAATTAATTACTAGAAACTGGTCCGGTCTCTAACATCAGCCATCAGCTGATCTCTCTGGGTCATGTGAATGACCTTGACATATATCCTACACAAAGCTACACTATAAAATACATGAAACATATTTGCAAATGTTTACCTTCGAACATAATACCACATAATAAACATAGAACACTTAAAAATAACATTGTTACCATTACCTTGCAATAAACAATAAAATTCATAATTAAATTGACCAAAAATTACACGTTTTACAGCTTCATTTGACTTTCAAGTTCTACTCAATCTTTTACTGCTTTCATTTATTATTTCATTTTAACTCTGATTTTCTCTAACATTTCCATTCTCAATTAGTTTGGGTGACTCTTAGTTATGAATAACAATTCAACTTATAAATGGGTGATTAAATATAACTTCACCCCCCTTCTGACTCTAATGCTCACTAACAGATTTTACCTAGTATGACACCCATCCTCTCAAATATTTACCAATAATTTTCTAACTCCACTCACATCATTCTAACTTTATAACAAAATACTCTCTACCCTCTTTGTATTAAGGACGTGTGTTCGCTTCCCAATGCTCATTCCCTTATTTGGTTCCTGGACCCTCCCTAGGTAACCCTTTCCAGCACATATCGGTTCCCCTCCCGCCACAACGCTTTTCGTTGAGGACTCCTTATCACACCACCCCCCTTACAAAATTCCCCATTACTAATTACTCTCCCATTACCTCCCTTTCATATTCTGCATATACACACTATCACTACTGTGTCACTATTACTTCTCAATTCTACATTACTTTTACTCCCAAGACTCTTATTCTCTCTAAACTTAACTTGGACTGATTAATTCAACTGCCTTCTTTACGCTCGTCACCCAAATTCTAACATTTACCACCTTTTACATTACCTTAACCATTAAAAATTCAAAATTTATCTCAGATACATCTCATCAATTACTTGAAACATTACCAGTTTATTATTGAAACATTTAAGTACATTGAAAAATCTGCAAATCACTTATAAGTGACATATTACATATATAACCCCAGCAGTCAGCTGATGTTCTTGGTCAGGTGAATGACCTTACTCTAAATACGTTTCAAACCATTATACCGTGTGAAATACATCATATGTTTATAATCCTTATATTCTAACATAATACGATAATAACACAATAAGACATAATAAACCACAAATATGATAAACATCTTCTTCACTTGAAATAATCTTTTCAAAATAAGTAAAGTCCTTTATAAAATTATTATACAGAGTATGACACGCTTAAATCACTTACTTCTAAACAACTATCTATTCCAATATTATTTCTTGAATCAATACAAAATCATTATAATTGACCCTATCACTTAAAATGGTTTGCTCTCATGTGTGAAATATATCACTAATCATTGAGTCATAGCTATAGCAACAGTTACTGAACAGCTATCTGGGTTGTCAACCCCCAACTCTCTCTATAGAGCCGTATTATAAGTTGACCGCCCGCTGTTTACAGAGGTCGTCACCCTCTCACTGAATTTTCAGCTACCCTCCTACTTCATCAATTACTTAAAGCCCCCCTTGTACCCAGTTACAATTAGGTAACCACCCGCCGGATAGACCGGATCGAGCGTTTGCCTTATGCACAGATGCGATATCTGTGCCCCTGGCTTGTAACGGCCAGCTCCTTTTCCACACACACTATTGTTTCCTGAGGGTGGACTGTGGCGTCCATTTGCATCCCCAAGAACTGAAGTTTACATATATAAGGTATAGACGCTGCCTATACCGTTCTTGGTTCAGCGTTATATAAAATTCGGCATTACTGATGTCTGACGACACCAGTAATCCTACTCAAATGATTCACACACCCTTAGTACGGCACTATCGCCACCTTCGGCGATAGCCACTGTTCCATAGTTATGTAGTTTCCCCTGGTTACCCCCCGGTCAATTTCAATATTCACCAATTTAGTATCTACTTACATAATTCCACGGCCAGGGTTTGGTGAAACCGTGACTGCCCGAAATGGGGGGGAACTACTAAAAGACATATAAGGCTCACACTGACACCGTTATTACAATTCACGGATGGTCAACTCTTATATGTTTGGTTATTTTATTAATTACTTTTCATGTTTACATTTTTAGACGTCTACATTTTCAACTGTTAAACATCAAACATTTCATTTAAAATTTGCTATTTAAACATTGAACATTTTATTTTATTGAAATTGCATTATAAACTTCATACTTACAGTACATCACTCAACACACCTGCTTCCTATTACTGACATAAAATTATAAACATTTCATCACAAATATCACGTACACAGCTCTATGTACCTTCTGCAACATTATAACATTCATAAGATCCCATGACTAAGTACATTTTATATTTACTTATTTCTTATTTATTATCAAGTTTAAATCTCATAAAATCATTTAAATTCATCTTCAAAATCTCTTTATAAAACATTTTAAATCAAAAATATTTAAACATCTCAATTATTTTAATTCCATCAATTATTAAAAACACGACATATTTTAATTACCTTACTCCAAAACAATTACAATTCATTTATTATCTTCATAATTATTTATTTAATCTGACAAAATATTATTATTATTAAATTAATTTCATCTACACACACATATTGTTTACATAAAACATTTTACAATACAAACAATCAATTTCACTAGAAATTTATTTACAATTTCTTGTCATTATTTTTTCTGTTTACCACACTTCATTTCATAATCTAGCCCGGTCGTAACCATAAACTAAAATATTTACAATGTTCATCCATCAAGTTTATATTTACCCTCCATCATCATATAAATATCTGATATATTTGTAACACAAGTCATTCTTATCCACATACATCACATTCTTATTATTACTATAATAACCCATTAAATTTATATCATTCATTATACCATTATAATTCATAGGGTTATTCCTTTTTGTTATTTCATAAACCTTGTCAACATTAGTTAATTTTGTCCAGTCTCCGTTAGTATTTTTTGTTATTCCCATGTCATTTGTATCATATTCATTTACTATATCGATCACAACATAAGGTAAGTTATTCTCATTTACAACAGTATTATTTAAATAATCACCAATCTCTATTTTACAAGGTAAGTATTTCATATAGTTAATTTTCTCCCATCCTAACCTCTCTATCAACTCTTTATAATCTCTATTTGACTTAAATATTTGTATCTCCCCATCTACACACAATTCTCTCTCTAAATATCTCTCACCACCACACCCTATCACATTTTCTCTCTCACTCCATCCAGAGGGCACTAACTCATAATTCTTTAGGGAACAACTCAAAGACCTCATCATGTCTTCCAATAATAAGGGACTCTTGCCCTTCAACAACAACATTTGTAAACACCTTGGTTTATAATAAACCTGGGGAAAATTTACCCTCTGCAACCCTTCTACCTCTATACTCTCTTCATACTCTCTCTCTAACTGATAAACATTTGTTTCTACCCCTTTACAACCCCTTACTCTCTCACTCTCACCAACTATTTCACTAACTATTTCTATATCATCACTCACTAACACTTTGTTATTAAATTCTATTTCACTTTCTAACACCACATTCTTAATTATATCATCATAATTCTTACCCCTACTTACCTCATTATCTGTCATCTGATCGTCTTTATTTACCTTTAATTTATCTGTTTCTCCCCTATTCTTCACCCCCACCATATTCTCAGAATCGTAATTAACATCATTATCATCACTATTCAATATTTTATTATCTAATACTACCATTTCTACTATTTTATCATTATTAATATTTGTAACATTGTCACCTAACTTCTTATTCATTATCTGATTTAATTTTCTGTCTAGATTTTTATTCATTTCGTTAACCACCTTCTCACAATTATTATTTATAGATTTTATTACATGTTCTTTAATATTATTAAAACTTGTATTAATTTCATCTACTTGCTCACTAAACTTGAAATTCTGTTGTTTAATTTCATTTCTGATCTCATTGAATTTATGATCAAAATTATTTTTAATCCTATCATTCTGCTCATTTAATTTCTCATTAAAATTGCTATTTTGAACGTCAAAACGAAGATCTATTTTATCGAATTTTTCATCATTACTATCGAATCGTTTACTGAGAAGGTTAAATAGGTCATTCATTGACATCTCTTTTTCTTTTACATTTGTTACTTCGGGAGTCGATTTTGCTCCCGTCTCACTATTTATATTTTCATTTGGTTTCTTATTTTTACTATCTAACTTCGGGGTTAATTGTATTCCCGAATCATTTGTGATGTTTATTTCATCTGTAATATTTATATTCCTATCTTTATCGTCTTGACCTACATTCGGAGTTGAATGTATTTCAAAGCTACTCATAACAGCTGATTCATCAAAATTGGTAATTTCATTTACATCATTCTCATTATTGCTACCTGCCATTTTTATATTTCAAATTACAAATTTACTTACATACAAAACAATGACATACTATTTTATACGTTGTACGTATTTTTTCTTAACCCTCAAATCACTTATTTCGAGTAGACGTGGTCTACACAAATTAGGAATTTGTGTCGACTGTCCCTGTGTTCGGTCGCGCCATTTTTTAACTAATAAATGTTTAACAATAAAGTCCCTAGTTCTGGGCGGCATTTGTTAACTTACTATTTAATCACTAATTCATGTTGAATAAATAAACAAAAATCTTACCTCTTACGGGTCCAGAGTCTTCACGTGAACTCGCTATAAATAAGTGATTTTGGGTTGCGCAATTAATGAACTCGACTCTTGTTACATTTTGTTAATCAACTCAATTTTTATTTAACATTCTTTTGACTTTCTCTTTCTCTGTTTACTCCTCTTTACTCTAAAATAAAACGCTTACTGTTCTTTCAATAATTATTTCAACTTGATAAATATTTTAACAACTATTTTAAAAATTACTCAACATATAGGAAGACAATCCAGTTTGCCCACACACAACATTCATACAAAACCCCCCTTTATTTATTTATTTTAGGCCCTTTTATATTGTAATTACTGATATAGTTAAATCTGTTGTGTTTTACGTCACCATTGGCATTCTTCCTCTTCTCGTAACGCACTGATTTTACGTCCGAAAGTTTTAATTTTGATTTGATTTTTTTTCCGATTTATACACTGCACTTACTTTATTCTGCTACAACTTTTCACTACTTTATCTATTTTCCACCCACAATTAAAATTTATTTGTGAGCGACGAGTCGTGGGTTGCCTGGCCAGGCGAAAAGTTGGTGGGTGACTGCGCAGAGTGTTAACAAGGTACCCCACTCCACGGTTATTCAAACCGGAAAAATGCACAGCCTGCTTGTGACCAAACGTTCATCGCTGCACATGGAACACGGGCTATCAATGCTCCCAAGATGATGACGATATCTCACTGCCACGGGTCACATGACTCAAGTGGGCGTGGTTTTGCCTGTATTTCCGCCGTTCCAAAACCACATGGCGAGAAAATTTTACATCTTCGACATCTTGTTAGCATCCCTTCTGTGCGCGTGCTGTTGTTCACGCGTTTGAGTGCGTCACACAACACTGGAATTCTTGGAATTATACTGCGTGGCCAAACATACATCGCATTCCACTGTTCTTTGTTTGCATAAAACCGTTTTATGGCTGGGACTTTCTGCGTCGATGACATATATATTTAATAAAATTGAATAAAATTTACAACAAAATAAAATACCCCTTTCTGCCCCGTTACAATGGGGTTGCTGTAGTGGACTAGCTTTTAGACAGCAACTATAATTTTAATAATACTGGACCATGGCCTAACAGCCCGGCAGTTATTTTACAATGAAGACCCTTATTATCTAAAATTTAAATGAAAAGACCAATTTTACTTCCATGTTCCTTAAGGAAATGGAAGTATGGTGATGGCAAAAAGATCGTGTTCGAGATTATTGCAGATTCTGATTGTACTACACTCAAAACATGAAAAAAAGTAATTTTTTGAAATGTGTGTGTGTGTGTGTGTGTGTGTGTAGATTTTTTTTCCTATGGCAAACGATAACAGCCGCAAATTCAAACAGAATCAAACAATTTTTTTCCATATAGCCCTTATTTGTAGAGTACTCAAGACCTATTGTTTTTGGTGAAGATCGGTTAAGGGGAAGGGGTAGTTTACCTGCAATTTTTTTTTTAATCAAGGGTAATTTTTTCTATGGCAAACGATAACAGCCGCAAATTCAAACAGAATCAAATTATGTTTTGCATACAGCCCTGAATTGCAGTGTTCTCAAGACCTGTTGTTGTTGTTGAAGATCGGTTTAGGGAAAAGGGTAGTTTACCTGCAACGTTTTATGTTTTAACATGGTTAATTTTTTCTATGACGAATGATAACTGCCGTAAATTCAATCAGAATCAAATAATGTATTGCATACAGCCCTGAGCTATAGAGATCTCAATGTCTGTTGATTTTGGTGAAGATCGGTTAAGGGAAAGGGGTAGTTTACCTGCAACATTTTATGTTTTGACAACGGTAATTTTTTCTATGACGAACGATAACTGCCGCACATTCAAACAGAATCAAATATTTTTTTATGTATGTGCCTGAGTTTTACAGGACTCAAGGCCTATTGATTTTGGTGAAGATCGGTTAGGGGGAAAGGGTAGTTTACCTGAAACATTTTTTGTTGTAACAAGAGTAAAGTACTTAATTTTGATAAATAAAGTTTCCTGATAAGAAGATCTTAATAATCCACTGTAGAAACGTAGATGAAATATCTATAAATGAGGAGGCTAGATAAACGGGGGGGGGTAACTTTCTATAAATGAAAAGTATAGTTGAAGGGGGAGGGGATAATTTTTTATGTATGTACTACGTTATCGGCACCAAAGAAGTAGTTTGTTGTTAAAATTCCTTCCTGTCCTGTTTGGCCGTAGACCAAAGTTTTCTGCAAAACCAGATGTTTCGGCAGTGCCATCGACGTCCATCATCAGTGAAAATCGAGTGCGATAACGTGAGGTGGTATACGTTAGTGACCACAGTACTGTGGTTAAGGCTGAAGCAGTAAGTAGAAAGAAGTAATTTCTATGGAAATATTTCATTTAGAAAATGATTTTAAATATAAATCTTAGAACATGGAAGTCATGTATGGTTCTCCATACCGATATTTTATTTAATGTTAATACCAAATTACATTTATGTTAGGTTTGTTTCGAACTAATTAAAAATTTGTTTCAAGTAAAGTGTAAAAATTAAAAGAATACAGGATATAAAAGAAACACTTTACAACAAAATAGAATGTAAAGTGGAAAATTGTAGCTTACACAAAAGTTGTAAATACAAGTAATCACAGAACGGTAGTCGCACGACAGCAGTGGTGGCCGCTAACAGATAGTTTCCTTAAATCTCTTTGTATTTTGATTTAATTATAATATGGTTCACAGGTGCGTCCAGGTCACTTTGTTTACTGATAGGTTTTCCTATTTGCAGGAACATATCAGAGATTTCTTCAAAATTTTGGTTGTTTACGGTGACTAAGGCTTGCTTTATTGATGATGACGATAAACATTATTGCATGATATACCCCTTATGGTTGCCAGTTAAAATTTATCCGCAACAAACTTGGCCATCGATAATGCTACTTGAGACAATCTTTAATACTTTGTTTTTTGTATTTACTATTTACTTACCATTTTATATCTCAAGGTTAACCCAGAGGTCGTGTAAGCATTTATTTGGAGAACAGAAATTAGGTTATCTGAAATAAATACTTGGAGTCGATTTGTATTCAATGAATTTAGTTTTATTTGTCAGATTCAAAAAATAAATCGATATTTATATCACATATTGTTTTACTCTCCATTTACATAAAATATTCTTTACCCTCTTCTCCACATATTCCTGTATAATTACGATACAACATACTGTTATGTTCTTTTATAAGAAGTTATCAATTCAACATATTAAAAAGAAAAAACAAATATTGAAACTACAAATTAAATTCGGTATACCTTAAATTTACTTAACGTAAACCAGTGCTTATTCTTCATATAACTTTCACCCACACACACACACACACACACACACACACTATTTCGTTAAATTCCCATTTTAATTAAAGAGCTCTTTATTATTTGAAATATACAAAACTGATAATCAGACTGATTGTTTTTAGAATACCTGCACGTGCGATTCGCATATTCCCACCATCTTTCTCACTTCACTTTCACTTTTGTCCCCGCTCAACACTGTTCTAACTCTTTCCACTCGCCGAATTCATTTTATTTCACACTCACTAATTCATTATTATTGTAATACGTTACGGCAGGTATAGGCTACTATTATCGCTTCAACCTACCGAAATTTCCGAGGCCACTGTATTTATGGCTGTACTGTGTGATTAGTTGCACCGAACTGTTCTGCGACGATTCTATGAACATCGTGCACGCGGTTGCCTACCCGCCAGGCATAAGGCGTCGCCGTCACCTCGTACTGTGTGATTCGTTGTTTCCATCGCATGTTCGGCTATGGAATTTCCTGTACGTGACTTTCATGTTGTGAAAAGGTGGCACACGCGCGCTTGTACACATTCCCAGGTGCTAATAGCTTTTGTGCCTCGTACGGCTTGGTACGAGGTGGACTACAGGGTGTTAAAAAATGTCAAGCGTTTGTGATCAAAACGTTGTTCAGCTTGGGTTGCTACTGCTTTTTACAATTATTATGAAATTAATATAAACCCCTGGGTTTTGCCCCGTTACAATACCCCCCCCAATGAGAAGTTTTCTGTCAAAACAGAAAAACTCTCATTGCTTAAAAACCTAAGAGGACCAGCTAGGATATGGCACCAACAACCCCCCTTAAATCCTTAATAAAATGATGGGTAACTTACACCCCCTAGTCCAGTGACTGCGGCTGCACCTGCATGACCTTACTGGACTTCCGTTGTCGAGATCCCAACACCATAAAGTCAGACAGGCACGCCATCAAAGTATCACCAAACTCTGTAATAATGAAACAAAGCATCAAGAACTGGTCTTTTCCAATGCCATATTCTCAACTGGTTTGGTTCCCCTTAGTCGTACTGGTTTGTTTGCAAAGTACTGGTTTTTTACCTCAATTATCTACTTAAACAAACAATATTGCTTAACACATCTATCCTTAACATGAACATATTACATTTTCCTGTATTACATATTCCATATTACTTTTACTTTTGTTACCTATACAATACATATCGACCATTTATGTTAGACACAACAAACAAAAATAAAAAATTCAAACTCCAAAATAATTCAAATTCATCTACCAACTCCAATCACAAAATTCCATTTTGGTTTCAGTTACCAATGTAGATTACTATTACCATCTATACACAATACAAGGTCTGATGGTATAAAACTATAAAACAGCAAACTATTCAATACAATCAGTACACAGATAATCATCAAACAATCTACTCCACTACTTCACTATTCTCAGCACCATTACAATAATCATCAATTTTATTTTATTTATTTTTCAATAAGAACTTATTTATTAACAATTTAAAAACCTCCTTCCACACACACTATTGCCCCCCCCTGGACTGTAGCGCCCAGTTGCCTCCACAAGAACTGAAGTTTTTTAGGGTGTAGACGCTGCCTACACCGTTCTTGCTTCGGCATTATAAAACATTCGGCATTACTGGTATCCGAGGACACCAGTAATCCTACTAACATTTAGTTATATGCCCTTATACGGTCTACCAACCCATTCGATGGATAGCCGCTGTTCCATAGTCATGGTGATTCCCCTGATTCACCCCCATGGTAAATTTCTAAATTCACCTTTACAACGATAACCATCTATGGCCAGACTTAGGCAGCGCGTAACGTAATGTGCCCTGACCATAGCCGGTTAAAGATGAGCCAATTCCACGGTCAGGGTTCGGTGAGGCCGTGACCGCCCAAAAATGAGGAATCATGTGTAGAATATATAACATTTGTTTCACATGTATACCTAATTACGTAATACTCAATTAAAGTTTGCGTTTCACACGATAAACTTAATACACCATAATAAACATTCAATGAACATTATCCATTTTACATTAAGACAAACATATAATAAGATCAACATTACCATTATCACATTAACATAAACATTTCAACTCTGAATTTGCATAAAATTTACTAACATTGCACAACTTTTAATTTCAACTTCTATTAATTAAACATTTTAATCATTTAGTTTTAATTTTTACCATTTATTATCCATTTCAAATCAAAAATAAATTATTCAAATTTATTACACCTATTTCTATCTTTTAAATTAGGCCATCTCTTTTAATTATTTATTTTAATTGCATTACTTAAATTCTCTCGCCTAAATTTTAATTTCAACTATGAATTTTCATTAAGCATTTTCATCATCAGTTGGTTCAGGTGACTCCCAGTCATTAATAATGATCTGATTTATTGAACGGGCATTTAGATTTAACCTTACTCACCTTCTTCCTTCTAACAACTATTAACGGATTTGCATAGGGTGACACCGATCTCTCAATAATAACCCCCTCCAATCCTTTATCTAACTCGACTTAAATCATTTTCCTCTTATAACAAAGCACCTGATACCCTTTTTGTACATAGGATGTGTGTTCCCGCACCACCAGCTCATTCCCTTATCAGTTCCTGGCCCTTCCAGGTAACTCCGCAGCCCTCTTTAAAACTTTTCACCTCCCGCCACAACGCCTTGCGCTGAGGACTCCATACACCTCTACCCTCAATACAGAATTTATGTACCCTGCTCTCACCTATTTACTCTCCATTTACATCACTCTTGCTTTCTCTACATACATCCACTCTCGCTACTGTGTCCCTACTACTGACCCATTTCTGTATTACTTCGTATTCCAAAAATTCTTATTTTGTCTAATACCCATTTAAAATTGACTCTGACTGACTTAATGACTTATTGAAATAATCATCACCCAAACTCCATCTTTTACAATCTTTTACATTAAGTTAATCATTGAAAATTACATTAGAAAATTCATAATTACCTCAAACTAATTTAATCACCTAATTTAAATTCTTTCAAACTCATTTACTTTCATTATTTATTGCATGCCGACGTTTTATTATAAACTACTAAAAACCTATAAAAAGAGAACATAATTAAAAAAAAAATTTGACTACTTCCATTTCATTATAAGTCATATTTACATATGGTCAATCATTCAATCAAATAAAAACATAATCACTGTTATGGACTAAAAAATATAAACATTTATCACAACAAATGTAATGTACATAACCATATGTACCTTCTGATACCTTAAATAACAATACAACTCAATACCTAAACACATGGTATGTTTAATCATTTACTATTTATTATAAAATCTAAATCTCAGAAAAATCATTTAAATTAATCACCAAAATTCATCTATACAACATTTCAAATTAATTAACTCATCTCCAATTTATTTAATTCCATCGGTTTCTAAAACACTAAGTTGCTTTAATTGCAATATTCAAAACAATTTCAATTCAGTTAATTTCATTATCAACTTCACAATTATTCTCGTTATTTATTTAGTCTGGTAAAATATTATTATTAGTATTATAAAATCAATCCCTACTCCATACATACATTGTTTACATAAAATATAGAGTACAACATAACCTATTACACAAATACATTTAACATCAACGCAAAAATATATACAATCCACATTATTATCTGTTATTGTTTACCACAAATCATTTCATAATTCAGTCCATTTCAAAACCCACTACACTCACATAATTAAATGTTCATGAACACTATTCTTTACCCTCCATCATCAAACAATAATCTTATTTTACATATGCACAATTCATTTTTAATTATTTTCATTTTGTCACTATCAATATAGCAACTATTCAATTTTTCCCATTGTTCCATTACACCCACACAATAATCCCCAGGATTACTATATATTCTTTCATAAAAACTGTCTACGTTGGTATTTTTGGTCCAGTCTCGCTTAGTATTATTATTTGTCTCAATTAAATAGTTTCTACTATCATCATCATAGTAATCAGCTGTTACTAGTACGCTAATTCTCCCAACAGGTAAGTGTATATCATCCTCAACATCAATATAATCATCGTTTACTACTGCACTGTTCTCACAACAAGGTAAGTTTTTTATTTTATTCACTCTCTCAACCCTTATTCTTTCTAATAATTCTTCATAACTTCTACTTAACTTAAACCACTCTCTCTCTCTCTCTCTCTCTCTCTCTCTCTCTCTCATCATAACACCATTTCACTTTCTCACTATCATTCCACACAAAGGGCAACACAACATCATTATAACACATCCTGGCTTTTCCAGGGAAATCATAATACACAGGGGACTTATTTATAGACATCTCGTCTATCAAATACACTTTAAACATACGTGAAGTCTCTGTTTCACCTATTACACTGGGGAAATCGGCCCTTTGCACACACTCTACCTTTAAACTCTCTCTCCATTCTTTCTCCAATTCATCAACACTCTCTAACACTCTGTTACTAGCCCCAACTAACCTTCTATTCTCGTTATCACTCATATTAATTAATGTGTCACACATCGATACCTCATTTTCAACTACATCACTGTTATCACTTTTTATTTCACCATTAAACTCGTTACTATAATTACCACTTACCTTGTTAATTATTTCTTCGTTATTCATATTTTCATTTCCACTTAACCTGTCAACCTTATTATTCGCACTACTATCATTATTTATATCGTCGTCTGTTACTTCGTTATTTTTATTTTTGTTATACATACCTGTATTTCTGTTACTCTTTCTTTTTCTAATATTATCTACATCATCTCGCATTTGTTTTATAACCGCACTACAACTTTCATTAATTTCGCGTATGATATCACTCTTTACTCCATTGAATCGAGTACTTACCTCGTTAATTTCACTACTTATTTCATTGAATCTGGTATTAAGTTTCTCATCGCTATTGTCAAAACGGTTATTTATGTCATTTAGTTTTACATTCTGTTCCGCAAATTTATTACTTTGTTCATTTAGTTTGACATTTACTTCATCGAACTTATTGTTTTGTTCATTAAACTTCATGTCATTAATATCAAAGCGTTTATTTAATTCATCAAACTTGCTTTTGAATTTATTACTTTGTTCATTCATATTATGCTTAATATCATTAGACATTGTTCTTATTATTTCACGAAAAAAATTTCTTGTTTCGTCATCAGTTTTATTTTCTTTAACTAAAGTGGGGTTAGATTGTGCCTCCGCATTACTCATTATAACTGAGTCCGTCAAATTACTGTAATTGGTTATTGGTACTTGGATTTGTCTCCATTCCTGAATCATTCATATCATCTGATTCATTTAAAGCACTTTCTTTGACTGTATTAGGATTTAAATGAACGCCTGTCTCCCCTGTGAAAGTTACGTCAGTCAAACTGACCTTATTTTCATTATTTTCCATCGTATTAAATTTAATTATTTTCAGTTAAATGATTCTCTGACTTACATATACAACAACAACAACAAAATCTTACACTTCTCAATTATTTTATCAATCACTTAAGCATAACATAACCTGCGTCTATTTAGACGTACTAAAAGTTTTTTATCTACCTCAAACAACCCTTCTGTTCTCCAAAACCAGCCCACGTTTATATAAAATAAATTTCTATGCAAACGTCCCTTGTTCGAGCGCCATTGAGACAATCTCTATTTCTTTATTTTTTGTATTTACTATTTACTTACCATTTTATACCTCAAGGTTAACCCAGAGTTCGTCTAAGCGTTTATTTGGAGAACAGAAATTAGGTTATCTGAAATAAATACTTGGAGTCGATTTGTATTCAATGAATTTAGTTTTATTTGTCAGATTCAAAAAATAAATCGATATTTAAATCACATATTGTTTTACTCTCCATTTACATAAAATATTCTTCCCCTCTTCTCCACGTATTCCTATCTAATTACGATACAACATACTGTTACTTTCTTTTATAAGAAGTTATCAATTCAACATATTAAAAAGAAAAAACAAATATTGAAACTACAAATTAAATTCGGTATACCTTAAATTTAGTTAACGTAAACCAGTGCTTATTCTTCATATAAATTTCACACACACACACGCACACACACACACACACACAACACACACACACAATTTCTTTAAATTCCCATTTTAATTAAAGAGCTCTTTATTATTTGAAATATACAAAACTGTTAATCAGACTGATTGTTTTTAGAATACCTGCATGTGCGATTCGCATATTCTCACCATCTTTCTCACTTCACTTTCACTTTTGTCCCCGCTCAACACTGTTCTAACTCTTTCCACTCGCCGAATTCATTTTATTTCACACTCACTAATTCGTTATTATTGTAATACGTTTCGGCAGGTATAGGCTACTATTATTATCGCTTCAACGTACCGAAATTTCCGAGGCCGCTGTATTTACGGCTGTACTGTGTGATTAGTTGTACCGAACTGTTCTGCGACGATTCTATGAACATCATGCACGCGGTTGCCTACCTGCCAGGCGTTAGGCATCGGCGTCACCTCGTACTGTGTGATTCGTTGTTTCCATCGCATGTTCGGCTATGGAATTTCCTGTACGTGACTTTCACGTTGTGAAAAGGCGGCATACATGCGCGCTCGTACACATTCCCAGGCGCTAATAGCTTTTGTGCCTCGTACGGCTTGGTACGGGGTGGACTACAGGGTGTTAAAAAATGTCAAGCGTTTGTGATCAAAACGTTCAGCTTGGGTTGCTACTGCTTTTTACAATTATTATGAAATTAATATAAACCCCTGGGTTTTGCCCCGTTACATACTGCACCGTTAGGTCCATTTCATATAACATCACTGTTAATAAATTTGTAAAGTAATATTATTAATAAATTTATATATGCTCAAATTTTTCTTGTTATTTTTATTATTATTAATAATAAAAAAACTTTTAACAAGAATATATTTTTTCATTTTGTAAATTACAAATATATTAAGTAGTAATCTGTCCATCATCATCAATGTATCTGATGATAGTTGGATTACTAGCGAAACATTTGTAATTTACAAAATAAAAAATATATTCTTGTTAAAAGTTTTTTTTATTATTAATAATATTATTAAATTATATAGTAATAAAAAGCCTCAGCATATTTTACAGTTGCTTGTTGGTTTATAGAAATCTATTGTATTAAAATTATCAATGAACTTAGCTTTCAACTTGTAATATTAAAAGAAAGCAAATTATAAATGAAGTAGTATGTAATTTTTGCTGTATGAAGTGTACACAATGAATTGATAAATAGATTGCCCAATTAACCTAGTTAGTGAAGAAATAATTTATAAAATTCATATTTATCTTCGTAGTTTTGTTGAAAAATTTGAAGTTGCAATTGGATCACCATTACCCATGGTGGAAGCAGTTTGAGTATGCTAAATGTCGTAATACTAGTAAAGCTAGTCTAACAGTAAGCACTCCATGAGAAATAAATGCATGTGATAAAATAATGGCAAGGCCAATGTATTTATGACCTTCGTCATCATAATAATATAGTGCAGTGTATCAAAATAAAAATTGTATAGATAGGTATTAATAATAATATAAATAGCACTATTACATTAACGACTCGGAACACTAGGTTTTTTATAAGTAAAAGCATAAAGTTTTACCTTACAGCCTGAACCGGTTTTCTCCTTTAAAAGGCTTCTTCAGAGGCTGCCGTTGATAATGCTGTCCGTCTTGTTGTGGGCGACGGAATCGAGTTTCGAAAAATCGATGCTGTGTGTGTGGGGCGAGATGTGTTCGAAAATGCGTGCGATTTGAATTGTGTCTGTTCATTTAGGATGTCGTATTTATTTGTTTTTGTGTGTTTGTATATTTCTAATTGTTCTAGAGTGTCTAGTTTTCAGCCTTTTTTGTGTACGTGTAGAATGTTCATGTTATTGTCGATGTTCTTATATGTGTGGTTTGCTTCAATGAGGTGGTTTGCAAAGGTGGATTCTGTAGTGGAGTGGAGTGCCTTTGTGTGTTCAATGTATCTCTGTTTGAAGCTATGTCCTGTCTGGCCTGTATAGAATTTATTGCAATTTGAGCAATTTAGCTTGTAAACACCGGGTAGATCGGTTACATTTACAAGCTAAATTGCTCAAATTGCAATAAATTCTACATAGGCCAGACAGGACGTAGCTTCAAACAGAGATACATTGAACACACAAAGGCACTCCACTCCACTACAGAATCCACCTTTGCAAACCACCTCATTGAAGCAAACCACGTATATAAGAACATCGACAATAACATGAACATTCTACACGTACACACAAAAGGCCGAAATCTAGACACTCTAGAACAATTAGAAATATACAAACACACAAAAACAAATAAATACGACATCCTAAATGAACAGACAGAATTCAAATCGCACGCATTATTCGAACACATCTCGCCACACACACACAGCATCGATTTTTCGAAACTCGATTCCGTCACCCACAACAAGACGGACAGCACTACCAATGGCAGCCTCTGAAGAAGCCTTTTAAAGGAGAAAACCAGTTCAGGCTGTAAGGTAAAACTTTATGCTTTTACTTATAAAAAACCTAGTGTTCCGAGTCGTTAATGTAATAGTGCTATTTAGTTAAGTAACGGACACGTCATGGACATTGAAATCCAAGAATAATATAAAAACAGAGTCTATATCTGGAGGAAGGAAATTTATTAACTAACACAAATTATACTTTTGTTGATTTATTAAGTTTTCAAACGTAAAATTATTTATTTAAATATTAAGTCTTTGAAATAAAGAGTGTAATGATTCTTTTTTTACAACTGTGGGTTTACTTGTATGTCGAATTCCACACTCTCGTCGAGGTCCGTCGATCAGCTGTTGATGACCAGATGCCCATTGACCTTGGCGTAGTTTACACTCACGTTTCACACACATGCTTACGGTTATCTATCAGTTATTGTTTATTAACTAATCTCAGAGTTATCGTATATGGGTAGTTTAATAGATCTGTGTATTTTGCATACACAATCCGGACTCTACAAGTGTTTTTGAGTTTCATTCAGTAATATCCCGTTGGATACTGCTGTCCTATGCAGAAAATCTTGAACTCACGCAAAAAGCACTTATATTGATCTATTTAAAATTTTGTATTGTTTGAGTTCTGCCACCATAGATATCGTATACAGGAAACTCGTATCGTGTATCTAAGTCCCACATCACTTATCAAATATACACGAAAAACTAGCAACAGCCAGAACAACTTTCTATGACAGGATATCATAGTGAACTACTCTAAGTGCTCGTGGCAGAAGACCAACTCGAATAAATTTTAGAACCTCTGATTGGTTGAAATCTTAGATACGTCATAAATTTTCATTATGATATACTGACTTCAAGTTAAAACTATGTCCAAGTCTGCAAAGGTAGATTTAAACTACCAATTTTATTACCCTCTTGCAGATAACGAGTTAAATTTCATAAAAAAGATCATATTAAAATTATTGCTCTGCAGTATTGAACATATGAAAAATGTAGCATTCAATATGGTGCATACGCTGTCCAAGTTTCATGAAGGAATGTTAATTACTAATGAAGTAATTCAATAAAATGTGGATCACACATGCACCCATGCACTCGTGCACAAACATTTCACTGGACACGAGAGAGCATACAATTATGGGTATTTTGACATAACTCACTTCTTTACCCATATCTTATTCAAAACTTACATCTAATTAACAAAAAATGAATAAAATCAATTTAAAACTTGTCTATGATAGTCTGAGAATGTTACAGCACTCACATCCAGTATTGATGGCTTTCATTTCCCGGTTCCATTGCAATAATAAGAATGAAATACAGATTTATTAACACATACATGTAAACAGAGTAATATGTATATGTGTTTTTAAGTAAACATATTTTTGCAAATAAAAAAACTCAAAAATGATGTAACCAAATATATTTTCTTTGCACATAATCAGTGTTAGCATCCGTACATTCTTGATTTTGTGTCACCAGTTTCTTTATTCCAACTGTCAAAGACATCTACTTCCAGTATCTTAAATCATTCTCTCATTTATCATTACATTCAAACGTATGCAATACAAATCTTGCATTCCTTATATTCAAGAAGAGATGATAGTTGCCATGTCGAAAGTTGGGGTACTATAGACCAGGTAGTCAAACATTTTACATAATTTAAAGAATTTGAATGGCAGTATGAAGTCAGAAAAAAATCGCAGTTTCACTGGATAGCAACCCACATTTTTGACTGGCTCATTTGAGTTTACTCAGAGTGTCACTGGCATTGGTGGTTTAAGAAAATACATGAATAAATCCTTTCACATCCCAGGAAATAGGTGCTATGACTTTTCCAATGCTTAAACTTCTTTGTTTTTGATGATCATGTGTACCACTACTACAGTGATTATTATTTTAATTTAACATGTGTGTTTGAAATTCTGCTTTTATCTTCAGTAATGATGTGATTAAACAATCCATCTCCATTTTGATGATAACTCTGCAAATCTGTTTAAGCTGAAATTGAGTTTGTGTGCAGCAGATATTTTCTTTGGAACTGGCACAAGGATTAACTTTTTGCTTCACAATATTATAATTTACTGAATGTAAAGATCAGGAAATTTTATAGACAGTTGTGTATTTCTGTATTCATTTTCTTCCAGCAAATCATCTGTTACAACTTCAGTGCAATGACTACATTCTTTATCATAGGTTAAATCTTCACCCAGATGACACTATTTCTGAACTTTATTGTTACTCACAACATTTTGCCCATTAACTTCACAAAATTTCCATGGATTTTAGCAATGCCATAGTTTTTGCTAATAAAAGTCAAATTACTATCAAATTAAAGCAGGACTCTACAGTTGACAGGATTATCTGTTGCTGCACTTATTTTCAATAATTTATTAAAAATGTTTGTAATTTTTAATTTTATATTCATTTTAATGGTAATCAGTCACTGTTGAATCATGCAAAAAGACTGCATATACCTGCTAAGATACCTGGTTGAATATAATTTCAAAACAGAATTTTCTAAAGAAAGAAAACCCTTATAATATCGTTACATATCATTGGACACTGAACATTATAAAATAAACAGAATTCTTCTGATAACATGTCTTGGGATGATTTAACACAGAACCATACCCTAGTGGAAATCCGATGTCCTCAGCCGTTGTCATCATATTGAAGTAAAATGTCTTCAAGTTTCAGTTGCAACCTTCTGAATGTTGCAGTAACTGAACAGTTGTAAATCACTGTATACTGATATATATATATATATATATATATATACATTTTTTCTTGGTGGTTACAATTTTCCTGAAAAAGAAACTTTATTGAGGGTTAACCATAACTTCAGATTTTTGAAGACCAGATAAAAAAAGTTGTTTAATGAACATGTTACCATGTATTTAGTAAAGGACAACTTTACAGAAAACTGATGTGAACAAAAATATAAAAAGTGGTGAGATCTTATTGAGTGATTTTAAAGAGGACGCTGGAGTGTTGTTTGTTGCAAGAATGTGGACATCCAAAAAAGGCAGGAAAGCCTATATATATATATATGAGTAATATAACAGCAAAACACTGCTCTTTTGATGTAGAAGTAAGTCAAAAATATGACTATGTGAGGTACAACAGTTTATAGAAAAGTTGAACTGTGGAAAATAGTGGCAGTCTTATGATTTGTTTTTTTTTTTAACATCCAAGTACTAATGGGAAAAGACTTGGAAAAAATTACTATAGTTAACTGCATGGAAGTAGTATCGTCAAGGTCACACCGCTTACTTACAGCGTTGCCACTAAGCAACAGTTTCCCTTTCCTCCGAAAAATGCTACACTAGTAAGTATGCCGACTTAATGTAAAGAATATAACAAAGTGATATTTAAATTAAATATTTACTTTGTTGTTGTCAATAAGGCTTCCATTAAAATCATTTTTTGTGCTTTAAACTGTTGAACATTCTAAAATCAATGACAATAGAAGACTGAAAAAACAACGATACATTTTGAAGGTTCATAGATGCCTACTGCAGACATTTTATAGATAAAATTTAATGTTATTTAAATTAAAAAACATTTTAAAATCTTACGAGTATCACACAGTTGTTCTGATTTTGTAAGATAGTGTAATGTAAGGTTAACTTGTGTTTTACTATATTTTTTTAAGTAAAATTTTACAGGGAGAAAGTTTCTAATACATACATTAGAATACATTGTTACATTGTCAATAATTCTTAATAATAATTACATCACAATTAATACATTGTTAATAATTAATTAACAATTAATTTCTGTAACTTATACATAACATTCAATGCGACGCGTCAGGTATAGTTTGTTTGAACGAATTTTCATACACATCCTGTGTCTTAAGCTTGCCCCATTTAATTATTGAAGAGACACCGCACTATTCGTGACTCTGAAAAATATTCTATTTTTATTTCCTGCACTGCTTATTAATAATTAAGTAAAAAAATTAGGACTATACTATAAGACGTTACATGGACAAGTAGCATAAAAATGATGGTATGTATAAACGTGAAATGAATTGGATTTCTTAAGAAAATAAGGATAATTTTATAAACAACAAATAAAAATGCCTCATGAAATAAATTTAAAATTCCTTATTAATATATTATAAATCTTTAAATATAGAATTTCAATTTATAATTCTGTATTTTATGAATTGTCCTTACAAATTTTAGAATTAAAATTTTCCTTATTTTATAAACTATAGAATTCCTTATGACTATTATAAATAAGCAGTATGTTGAAAAACTCACTCAAATAGGGTTAGTCACACAATTATCACTTTGCAAAGTGATAGCACAGAGCACATTAATAATATTCCTGAAGAAAACGCACACACGGTTTTTTATGTTTCAATAAAAATAGAAAATACTACGCTTCACTATAGACACGTTTACCACCTATATACACTTTTTAACACTCCTGCAGTAATTCGTCTTTGGATTCACTGAACTCAGGTTCGCTGCCACTACTCACACATAAGTGTATGATGAAGAGCTCCACTGTGGTGTCTCTCATGCACTGCTTTGAGTAATCGGCTTCTTGTAGTGCCTCTGCATGTCTTACATACTTCTCCCAGTCTTCCTGAGTTATCCTGTCCAAAGCTTCGAGTGCAAGTTGTTCAATATCAGCTAATCTGAAAATCATATTCTTGTTTGCAACATACCGTTTAACTTGGGCCCATATCAGCTTGAGCGGATTATACTGGCAATGATATGGTGGCAGGCGCACTACTGTATGTCCCATTTCATTTGCCAGTTGATCCAATTCGTACGTCTTCTTGGCCATTCGGATCTCTTCTTTAGAAAGAAGTTCATCCATGGTTTCAGCTGTGGAAAATAAAATTCTCTTCTTACGCAGCCACTCCATGATATCCGCTTTACGCCAGTTTGAACATGGTGGTTTATCTATTTGTACAGAATGATAGCTGGCATTATCCATCACGATGACAGAGCCTTCTTCTAAGGAGCGCAACATACCAACATACCAGGGTCTTAAAAACTTCAGCATTTATTTCTGTGTGGTAGTCAGATTCAGCTGAATGCTTACTGCCACAAAAGACAAGTTTGGCACCTGCTATGAAACCTGTAATTGCGGATCCAGCATGTGCAATAATCAGCCGGCCACCTCTACCAGTAGGTACTTTCAGCCCACCATTCCCTCTGGAGTCTTGCCAGATGTATTTATTCGTATGATTCTGTGATATCCAGGTTTAATCCAAATAAATTATAGGGGTGTTATCTTCCGTACGATGTATATGCATGGTTCTCAAAAACTTCGCTCTCAAGGCAGCAATGTCTCTGCGCTCCAGTAAAAATTTTCGTCCATCGTTGCACTTCTTAAGTTTAAAACCAAGCACTTCCAGATTGCGAAGTACAGAGGCTTCTGAACCAGAATAATTGATTTTCTGTCACAGATCAGCTCGAATTTTGCTTGCAGTGGGGTATTCCCCTCAGTCGTAATATTCTAGTATGGTCCTGCGGACTATTTGTTTATATAAACTGGACTATTTGTCATCCAGTTCAGTGTTTTTGTGTTCCTGTTTATACCCTTTCCTTGGAGAACTGAACACAACGCTCACGCCTTGATCATCTGCCGAAGCAACGGTATTGCTAATACGTTGCACCGACTGTTCAGAAATGCCACAACCTTGTGCTGTCAATTTTCGAACTTGTGCAAAGTTTATGTTCCTCCTGGCTTCTTCATTATACACAAGGTTTTTTTAAACTTCTAAATGTTTGCTATGATTATTTTACTTTGTTTTCTAATGTCCTCTTGGCCCGCACGTACACCACCGTTGCTTGTACCCGAACTAAATGTAGGATACTGTTCCTCAGTATCACTCATAATAAATACAAATTATTGAAATAAACTAATACACACACTGTCTACAATAAAGGCATCAGACGTCAACCGTTCACATGAAACGCACAAAATGTCTGTCAACAATACTAAGGACAATAAATATGTTGGACGTTTGTTGCTAATTGGTCTCTTCCTCACCTTGTTCACCCAACCTACTTGGAATGGGGTACTGTAACTGAAATGGGATTGGCTTTTGCCACAACACCGACAATTTTGTTTACAGAAAGCTCAGTCCTATTTATCTTTGTGCAACAGAAGAAAGGTAGCACAGCCAGTAAACATACACATTTTTTAGGGGAGTGTAAAATGACAGAGGCATTCATAAAAGTATCAGACAGCAATATTTACCGAAAAGACATGCCGACAGGGTATACACAATTTGCATACCAAATGTGTACATATACCTAACAGAACTTCCGAACCATATGGCTTAGGAACGACCATGCAGAGAACAAAAACAGATTCATTTACAAAAGGGAAAGACCGTGAGTATGAAAAAATTAAAGCGACAACAGCAGGCAAGGTCAGCGTTCTCAGACAACTGTCAGTCTGTAGGATAACCGCCCATGAATAAAACAGTAAAACTTTAAATACGAGGTGCTATCGGAAAGTTCCCGGACTGTACTTGGCACGGCTGTTGGACGTGACTGTACAACCTGGCGTCCCAGTGTCTGATTCCGTAATACGTAATGAGTCAGTCTGCCGAGTTTCATTGCATTGTGAGGTTGTGTTCGGTCTATGTGTTGTGTTTTGTAATCGTGTGTTAACGTTCATTTGCTAATTTTATGATGGCTGATGAATTCGAGCAACGCGCGTGCATTAAGTTTTGTTTTAAACTTGGTAAATCGCCTACTGAAACTTTTGCAATGCTTCGAGAAGCTTTTGAAGAACATTCCTTACACAGAACACAGGTTTTTGAGTGGTACGCTCATTTCAAGGCCGGCAGAATGTCACTTGAAGATGATCACCGTTCAGGACGACCTTCCACGAGCAAAACGGATGAAAATGTTGAAAAAATTCGACATCTCATTCACGAAGACCGTCGTCAAACAATCCATGAGTTGTGTACAAGTGCCGGAATAAGCTATGGAAGCTGTCAAGAAATTCTAACTGAAAATTTAGGCATGCGTCATGTTGCTGCGAAATTCGTCCCTCGGCTTTTTGTCTGTGGATCAGAGACAGCGCCGTGTTGATGTGTGCAGTGAACTCAGAGAAACGTCTGAAAATGACCCTACCTTCATCTCCAGGGTCATAACCGGTGATGAAAGCTGGTTTTATGGTTATGATCCAGAAACAAAACAGCAGTCGTCACAGTGGAAAAGTCCACAATCACCGAGACCAAAAAAAGCATGGCAGGTCAGAAGTGCAACAAAAACCATGCTCATTGTGTTTTTCGACATCAAAGGCATTGTCCATCGCGAGTTCATGCCAGCTGGTGTTACAGTGAACTCAGATTTTTATTGTGACGTTTTGAGGCGGCTGAGACAAAATGTGCGACAAAAAAGGCCCAAATTGTGGGAAGACCAAAACTGGCTGTTGCATCACGACAATGCACCTGCTCACGCTTCACTGAAAACAACAGAGTTTTTGACCAGAAACAATATGGCCACCGTCCCACACCCTCCGTATTCACCAGATTTAGCCCCCTGTGATTTTTCTCTGTTCCCGAAAATAAAAATTCACATGAAAGGTCACCGTTTTGACACTGTAGAAGACATTAAGAAAAAAACACAGGAGGTGCTTGACAGCCTTCAGCAAAAGACTTTTTTTGACACTTTCCAGGCATGGAAACAACGCTGGATTCGTTGTATCAATTCGCAGGGAGACTACTTTGAAGGAGATGGGAGCCATTAATGGCCTAGGTAAGCAAAAAGAATTTATTAGACCTAGTCCGGGAACTTTCTGATAGCACCTCGTAAGTAAGTTCACTGTACGGAAAACACAAAATAACTGACCTAATGGTACTTCGTAAAGTTAGGGTGTGTATTGCTAAAAGCTTTAGATTCTAACATAAGAAAAACCAGCGCAGTATAAATCGTAGTTTCAGAGAACTGCAAATCGTAACAAAAGAAGCCAAAGAAAGAGAAGAAACGCAAAGATAGAAATTCTGTAGATATTTACGCGACAACAAAAAATATGTTGCCGACTCACACAAATTTGTATAGCTCAAATACTGGCGCCCAGAATTTAGCTGAGTAATGTTACCCACAACTAATTATTCCTGATAAAAAAATTCATTTACACGATACGCATAAATAAATTTGAAATGAGCAATGTAAGGTGGATGTATGAAATTTGCTTTTGTAACACTGCTAAAACGTACACACTGTGCTAGCCGGCAACAACGCTGGGCGAGGGGTGTGGAGGTGACAGGGAGAAGCAGTGAAAGTGAGTGACCTTGACGGTACTACTTCCATGCAGTTAGCTCTAGATATTATGCCACAAGAATAACCAGAAGGCTATATAGTCATGATACCTGAAAAGACGAAATCAAGTTTATCAAGCTGGAAAGTTTACAGGACAATTGATCTACTCCTTCACATTTGTGAACTGCATAAACACTTTTGATATATATTATAATAGTGATATTAATATATATATTTTCTTGCATTTTCCATGGATTAAGTAATGTTTGTACATTCCATGTACCTATTCTCAATTTCCCATTCTTGCCATCCTGTAATCTTTGCTGGGTCCATATCCATGACATCAACCCAGTATAGTATTGTACAGTACTCGTAACAATAGTTTTTTTTATGTGAGTTGGTTTTCAGCCTCCTGCACAACCCCTTTTGTGGAGGACCAGGAACTTTGATTTTGGGCTGTTCTTCCCCTAGACCCCTATGTTGGGTTGTCAATAAACCAGGACAAAACAAAATACATGTGTGTTTCAAGATAAAGACATAATGAAAGAAATACACTGGATGTTGGAGGCTATAGCTTTGACCAAGTAGATAATTTTGCCTACCTGGGGTCACTGCTAAATGAGGACAGTTTGAACAGAGAGAAAATCAAATCAAGGATAGCAAAGGGAAACAGAGTCTATTTTGCAAACAAGGAACTATTGTGCTCTAGGATTCTAAGTCATAATTCTAAACTGAAAATTTATAAAAGCCTTATAAGACCAGTAGTAACTTATGTGAGACATGGACCATGCGGAAGAAAGATGAAGATTTTAAATGATTTGAGAAGAAATGATTTTAATGAAGAAATGATTTAAATGATTTTACTGAAGAGAATTTTTGGGCTAGTAGTGCAATAAAATGGCACTTGGAGGATCCACATGAATCTTGAACTTGATACATTAATAAACAGCGAAAACATAGTAAAGTTTATTAAATCACATATAATTAGATGGCTAGGACATATTTGTAGAATGGAGAAGACCTGAAATACGAGAACTATCACAGAGTGGAAACCCTTGGAATCTAGGCCCAGAGGAAGACCGAGAAAGAGGTGGATGGAGTGTGTTGAGATACCTGCAAACCGTGGGGATCAGAGAATAGAAAATGTTGCTGAGAACAGAAGGGAATAGTGTAGGATTGTTGAGGAGGGCAACTTTCATAGAGGGATGTAGAGCTAGAGGAAGAAGAAGAAGATTAATGTATATTTTAACAGTGATAATACTGAAGGAAGTAGATGCGCTATATAGTGAAGAGCAGTTGGGGTTTAAAGGAGGAAAATGGAGTCAAGAGATACTATACAAGTTTCTGGGTTAATTAAAAAAACACAAATAAAATACAATAAATAACTTCAGAAATATGTGTAATATAACAAAAAATATTTACTTTTTTCATCAGTAGGGTGGAAGCATTTGATGTAATACTTTCACCTATTGATCCCAACTAGTGGAAGTAGTACGCATTTACCAAATGTGCATTTGCTTGTAATAGTCCAAACAACTACAACATAATAATTAATAGAAAACACTTCTTACCTTCTCGGATTCCAGGGTTCTACACACGGACTTGTAGCCTATAAACGTGATTTAGGGTTTATTTTATTAATGAACTCGACTCTCATTATAATTTTTTAACTAACTCAGTTTTTATTAGCCATTTTGTTTCTTTTTTGTGGATCATTCGAAATTAATATTTCTAACTCTATTCTCCATCATTTATATTAAACTATATTCCACACTGAGGTGAAGCCCCATTTAACCAACAACAAAATTGAACATCTAAGATTCCTTATAACTAAATTATATTATTATCAAATTAATTAAAGGCGACCCAGCATTTGCCACACACACTCTCACACATCTTTTATCCCCTTTAATTTAGCGCTTTTATTTTTTTCAACTTTTCAAAATGATATCTATGTTATACTGTTACTTGGCTGTGGGTGTCCTTGCAGACCACGTGTTGCACATATTTCATTTTTTAGTCACTGGTTTTCCGAATTTAGTTCTCACTTTTAATTTTTTATATCACTGACAATTAATAGATGTTACTCATTTTTCTGACCACTTTAAATTTCTAGTAAATCACATTTTTATATTTTTTTTTAATAGATTTTCAGCTTGCGAGCCTGTATATTGAACCACTGCCTTTTATGGTTTATTTACACTTTTTCTGTTAACATTATTACATTTTCACTGTTCCATTCAGTCGTTTTACATTGTTGAAATTGGATTTTAAACGAAACGCGCCCACGCAACTGCGCGGTTTCGTGGTTATTTGCCGACTGACGCCGACTTCTACGCTTTTCAAGATGGCCAAAATGTCTTCCTTGAACGGCTACTTGCTCCCTGATAGGCTGAGCAGGCATCACATGATATCTCCTGGAGAGCGAGTTTCTTACCCTAAACTTACGATCTGAGGCTCGCAACAAAAATATGTGACAATTACAATGTGCGGGCAAGCAGGCGCGCACTTGTTCACATTCCACAGCATCAGGAATTGTCGCCTCAACCCTATCTGACTGAACAAACGTGCAACTGGGTGTTCCACAAGTGAACACTGCTCTGAAATTGAAACCTTGTCCGGGCGAGTCCCCATCTTTACCATTTATTATTTATTAAAATAAAACCCCTCAAATCTGTCCCATTACAATACCCCCCCAATGAGAGGTTTTCTGCCGAAACAGAAAAACTCTCATTGCTAAAACCTAAGAGGACCAGTGAGGATATGGTGCCAACAACCCCCCTTAATTCCTTAATAAATCATGGGTAATCTACCTCCCTAGTTCGGCGACTATGGCTGTACCTGAATGACATTACTGGACTTCTCTGTTCGAGATCCCAACACCGTAAAATCAGACATGCACTCACCACAGTAACACCTAACCTTGTAACATTTCAGTTAAAATCAATAACTGGCCTTATACCAAACCAGATCCTCAACCGATATATCTCCCCTTATACATACTGGATTGCCTTTAGCAAAATACTGGGTGCGTACATAGTTGCCTTACTATCTTAACCACACTATCTCCAAATATTCATCATTAATGTCAAGTTCACATAAACATTTCATATTTACCTTTAAATAAAATTCATTTCCATTTCTCAACTTTTAATTGTTTGTTTGATATTATCATTTCAAATCAAAAATAAATTATTTAAATTTCATTCATGTAGTGAAATAAATCTAAGTCCATGATCAAAATTTCACATTTAAATTGATTCACCTTATCTCTTTTAATTAATCATTTTAATTGCAACTTTCAAAATTCAAAAATCTTTTATATGAATTTAATTTTCCTTATAAATCCTCATAATTATAAGCTGACAAGTATTATAAACTAAACAACTTATTATCCTTAATTAAATTATAACTACATTTGGTTACAAACATATAATATAAACACTATTAATCAGCTGATACATTATCAACATACACCATCTTTACTTTATATAGTGAACATGAAAACACAACACAATCTGTACTTCAAAAAAATTTAATTTTTTTTTCCAATAATTAAATTAATTTAATTTCCAGAAAGATCTCTTCTGACAATTAATAAAAGAAACAAAATTATTAAATTAAATCAATTAATAAAAGAACCTATGAATTAATTACATGAAACATACTATACATTTAACACCAGTCATCAGCTGATGTCTCAATAACAGGTGAATAACCTTACTCTAGGCACACTAAATACAAATAACACAAATACACAACATTATTCAATTTAACTCATAACATGTTCTTGTTGATTATACAATCATTACAACATAGAGTCTAGTACTTAAAATCATTTGTTCTCATATGTGAGTGTAACTAATCATTGAATCATAAAACTCATAGTAAACATTACCGAACAGGAACTGGGTCATCAATCACCAACTGTCTAGTTAGAGTAAGTAAACTTGATTGTACCGCTGTTATGGTCATTACTTCTCACTGATTTCTCAGCTACCTCTCCTACTTCATCATGTTATTATTTCCCCCCCTTTTACCCAGTTACAATTATGTAAATAACCTCACGGGTAAACCGTGTAAGGCATTTACCTTGTGCACAGATGCGTTATCTGTGCCCCTGGCTTGTAACGGCCAGCTCCTTTTCCACACACACTATTTTTTCCTGATGGTGGACTGTAGCGCCCATGTGCATCCACAAGAACTGAAGTTTAATTAGGGTGTAGACGCTGCCTACACCGTTCTTGTTTCAGCATTATAAAAAAAATCGGCATTACTGATGTCCGAGGACACCAGTAATCCTACTAAAATTTACTTATACACCCTTAACACGGCACTACCACCCCCTGCGATGGTAGCCGCTGTTCCATAGTTGTGGTGATTCCCCTCATTTACCCCCGGTTGATTTCTAAATTCACCAATTTTGAAAATAATAAGTATGGCTAGGATACAATCTGCCTAACCACACCTGCTACCAATAATCCAAATCCACGGTCAGGGTTCGGTGACTCCGTGACCGCCCAAAAGTGGGGAATCACAAGTACAGGCAGTCCCCGTTATACGCGGTCCTGCTTTACGCGATTTCGCTTTTACACGGTTTAAAAAAAAAATTTCCTTGAAGGGTTTTGTATTTGAGTTGAGTTACGCCAAAGCGGTGATTGTTTGAAGTGTACAGTTAGTAATGGAGGGGCGGTGACGCGCTGTTCTCTCTCCTCAAGGTCAGTGGTCTCATACCGCTTGCCTCTCCCCACCCCTACTTTCTCTGTCATTGTCTGTGTTTGTCTATTTTTACAACGTAGTCAGTCACCTCTCGCTATCGATCGCTGTCAGTAGCACTGGACTGTGTACCTCGTCTAGCAATTATTTCCTGTTCACGTTTCATTGAGTGGTGAGTGTGACATTTCGTTCAGTGTTGTCGAGTTATTGAAAATGTCACAAAAACGCAAGGAACATTCAAGTGTGAGTACTAAAAAACGTGTGAGAAATTCTCTTTCATTGGAGATTAAACTGGAAGTTTTAAAACGTATCGATAAAGGCGAACATGTTGTCGATATTCAGCGAGTAATGGGTCTTCCAGAGTCGTCTATAAGGACGATCTGATCGAACGCAGACGCAATTCGTAAAAGTGTTGAATCTTGTACGAATTTAAGTGTCACAAGAGTAGCTACATCGAGATCAGATGCAATGGAAAAAATGAAAAAGCTTTTGTCTACCTGGATTGAACACCACAACCAGCGGAATGTGCCTATTTCTATGGCAATCATTCAAGAAAAAGCTAAAAGTCTTTATGCAGAATTAACACAAGACAATGAAAATCCACCAACATTTAACGCTAGTAGAGGTTGGTTCAACCGTTTGAAGGCTCACAATGCTTTTCACAGATTAAAAGTTAGGGGTGAGGTTGCTTCTGCTGATAATGAAGGAGCTGATGAATTCAGAGAAACTACATTTAAAAATATTATTGCAGAAGGTGGTTATATGACAAAGCAAGTTTTCAATTTAGACGAGACTGGCATATATTGGAAAAGAATGGCAAGCAGAACTTTTATTTCTAAAAAAACTGCACCTGGTTTCAAAGCTGCTAACGACCACATTGCTTTTTGGGGGCAACGCCTTCGGCCTATGATATAAGGCCATTGATGATTTATCAATCAGAAACCCCCAGAGCACTTAAAGGTTATGATAAAAGTAAACTGCCTGTGGTTTGGAAATCTAGTAAGAAAGGTTGGATGACAGGAAAAATATTTTATGATTATATTTCACAAGAGCTTCAAGAGGAACTAAAACGCTACTGTGAAAAGGAAAACATTGAGTTTAAGGTTTTGATTCTTTTGGATAATGTGTCGAGCCATCCCTCAGAAATATGTGAGGTGAATGAAAGCATTAAGGTTGTGTTTCTTCCCCCTAACACTACTTCCATATTGCAGCCTGTGGACCAAGGCGTAATTTCAGCGTTCAAAGCGAACTACCTTAAGGAAACACTCTCACAACTCATAAACTCATGTGATGCTAATGACCAGCTTTCAATTAAAGAATTCTGGAAACAGTTCAATATTAAGATGGCTATTGAAATCATAGATACATGTTGGAAAGGACTGAGACTTCACTGTATGAACAGGGTGTGGAAAAAACTATGGCCTCAGGTTACGGTGGAATCAATCAACAACAGTGAAGAAATTGATGGTGTCTCTCAAACGACCAAAGAAATAGTGAACTTGACTCACCAAGTTGGATTCACTGATATTGACGAGGAAGATGTTTCTGCGCTTCTACAAGAAGATGATCTGAGCAACGAGGACCTGCTGTCCATGGAAGACGAAAATTGTGTGGAAGTGTCCGAGGAAGATGAAGAACCTGAATGTGTTAAAGTGTTAACCGGTAAAGGGATGTCAGAGGCTTTCCAAATGATCAATAATGCTTTAAGCTACTTTGAGAACAATGATCCCGATGAAACAAGAAGTGGAAAAGTTAAAAGAGAAGTTGAACATGTTATAAAGTGCTACCGTGAACTGTGTAACTCGAAGTTAAAATCCTCAACTCAACTGTCCATAAAATTTTTTTTCACAAAGCAGTGTTGTGTCAAATGAACAGGAAACAAGCTCTTCTGAGTCTACAGAAAATGTTGGTCACGAGTAATAATCTTAAATGTAAGTAAAAAACTGAATTTCTTTCAAAACATTTTACAGTAATTTTAATTTGGTAAAAACTATTGTACTGTATAACTTTTTATTTTTATAACCTCTTACTGTACCTTTATTTAACATAATTTACTCAATTTATATGTGTGATACTATACAAATTTTTCATTTGCTGTATTGTTTATACACTGATTTTGTTGTGTATTTCGTCAATAAATAAAATTAATTTCAATAACAAAACCGTTTGTTTTAATTACTAAAATCCTTTTTAACGTAAGCCTACTTGATCAATATCAATACTAAGCTGTATGACATTTATTTGCCGCTATCGAGCCAGTCTATAAATAGTCCCCGTTATACGCGGTTTCGCTTTACACGGCACTTTGCCGGAACGCATCTACCGCGTATAACGGGGACTACCTGTATATAATATATATGTTATATTTAAAATTCCTACCCATTAGCATAATAAACATAATACAACATAAACATACATAAAGAACATAACCCTCATTCCAGTACAATAAACATCTCATTTGCATCTGAATAAAATTTACAAACATTTCAATTTTAATTTTAATCGAACCTTTCATTCCTCAACCTTTGATCATTTATCACTTATTGTACCATTAAATTCTCAACAAAAATTCAAATTTATCATCAACATTTATTTTACATAACATTTCAAAATAATATCTTACCTAAGTTAACTTCTTTCAAACTCATTTAATCCCATTATAAGACTCTTTTACTTTACTTCAAAGTTTATAACAACCATATGACTCAACAACTAAACACATTCTACCCTTACTCATTTACTATTTATTATCAAGTTCAAATCTAAAAAAAAATCATTTAAATTCATTACCAAAATTCATTTATACAACATTAATTAATTAATTAATCTCCAATTTTTTAATTCAATCAGTTTTTTAAAACACAAAGTTACTTTAATCACCTTATTCCCAAAACAATTACAATTCATTTACCTTATAAACTCTAGTTATTTATTTAGTCTGATAAAATATTATTACTATTATTAAATCAATTCTCCTTGCATCCATACAGTGTTTACATGACATTGTACAACATAACCTACTATACCAAACACAATTGATCTCACTACAAATTTATCTACAATTTTTCGTCATATTATATTATTGTTTACCACACCTCATTACATAAGTTAGCCAAGTAATTACCATAAACTAAAATAATTAAATGTTCATTCACTTTCTCTAACCACCATCATCGAAAATTAGTTTGATTTTCACATAACAATTATCATCTTTAATTATATTCCTTACCTTGTTTTTATTTATATCATAACTCTTTACTATTAATTTATCCCCTATATCACAAGAATAATTCACCAGATTATTCTCCCCTATTAACTCATAAAACCCGTCTACATTGGTATTTTTGGTCCAGTCACGCTTAGTATCTTTGGTTAACATAAGGTAAGTTATATCATCATATTCTTCTACTACATCAACTACATCACAAGATAAGTGCTCATCATCTACAATGGTATCATCAAAATAATCATCAATTTCTATTGCACAAGGTAAGTCTTTCATATCGTCTACTCTCCTCAATTTTAACCTCTCTATCAACTCTTTATAACTTCTACTTAACTTAAACATCTCTGTCTTCCTATCAACATACAACTCTCTCTCAAAATATCCCTCACCATAACGCCATTTCACACTTTCTCTCTTAACCCATGCAGAGGGTACTGCTTTATTACTACACCATCTGGCTCTACCAGATGCACAAAAAATCAAGAGACAATTATTTGTACACCATACATCTCCCAAATACACTTGTGAAGCATTTTCTTCACCCCCACAACACCACGGGAAAAATTTACCCTCTGCAACCCCTCTACCTGTAAACTCTCTCTAATCTCTCTCTCTAACTCATCAACACTCACTAACATTCCATTATTCAATTCTACTCCCACTAAAACTTCATCAGCACTCTCAATATTCACAACCTCACTCTCTAACACCACATTTTTAATTATATTGTCATTTTTCTCACCCCTGCTTACCGTATTATATGTTAACTGATCGTCTTTATTTTCTTTTAATTGTTCGGTCTCTTTACCACTTTCTACCCCCACTATACTCTCATAATTATCATTAATACCATGACTACCTTATTATACGTACCATTTACTACCCCCTGTTTTCTTTTTCTACTTTCATTTATTTCGTCTTGTACTTGTATTACCATAGCACTTAAATGTTCATCAACTTCTTTTAAACTCTTATTCATATAGACATTTCGTTGTTTAATTTCATCTCTCATTCATTTTAGTGTTTACTTCATCAAATCTAGCATCAAACTTATTATTTTGTTTGTTATTTATGTCTAGAATATAACCATTGTGTTCATCAAACTTACTATTTATTTTATCGAATTTATTATTGTGTTCATCCATTTTATTATCATTGACATCAAAACGACAATTTATTACGTTAAATTGTTGTTGTAAAAAACTCATTATATCATTATCAAATTTACTACTACATTTCATTGATGTTGGGGTTAATTGAACTCCCGAATCCTCTGTCACATTTGCTTCATCTGTGACACTTAATTCTATTTTGTCTTGACCCACATTCGGAGTTAAATGAACCCCCAGGCCTCTCATGACAGCTGATTCGCTCATTTCAACTTCAATCTCGTTAGTATCCATTTTTTATATTCTTTATGAGATTTTAATCTTACAAAAAAATTTAACCTTACATGTACTCAGTATTAATTAATATTATAAATATTACTTAACTATCACATAACCTGCACGTAATTTATACGTACTCCCAAATCACGCTTATATCCACGAGTAGGTGTGGTTTGTATCAAATTTATTTGCACAAACTGTCCAAGTTCGGGAGCCAATTGTAATAGTCCAAACAACTACAACATAATAATTAATAGAAAACACTTCTTACCTTCTCGGATTCCAGGGTTCTACACACGGACTTGTAGCCTATAAACGTGATTTAGGGTTTATTTTATTAATGAACTCGACTCTCATTATAATTTTTTAACTAACTCAGTTTTTATTAGCCATTTTGTTTCTTTTTTGTGGATCATTCGAAATTAATATTTCTAACTCTATTCTCCATCATTTATATTAAACTATATTCCACACTGAGGTGAAGCCCCATTTAACCAACAACAAAATTGAACATCTAAGATTCCTTATAACTAAATTATATTATTATCAAATTAATTAAAGGCGACCCAGCATTTGCCACACACACTCTCACACATCTTTTATCCCCTTTAATTTAGCGCTTTTATTTTTTTCAACTTTTCAAAATGATATCTATGTTATACTGTTACTTGGCTGTGGGTGTCCTTGCAGACCACGTGTTGCACATATTTCATTTTTTAGTCACTGGTTTTCCGAATTTAGTTCTCACTTTTAATTTTTTATATCACTGACAATTAATAGATGTTACTCATTTTTCTGACCACTTTAAATTTCTAGTAAATCACATTTTTATATTTTTTTTTAATAGATTTTCAGCTTGCGAGCCTGTATATTGAACCACTGCCTTTTATGGTTTATTTACACTTTTTCTGTTAACATTATTACATTTTCACTGTTCCGTTCAGTCGTTTTACATTGTTGAAATTGGATTTTAAAAGAAACATGCACCCACGCAACTGCGCGGTTTCGTGGTTATTTGCCGACTGACGCCAACTTCGACACTTTTCAAGATGGCCAAAACGTCTTCCTTGAATGGCTACTTGCTCCCTGATAGGCTGAGCAGGTGTCACGTGATATCTCCTGGAGAGCGAGTTTCTTACCCTAAACTTACGATCTGAGGCTCGCAACAAAAATACGTGACAATGACAATGCACGGGCAAGGAGACGTGCACTCGTTCACATTCCACAGCATCAGGAATTGTCGCCTCAACCCTATCTGACCAAACAAACTGAAACGCCCCCTTGGTCCCAGAATATTTTTTTTACACCCTTTTTCTAACCTCCAAAATTTTTTTTTTCTTAGCACTTAGGAAGACAGAGGCTCGGAGAGAGAAAACGAAACAAGAGGAAGTAGGAATTGGAGTGTGTATGCATGTGTGCCTGAGAGTGTATGTGTGTGAGTGTGCGGTGCTGCATGCTGACTTGATCAGGGTCAGCATACAGAGACAAAGAAGAAGAAGAAAAGAAGAAAGACAAGTTTTGGACCCCTCTGAGTTCTGACCTCCTAAGGCCCCCTAAACTTACAAACTGAGAACCCCTAAATTCATATCTGCAGGACAACTTCTATCCCCCCCTCCTCAGGACTGAATACATCTGTCACCAACGATCATCCCCACGTGATCCTCCCCTGCCTTCCAATGCCCAGGGAGCCGCCCCTACACGTCACCCTCATTGGTGACCACCACCTACTGCCACTCACATATGCACACCCGAAGGCCAACAAGGTACCATTGACCTTGATATGTGAGCCCCTACCTACTCTACCACTGTCCACCTCATGGACCGACCATGCATATGCAACACAACAAGGTAACCACCGACCTTGACATATGCATGGCCAACTTCCCTACTCTAGGGCGGGCGGCCCCGATTAACTAATCAGAGGGAGACCACGCAGATGGCACGCAAACAGCAATCTCTCAATCTCCCTTTTCTAATAATAATCTCCATACTTGAGGAAAAGGGGGGGGTAACTTCTCTACAGTACAGACTAGACTCATCATATAATAGACGCCCGAACAACTGAGGATGCAACCCGGAATGCGGCATGGAACGGGCCAAACAATAATCCACATTAAATTACTGACCTACATTTTACAGCCCACGAGCAGCTGGTGAAAACAAAACAAATAAACTGGTCCTTGCATTCAGAATGCCAGGCACACAATAATAACTTACAACAGTGCACAATCTAGCAGATAAGCAGGCCTCAGTGCTAGAGATATCGTTAAAACTGCCGCTATCCGCTGACCAAAGGTTATCTTTCAGATCCGCATACCTCGTTCGCTTCATTATTGCATTGCATCTAATTTTATAATTTTGCACATATTCAGTTAAAAAAATATGTCTCCCATTCTCTTTGTTTTTTTTATTTTTTTTTTTATTTTGCATACACTCTCCCGCGAACAGGGCAAGCACAAGAGACAATGGAACACTTAAAGACACCCACACTAAATGAGAATACAGCCCGCGTGCACCGGACCAAACACATCAACATTTAAGAATATCCGACCTGCTTCAGGGGCCACAAAGACGTCAGGATGGCCCCCGCCCCCCAATCGAAATACCCTCAAAATCTAACTTCCTTAACACAGGTGGGGAGATGATAGTTTCCTTCCTTGGGAAAACTGATCATCTGGGATGCGAATGTGGTACTAGTTTGGTGTTTTGGGGTGGAAGGAAAGCCGATATCATGTTAAGGATACTCCAAAGATCACGAACCTATACACTGTCTCATCAAGGGGCAAGGGTTCCCGAAACAGGACAGACGGAAAAACGCGTGAAAGCAGCGAGCGCATGCACGGACACAACAGCCAACACAACAACCGGATTCACCATCACAGGAGCAACAACAGAAACATCCTGGTGAACAACGTGGAGGACCAAGACAACAACGTGGCCCACCATAACAACAACATCTGGGTTTACCTTGCATGTTTAAGTTCATATAAAGATTGACTGACGAGCACTTGGTCTCTGCTAAAACATTTATAAATACTTACAAAAAATAATCAGACTTCATGGAACCACAATTATAAATTCATATTTGCTCTAATTCTTAAGTTTTTAAATTTTGAACTGTCTATAACATTATTTCTCTATCTTGATTGTAAAATAATTTTACCATGTGCTTGTATATTTACCGGCACAAACATGGACCGCCTGAGCCACACGCACACACGATCGTTACATTTCACATACACGAACCCCAATTAAATTAATATTACATATAAACTCGCAATACTGGCTCACCTGAAGCTCTTTAAGAAAATTTATCTAGGCATAGTGGTGTCAAAAGTTACGCCGTCACAATCCAGGCTGCACCAAGGTTGAACGAGAAAAGAGGCCGACAAACGGCTCAGCGCTAACTTATAAAAACTCAGACATTGCTGACTAAATTTCATTGACAAGCGAAAGCCACAGCCTGCCCAATGATGTCACCACTCAAGGTCGCAGCGAACGACATGAATCTCGATATCAACGCGGGCATCGTAACAAGCAGCGATAGTGTGCCGAATGAATGGAAAATAAAATTAAACTGGCCGTGGTGTTTACCTTGCAATATAACCATGCCACAAAACGTGCAACTGGGTGTTCCACAAGTGAACGCTGCTCTGAAATTGAAACCTTGTCTGGGCGAGTCCCCGTCTTTACCATTTATTATTTATTAAAAGAAAACCCCTCAAATCTGTCACGTTACATGCTGTTTTACTGTATTAACATGGGTGTCATTACTGGATACAGTATGTGATCGTGTATGCGTCAGGCAGGTTTATTGCTCAGCTTTTCTTATTTTTTAAACTTTTTCCACTGTTTCTATTTTCTGATGGTATTTTGTATAGTATTGTTATGGTGGTCTACTGATCATCATATGGTACAGTCGAAAACAAAATACAAAACACCAATTAAGTCTCTAATCACCAGCTTTAATGATTAAACAGTTTATAATTGACAAGATAGTCTGTTACAACAAATCAAATAGAAATTGTTCACATGCAGTAAAATGTCAACTAATATAAAACACAATTGTATTACCCAATTATTAAACACAACTCTTCACTAATAACCACTTGAATGCACAGAGTAATCGCCGACAATAACTGAACTATAATACTACGAACCAGATTCCAATAAATAGCAACTCAAACTAAAAACTGAACGTCTCTGAGTACTTGTATTTATACCTTGCTGAGGTTCCAGAATGTTCACTAACTGTGCATCAAGAATGCTACTAGAAAACACCAGAACATAATTGGTTGCGGCCTTACACACAGCAGGCGCGGACCGGTGTGGACTGGCATATACCCGATAGTTGACGCGTAATTGTCTTTCACCGCCATGTAACAGGATTATGTACACACACACACACACACACACACACACACACACACACACACACACACACACACTACAGCTGGATTCCACTGGAACATTCGATAAACTTGTAGAACGTTCCGTATTATGTAACACTTTTTCCGCATCACATAACAGTATGCTTATATGAGTCACTTTTCAGTAAAACTGAATGTTGCCTACTCTAGGTTGGCATTTCTTCTCAAAAAATTTAGAAGCATTGGTTTTTACAAAAGGATGTTCACACAATCTGTAAGACTAATCTTTAATTAAATAAAATTAAACTCACTGTTAAAAATTGAATGTGAGTAAAAATACAGTAAAACTGGAGAACATTTGTATTGTAGTAGTTAATATTTTCTGATTCTGGGCTGTTTGGCCATGATCCACTGCTGTATCAGCAGACGTTTCAAGCGTGCCTTTGATGGCCATCATCAGTGCAAATTGAGCTTCAACTAATGTAGATGTCACCGTTAGTGAAACAAGTACTGTGGTCACTAATGGTGACATCTACGTTAGTCAAAGCTGAATTTACACTGATGATGGCTGTCATTGGCATGGTCGAAATGTCTGCTGATACATCCAGCACTGGAAAACGGCCAAACAGCCCGGAATCAGAAAATATTAACAACATTGTCTCCAGCTGTGTTAGCCTTAGAAGACATTGTGTATTGTAGTGGATTAAGACAGACAAATGCGTAAAACTGATAAACTCATCTCTTCATTATTAAATCTTGAAATTATTTTTATCTAAACTGATTTTTCCAAGAAAGAAAATATTACAGTTGACAGGCTATAAAGTATTGCCTCATCTTCACATATTTTGTTTCTTGGATAAGCCTTCCATATCCTAATACAAATTTATAATTTTGATAATTTACTGACAAATTTTTTATATTTGTAATGTATTTTGTCAGTTTTTGTGATATTATACACACTCACGTTAGAGAACTGTAATGCCATTGACCACTGTGCTAGAAGTACTTGTTTATGGGGAAATAAGGTGACATATGCTTGTATTCAGATGCAAACAATTTATGACACTATAGATCTTATAGTATAGACATGTGATGTGACAGTGTCCTTTATAATCATAAGCATGTCATGTTCTGTATATATTTGTACAGACTCCAGTTCTGAATGCAAACAGAGGGTGAAAGGGAAATAGGGTTCCTAAGTTGTGTGTCCTCCTGGCTGTTCCACTGAATGTATTTGTTTTAACTTTGCTTTGTACTATCTGTATTTTTCTAAAATGCAGAAAGTATAATATTTGTCTGCTAGCATTACAATTACTAGGCTAACAACAAAACAGCGACACTTCATTATCTTATACTTTCTATTATTCTATAGAGATATTATTGTTCTTCATTATAGTATTATTTCTATATATATTCTTCTTCTATACAGTTGTTAGTTTGTGTGCAGAGTTAGTATGTACATGCAGGTATATGATGAGAATATATAAAATACAAAAATATGTTAACGGTGATATGTTGTATCATGTTTTGTTTTAATTTGCTATATTTCTTTATTTGGGGGGGAGAGAGTTTCTGGTGTGTGTGTGTGTGTGTGTGTGTGTGTGTGTGTGTGTGTGTGTGTGTGTGTGTGTGTGTGTGTGTGTGTGTGTGTGTGTGTGTGTGTGTGCAAAGATTAGAATTACACAAAAATTTGGAACAGTTGTTTGAAGCGCTTTTAGGTTTTATTAACCTTGCAATTAATTAAGTGAACGTGAATTGTTAAAAAATATACTTGTTGTTAGAAGTTTTTTTTGCAAACAAACCAGTTGCAACAATACTCTGTAAACCTTGCGTTTGTGTTGTAGACCCAGTAGTTATGAATGGGACACTTGAAGCTGTGCTGGAACGTTCAGTTGAGGGTTCTGATGCAAATAGTGCACAACATAGGACACAGGTAAGTTGTTTGTGACATGAGTTTTGGTTGCCAATTAACTATTGTTTACACTAGTTTTGGTGAATTATGATAATCTTCTTTTCGGCCATTAAGTTTAAGGGCAGTTGCAACTTACATTTACAGTTCACATTAAACTTTCCAAAAAAAGTTATGCAAAGTGTTCTTTCATGTGTGCATGAACGCACACTCAGACCTGTGTGTGTGTGTGTGTGTGTGTGTGTGTGTGTGTGTGTGTGTGTGTGTGTGTGTGTGTGTGTGTGTGTGTGTGTGTGTGTGTGTGTGTGTGTGTGTGTGTGTGTGTGTGTGTGTGTGTGTGTGTGTGTGTGTGTGTGTGTGAAACACAGGCCTGCCAACCAGACTTCTTTGTTGACTTTTTTTCTTCTGTTATTCCATAAAATAATGTGTTGGTTTGTTTTCCATTACTTGTATGCTTCCTTTTCTCAAATCATTCTTAAATATACTCTCCTTTTCTTACTTGCAACTTTTTTTAATCTTTTCATTTCATTGGTATCTTACCCCTTTCCTATGAGCTTACCTTCTGTAATCCCTAAAACTTTGTAGCACTCTTAAAGGCAGTATTTCTTCAATTGTTGTAACCATATGGCCATATCATAGCAGTTACATTTCTTTTTCTTCCAGCAGAGAATAGGTGAATCACCTGTTCCGGTCCCAAAGGAAATACATTCACTTCACCAACACTTCTTAGGTAACCTACCATCTGGTATCCTATTCAGATGATTATAACGTAAAAATTGAATAGTACCCAATTTTACGCTGGTTTTATATATAATCATGATTATTAAATGTTTATTAGAATAAGAAATGCAAGTAATGTGAGTTGATATATGGTTAGAAACCTGCCTAGCAGTGTTTTTCAAAGCACACACACCCTTGGCGAGGCGCCTGTCTGACAGGGCGAAAACTGTACAGCAAGTCACATACAGGGTGTAAAATCATAAAATGTATTGTATTAAAAAAAGCCATAAAGTTAAGTGAAACTGAGAGAAAATTGAGTGTTCTGACAATGCAGTACCGTTAGAATTTAGAAAGAGAGGGTGGAGAGAGAGAACTCGAAGTAGCGTCGTTTCCCTTTCATGGTGTAAGTTTGCTACATGCTGTTTTTTGACGAATGGAAGAAAGCGTCACTTTTGAGCGGGGGAAATTAGCTAGTTGGGTTGGAGGAAATCAAATATTGCGGTACTTGAAACCAATGGGAACGCGATTTGTAAATATTGAGTATGGGTAACGTTTGCGGGAGTATAAAAAACGTAGTTGGGAAAATTGTCAGCAGTCTACGGCGAACACTACAACTATCAGACTCGTTATCGCGCATTACGATTTCATAACTAAAGTTGACGGAGAGTATTACAACTATTCAAACTCGTCACCACGTATTAAGAATTTATAACTAAAACTTGCAATAATTAATAAGTACAGTATTCGTGTCGTGCGTTTAATAATATTAAACCCGGTATTACAGTGAACGAAGTATACCAAATCAAAGTAATTGTTAGAATAAATATAATATAACTTGGTGATAATTACCGAACTTCATTGTATCAATAATCTAACACGTACATTCGGAAGTTACGGAACGTGGGAGTGTATTCGGGATGAATTACTGATATTGCGAGCACTCAGCTTAATAACTTAGTTACTAAGGTGTCAAAAATAAATAGTAGTATACACTAGTTACATTCTGAATCAGTGAGTAGGTGTGAACAGTGGTAATTAAAGTGAAACCGAAGTAATCAAGTGTTAGTGTCATCGAGTGTCAACAACAGGATCATCCGAATCGCCGACAACGCAATCTCCAAGATCGCAGACTCCGAGGGAAGGATTCACCAACAAAAGGAGTTCAACCAACAAGTAAACCAAATTGAACATTAAACTCATATTAATTCATGTAATCTTTTGTAACTCTATTACTAGTGGCAATTCAATTGGCCTATGATAATATACTTTCAATGATAATTGATGAGAAGTATAATTTCAATATTTGTTAATCATTAAGATTGTATGCACCTTGTTATATGTTAATGAAGATGTTCATCAAAATTAGCAGTCATTCAAGTTAATTGTGTTAATAATCATTTCTTGGATACCCTGAGATAATTTTAAGAGTCACCATCAAGCAGAGTCGAGAGCTTAGTACTAGTGAATTACACATATCTGTTCTAGCTCTAAACTGCGAGGGTGGTATGGTCAACCATTTATATTTGTTTCTTGCAATACAATTTTTGATATTAAACATTTTCAACTCTTTGTGAGTGACTAGACTGTAGAGTCTATCTCTTCATGTGCAGCCTTTAACAGATAGCCAGTATCTCGTCTGTAGTAACCTGTATCCTGCTCAGATGTTTCTTCATTGGAACCCAAGTTCAGAACCATACAACAACACTGGCACAGCAGTCATTACCATATAAAATTTTAGATGAGTCACTTTCCTTGTTTTCCATGATAATGCGTGATGAATGATGATGCTATACCACATATCGTCTGAAACTTGGCCACAGTATGACCAATATTATGATCCTCATCATGAGTCATATCACAACCAAGATAGAGGAAATGTGACTTTGCTCTATACTCTTATTATTCAATAGAATCTTAATTCACAGTGGATATTTGCCTGTAAAAGCCATAGTCTTCTGAACTGGCATTTTCACACTGTAATTTGAACAGATTTGTAACTGAAACACCAATCTCTGGAGCTCACATTCATTGTTTTGTATGATTACTTGATCGTGCACAAACAGCATTGTATTCAAGTATGTTATTACTTTTATTCCTGGATTCACTTTTAATTTCCACTCTATATGACATCAGTTTAGACATTAAACAATGTTGGAGATACACTACACCCTTTGCACACTCTTTGATTAATGTAAATCTTCTCTTATCAGAGGCGTAGCCAGGATTTTCTCTAGGGGGGGGGCTAAGTAGGGGCAGCCGTACACGACAAGATGAATAATCGTGTAGGGGGGGAACCCCAAAGGGATTCTGGCGGACTCTTAGTGACAGACCCATTTGTTACCTATGTACAGAAGATTCTATTATTATTAAATTATATTTATATACATAACAAATAGTGGAGGAGGATAACCACTTAAAAACTTTTCTCTTGGCTAGTGTGCAAGGTAAGGCTCCAGATGCTCCCTGGATTAGAGACAAATGCAACTAGTTTGGGTCTTGGTGGAGGTCCGTATTGGTCTCTGCACCATATCGGCAATTAACACACCTCTGAGACATTCCAGCCATAGGAGAATCAAGTGTGGGAGGTAGTAAATGGACTGGTGAAACTTTTTCTGTCCACTGGTCAGTTTTTTATGTAACCTTTCTGTGAGCTGCATTTATTTATGTGGGAGACTGTTATGCAAAAGGGGATCATTGCGGGGTTACTGATGCCGCATTGGGTTTTCAGTTTCTAATGATTCACCTAGAACTGACTGATGCCGAAACCTTTCATAAAGACCATCTGAGAATTTTTAAGTGACATTAAATAAAGTATACATAAACAGATTAATTAGATTTATAAGATGTATTTTAATATTTTGAACTTACAGAATATTGCAACATTCATAATGCTATTCGTCGAGGCTGTGTTTTCATTTCTTCTATAAATTCTTCTTCTTGTACTTTTATTTCCCAATGAATGTTTAGACTAGCTAAACCATTCAGTCGATCTTCCGCTACCGTATTTCTCAAATAATTTTTAACCCTTTTTAAAGTTGAAAACGATCTCTCAGGAGTGACTGTAGCTACTGGCAAAGTAACAAATATTTTTAATAAATTAAAAATATTTGGAAACAGATTCTTATTACAATCAATAATAGATTGCATAGCATTTGAAGGTTTATTTGTTGAATCACAATATTTTGCAAACCACAATAAATACTCACTAAAGGCAACTTCATCGTTTGGAACGTTCATATCGTTTTTATAAAAACTTATCAAAGATTTAAAACTTTCGTTGTTTTCTGTTGTAGGAAATTGGCCAGTTGGAATCAAACATTGAAATGATTCTAATATTTTACGATGATTTAAAAATCTAGATTTTAATTGAAAAATTACATGATCCAAAAAAGGAATAAAAATTGTTCTGAAAAACATTTCCGGAGGGTTTGAATCTATATTGCTTCTATATGTTTGTTTTCCTGCTATTCTTGGTGTGGTGATATGGTTATTAAATAAATTACTAATAAGCTTTTCTGCTTTATCATAAATAATTTTAAATTCGTCTTCAGAGTTTAAGCGAATGTTTCCAAAAATTGATTCAACTTTTGCAACGTGTTCAATTACAGCACATAAATCAATATTCTCACTTTGCATGTATTTACATAATGGTAATGTGAAGCTAAATATTTTTTCTATTACAAATAATGAAATTAAGAAAGTTGATTTCTGAATTCCGGTGTGTAATAAATCTGCCAATGAGGATGTTGATTTATCCTTCCAGGAACTTATTTCTTCCAATGCATACAGCACGGGCTCCAACAATTCCACCATAATGATAACAGAATCATGTCTTTCAACCCAGCACGTAGGGCACATTTGTTTCAATTTTTGTCGGTTTGATTCTGGTGCGTATTCCTGAATTTTATTAGAGAGTATGAATTCCTTTTTGGTGATTCAAAAAATGAATAAATCTTTTCTACTATTCCAAGACAATTGTTTATTTCCCGAATTTTTGAAGCATGGGATAGAACTAAATTTAATGAGTGACCAACACAATGAACAAAAACTGCTGTCGGATATTTTTGACTGACGTATTTTTGAACACCCTCATGTTCGCCAGTATTCACTGGAGCACCATCGTAGCCTTGACCTCTAAGATATTTTAAATCAATCCCAAATTTTTCTAATGAAGATAACAGCGTTGCTGCTAAATATTTTCCAGTTGTAGAAGTAAGAGGGACAAACTGAAGAAAGTGCTCACAAATTTTGTTTGTATTTTCATTAAAATATCTCGCACATATGGAATACTGTTCAATACAACTAATATCTGCGGTTTCATCCGCTAAAACTGTAAAACACTGCGCTTCATTTATCTGAGATACAAGCTTTTTTATTATTATTTTGTTACAACAATTTCTGATTTGGTTTTGTATGTCTGGGCTTTATATATTGCGTTCTTATTGCAAATTAATAAGTGATTTTTTAATATTTCGTCTCCAGCTTGAATTCGCAAACGAAGCAATGCTCTAAAATTTCCTTCTCCCTTAATTCCATCTTCATTAATGTCAAAAATTCCAGAATCACGGTGTCCACGTAACGGCCAACCATTTCTTCCGCATGCCACTTGATGCGCGATGCCCACTTCTCACTTGAACACGCACATTTTGCTTTCCGCACTTTATCAGACACCGTGCAGTAACTTTGTATTATACTATACAGTTCACTATATTTCGTACTATACTATATATTTTTTATTATTATTGTTATTAGTATTATTACAATTATTCCAAGGGGGGGGGCTGCAGCCCAATAGCCCCCCCTTGGCTACGCCGCTGTCTCTTATATATACTCTGCTATAGACAGTACTATCCTTGTCTGATAATATAAGCATTTTATAATGTCTATAAGGTATTTAGGGTATTCTCTCTTACACATAATGTCCTATAGAATGGATCTTTTATCTTTATCAACCACTTTTCGTAGTCAGAGAAGTCAAGGTGTGTCTCCAGATTAAATTCCCTTCTTTTCTTATTCAATATTGTGAAAGAGAATAGTTATCAATGCAAGATCAGCTCTTAAGAATCCTACCTGTTTGTCAAGAAGTAAAATATCTGACAAAATTAAGTCTTGTTAGTTTTTCCATAAATAACTGTGTGTTATAAATAACTTGTAAGTTATATTTATCAAGATTACACCTGTATAACTTAATGGTACAGTTCTGTCACCTTCCTTAAAAACAGAAATAAACTTGGCTGTAGGTGTAATGGTAATAAGAGTAGTCATTGATTGAATTGTAATGAGTTTTCATAATTTTATTCATAAATCACAAGCGTGTTTAAAAAATCTCATCGACTTCGCCATAAATATTCATTATTGTTTGCGTAAACGTTCAATTTTTGCAGTACATTTATCATAAAATAAATCTTATCTTCTATAGTAACAAAGGTATATTCTAAATATTTATTTATTATCTTAAATCTCGACTGCTCAGTCTGACTGTGTGCTTTACTGCAATTTTGTTTTATTTTCTTTATATAACTTCCAACTATGTTACTTTATGCATTGCATACTTCTTAATCATTGATTGCTTTACAAACTTTAAATAAAATTTAAATTGACTAAATTAAATGTTAATCATCAAAGAAAATATTTATTGAATTTAAATTAGATTCTCTTATCTCTATATCTACATTTTACATAACTCTTATTTATTTTTAAATTTCAAAGTGTCTTTTCAATGTCATTAGTCTCTCATTTACAAATTGTAAATTGATTATTTGTCACCTCGATTCTGTAGATCGTACCCATGTCCTCCATTGATCCGTAGGTCCTCTTCTGGTGGAGTTCTCTGCACGTTCCCCTGGTTCCACTTGTCCTCCAGTTACTCGTCCCTCATGGTTGCTGTAGTGTAGAGTGATATGTTGCTCTGCATCAGCTGCTGTTGCTCTATTAGACGCCTCTGCTGTTCAATATAGTGTTCCTCTGCATGACGTAACCTCGTAGCTTGTTTTGATTGACGGACGTTTGTGTGTATACATCGTCAAGTACGTTCTATAATTGTATTCGTAACCAGACTAAGAGTTAATGTTTGATACTTATATGAACATAGCGTCCCGCCGCTACTGAAGACTGATTGAGAAGAACTTGGCTTCTTCTGTGCCCTTATTTATATTCGAGCATCATACCACACCTGTTGGGACAGAATTCTGCCTGTCAGAAAATGTTTGGAGGCATCACTTCCCCCACTATTGCCCAATTTCATTTTTTCACACATTTCTGCCAATGGCAATGTCTACTGTGCACTACAGGGTGCTCTAATGATGGATAATTTAATTACACATGTTCAATGTAATTACCATCGTAATCGCATAATTCGTGTAATTACTATGCTCTTAAAATCGCACTGAATTCGCACTGCACGTCCTTTTCACGCAGTTTTCTCTCTACACATGTGTATTAATTTTATACATATTTAGGAGTCTTTGAATTTTTTTTCTACCATTTATGGTTTTCTTATAATTAAATAAAAACTATAATTTAACACCTATTTAGGGTGAGATTGCAAACTTTCATGCTCGAACCGGCCTCACTCACACACATTATTTACTACTGTACACACTCTCAGCGATAATTGCGTGATCGTGCAGGTTGGTTCCTGCATATCTATATGCCATATTTTTAACATCAACTCAGCTTTCAATCTCAGACCTGCTTGTTTATTACATATTTATTAATTTAATTTAAATATTTATATAATCTATTACATGCACAGTACAGCATATGACTGTACTGTCGCAATATGTAACAGTCACTAAAAAGCTTCATTACAACAAAATATGTGCCAGGTGGGTGCCAAAAATGCTCACTGAGGCTCATATAAATCGAGGAATGGCAGCAGCTAGGAAGTTTTTGGACCAGCATTGTTTTAAAAGAGACAAATATCTTAAGGATATTGCCACTGGAGATGAGACTTGGATCTCGTATGAAAACATAGTAATCAATGCAATGGAAACATAGCCCATCACGTAAACCCAAAAATTCAAGCAAACATTTGCTGGCAAGAAGATTGTGACGAGTTTTCTTGGACCACCAAGATGTCTTACTTGTGGAATTCTTGGAACATCGTAAAAGAATAAATTCAAGTCTATTTTCAACCACTAGAAAAACTGATGATACAGAATCGCCTGTGTAGCCTGTTGTCTTCAGGTACCGGTATTGTCCTGTTTCATGACAATGCACAACCACATAGCTACATGGCCACACATAACATTCCAGATAACTCGTATTCTTATTATTAATTCATGGTCAAAATCTCCCACAACATTGTCCGATGTCTAACCTCCATTGTTGTCTGTCGTTGCAGTTTTCATCCTTTAGTCCTCTATCACTCATTGATTTTATGTCCTCAATCCATGTTTTCTTTGGTCTTTCTTTCTGCGCTCTCTAGGTGTCCATCCCGTTGTTTTCTTGGTAAGTCAGTCATGTCCTACTCTTTGCACATGTCCATACCAGATTAGTTGTTTTTCTTCAATGCAGTCGATGATTGTCTTTTGTACACCCATTTCTTCTTTCATCATTTCATTTCATATTTGCTCTAGCCTTGACGTTCTAGCAGCTCTCTCAAAGCATCCATTTCTGTAGCTTCTAACTTTCATTTTACCTGTTCTTTTATTCTACATGTTTCGGATCTGTACATCAACGTGCTTTTAATCATACTATTGTATATTTCTTTTCTTCCTTTCTTTTCCAATTTCTGTGCTCCATAGAATCCCATTCAATGATCTAATCATTTGTTTTGCTTTGTTTATTCTTTATTTTATTTCAGCATCAGTTCCTTCTTCATTAAAGTTTATTCCCAAGTATTTGTAGCTGTTGCATTTTTTTATACATTCATTGTTTTCTAAGATTAAATCTGTTGTTTCTTCTCTGACACACAGATACTCCATTTTTTCTATGTTCATCAGTAATCCCCATTTTCATACTCTTCCTTCAGTTTGCGTATCATATATTCCAGGTCTTCTTTTCCATTTGCACATATCACTTGGTCATCTGCAAACTGCAGGGTATACAAACATGTGTCATCGTCAGTTTCAATACCCATGCCTTTGCATTTTTTCTTCCAATGGGTTAGAGCTTTTGCAACGTCAGTTTTGAAAAGCATGGGAGATGCAGCAGCTGTGTCATAATCCCTTATTTACTCTGAACAGTCCTGATATTCTATTTCCCACTTTTATTGTAGGCGTCATATCGTTGTACTAGTTTTGCACAGCCCTAATGAGTGTACGGTTGATGTTGGTATCTTGAAGCACTTCCCATAGTTTTACGATAGGTATATTATCATTAGCTTCCTGTAGTCTATAAATATTATGTGAGTTGCTCAATTTATTTCTAATTTCTTTTCAATAACTTGTTTTAGACAAAACACTTTGTCTGTACAGGACCTACTTGCTCTAAAACCACACAGCTCTTCTTCTTCGTAGCCCTTATATTCGCTTTCTATCTTATCTCTTATAATTCTTCCGTATACTCTAATAATTGTACTTGTTATTGATATTCCACGATAGCTGTCTAGTTTGTTGCCTTTCTTGTATATTGGTATAATATAGGCTGTTGTCCATTCCTGTGGTGTATTTTTACTGTTGATGTATTTTGTAAAGATGTATGCTATTGATTCGTATAAGGCTTCTGTCCCATTTTTTTAGAAGTTCTGCATTTATACCACCAGGACCTGGGGATTTTCCATTTTTGAGTAGTTTTATAGCGTTCTTCACTGTTGTTGCATCTATTTGCACTACTTCTTCTTCTATTTGAATATCAGCTTGTTCATCTGAGCGTTTTCTATACTCAGGTCTATGTTCTGTTAGTAAGGTTGTAAAATGTTAGTATAAGCTACAGTGGGCTATTTAATTTCTCGATAGTTTTTCCTGTATTTATGAACTACCAGGCTTCACTACACTTTCTTCCACCAATGTAAGTGTCTATTTCTCTACATTTTTTATCCCACATTTATCTTTTTCTTTTCACGATCCTGGATTTTGTTTCCCGTTTTTTCTTTCAAGTTTTCATAATCTTCTTCACTTTTAGTGTTCAACCAGTTTCTAGTATAGTCTTCTTTTTTCATTTACCACCTTTTGTAATTCTAAATTCCACCAGAGATTTCTTGCTCCTGGGTGTCTGCCGTGTGCCTAGGGCATCTTTGCTGCTTTCTTTATACAGTAGAGTCTCGGTTATCTGCCCTTCGATTATCCACCGTTCCGTGTTATCCGCCGCCCAAGCGGCATAAAAAAACGTAAACATAAAAAATATTTTCTTTAATTACTGCAACGAAAATAGTGTGCCAATAGTTTGCGGGCGTGAGTGTACGTGCTCCCTTTGTGATTGCTCCTGACTGTACCGCAGGAATTTGGCCTACTGCCCATCGCCTATTATAGCCTAGCTGTGACTTATGTGTCATTCACCCCACCCCACCCTCAACATCCAACGCTATCGCTCACATGCTCATCACTTAGTAGACTGCAGTTTCTTGTTGTGTGCTGTAGTGAGCAGTGAGACTATTTTTACGCGATGTGTCCGTGAGTGACTAGTGCAGTTTTGGTGAAAGTGTCGTAGTATAGTCTTGTTAATAGTGTTGTGATTATGGCTACGAAAAGGAAGAAAATTGTTTTATCAATAAAAGACAAGCTTGAGGCATTAAAAAGACTGGTTAAAGGGGAAACGCTGCAGAAGGTGGCTGACCACTACGGCGTCAGTCATCGCACAGTTGGAGATTGTATAACCTCTTCTTTAGAGTTATAACGGAGGGAACCCAAAATAATTGGTTCTGCCAATTATTTCAGGCTGCCTTATTAGAGACGAGCCGAAATTTAAATCAGAACAACACACAGTAAGACATACAAGGAAATAGGGAAGGTGAAACTGTTGATTTATATACTCAGTATATGTGTGTAACAAGAAGACTTGCTTTATTAAACATTTGAAATATAACATTTACTCCAAAGAACAGATCCCATGACGTTATTAATTAAATTATTAAAATTAATTGAATTGCTTTATTTAGACTACAGGATCACAACAGATTTATCTAGCTATACTCCCGGATCCGGGTAACCATTGATATTTAGTCTCTAATCTTTTAATTATATTCAATTCAAAACTTTATCTTGCAAGACTTTTTACCTTTTTGCTTCTTTATATATTCCATTAGAAGAATGGTATTAATAATACTACGTTACGTTAATATCTAAATTGTTACAATTGAATGATATTGAATAGTTACAATTAAATTCTCAAATTTAAGTTTTTATATTCTTATAAAATCAATCGTCTCTGTAAGTCTCTTAAATAGAGTATTGTGTTACAAAAACTATTATCATTATTCCTTGATAGACGTGCTATCGAGTCACCTCTATTTTGGGATGTAGTAATCTCCTCCATGTGGTTCCGTCTTGGGAGTCCTAAAACGTAGTCCTCGTCTTGGTCTGGTCTCTGTTGTTCATGGCTTAATACGTCTGCAGGATAGGTAGAGTCTTCTACACAGATACTCGTTGATTCTCAGATGTCTCGAACTGCATCATCGGTATGGTATACTAGAGTTGTAATTCAGATGGTGCATGACCACAGGTGAGAAGTTGAAAAGATTCGTCCATCGGTGAAGATTGCAGTCATCGTTGTTTTTAACACTTGTCGTTTGTAGTTACATCTTTCTTCTTGTTACAAAGTTTTTTGAAATGTTCTTTTTGTTAACGTTACATGTTACACTTTTTGTAACACTTAGTAAAATACAAAATAATAATTAATTAATCCACACTAACAATAAATTGCATAACTTTTGAACAGAGCATTTTGCTCGTGCGTCTGCACTGCTGGGAGTCGTCATGGCGAGAGCCGTATTTTTCCTCCGCTACCCTTGTACATGACAAAAGAGAGTGGGGTGTTTATTCCGCGAGCATATATAGTTCCTGTTTCTCTTTGAATAAACTTTTTTATTTATACAAACTATCGCTAGATAAAAATACATCATTTAAATTAATTGTTTTAGTTACTACCTGTGTCTACAGATACTTTAATTATTAACATTAGTTTACTCTATTATTTTTAATTACCGTAGACTCGGAAAACATGTCGAGTCCGGTATCAACAGGTAGGCGCTTGATAGCAAGCAAAGGGTTAAATACGAACATAATAATTATTTACAATATGCCTTTTCTTTATGGATACTTTGCCCTTATTAATTACTTCTTACATTCACATTTAGTACCTACATGTTTTTATTATTATTATTATTGTGAGATTTAAATGGTTAATAGTACGCAACCTTAATTAATTAAAAATTTTTTTTTTATTTTGTAATTGTCACAATTTAAATCGTCACAATTGGAAGAAGAGACGATTAGAATTAGAAAAATGGTGTTCCTCACGAGTTACTGAGACTGCTTTTAAAGATAGAAAAACTATGAAAAATAGTGATTATGAAAAAGTTAGCGAAGCATTGTACTTTTGGTTTACACAGTTCAGGGAGAAAGGGGTGCCTATTTCGGGACCTATCTTAAAAGAAAAGGCGTTGCAGTTTCAAAAAGAATTTAACGAAGTTGATGCAGATTTTACAGCAAGCGTTGGCTGGCTTGATAGATGGAAAAAGCGTTATGGAATCCGTCAGTTGAATATTTGCGGCGAGAAACTGTCATCAAACTTTCAAGAAATGGAGCAGTTTAAGAAAAAATTTCAAGACTTTGTTGAAACTGAAAGCTTAACAGGAGATCAAGTATTTAATTGTGATGAAACAGGCCTTAATTTCAAAATGTTACCGAGTAAGAGCCTTGCAGCTAGAACTGAAGCTGCAGCCCCTGGCTATAAACATAGTAAAGAGAGAGTGACTATTTTAGCATGCAGTAATGCCACAGCAAACCATAAAATGGACCTGGTAATGATTGGAAAGTCCAAAAACCCTAAGGCTTTTAAAACCATTTCAAAACACGCTCTTCCAGTAAAATATTTCAATCAAAAAAGTGCATGGATGACTAGTGAAATTTTTAAGGAATGGTTTTTTAAAGAGTTTGTTCCTTCTACAGAGTAGTTTTTAAAAGACAACAACCTACCCAGAAAAGCAGTTTTACTGCTAGACAATGCCCCAACTCACCCTGATCCAGACGAACTTAGAGATGGGGACATAAAGGCTATGTTTTTTCTACCAAATGTGACTGCCATTTGTCAGCCTATGGACCAGGGTGTTTTGGAAACACTTAAACGAAACTATCGAAGAAAGCTTCTGTCAACAGTCATACAAGAAATTGAAAATGGGCAAAACTTGATTAAGAAGTTGAAAAGTATAAATTTGAAGGATGTCGCTTATTGGGTCACAAGGGCCTGGGCCGACGTCGGGGCACAAACAATTGTGAAGTCGTGGCATAAGCTGTTGGGCGAGGACGAAAATATGGCTGAAAGCATGCTGGATGAACTTCATGAAAGTATTTTGCCCTTGGTGCAACGTATCCCTGGATGTGAGGATGCATCGTTGGATGAAATAAGGAATTGGCTTTCAGGAGACGACCAATATGAAATAACTGACGAAGAAATTGTAACACTTGTTAATAGCGATGATGTTGTTGAAGATCAAGACTCTGAAACTGTTGAGCCCCAAAAGATCACACACAAAGAAGGGGTTAAAGCTCTTGAAGCAGCCATTCAGTACATTGAGCAGCAAGAGGAAGCCAGGGTTGTCGACATAATGATGCTCCAAAGATGGCGAGACTTGGCAGCAAAGAAGCAGGAATCATCAGGGAGGCAGTCGAAGATCACTAATTTTTTTCACTCATCATGAACTGAACTCTCACTTCCAACATTTCTGACAGTGTAAGTCAATTTTATTACGTACACATTAGTCTGATTCTATATTTATTTTTAGTAAATTTTTCTTGTTAAAATTTACTGAATTCTTAAACTTGAAGCATGAAGTACTAAAGTAGGTGTAATTGTTTTCTCTTTTTTTTGTAAGTGTATAACTTTAATATTGTTGCTTGTTCTCTAAAATGTTTTACTATAATTTTGTAATATAATTGTACAGTACTGTATTGTTTTCTCTATTGATTTGTTGTAAAACGTGATGGTTATTAATTACATTTACAAAATTACAACATAATTTTATGATAAATTTGCGTTTTATTTAACTCTCCCTATTATCCGCCATTCCAGCTTATCCGCCCTTCCGCCAGCCCGTTTATGGCGGATAACCGGGACTCTACTGTACTGTATATAATATTTTCATACACCTTGCTTGCTGTTCTGTTTTCAGTTTTAGGGTAACTACCTAATCTTCTTTGATATAGGTATTTATTACTTCTTGGATTTCGTTGTCCATGACGTGCCCGTTACTTAACTAAATATCACTATTGCATTAATGACTCGGAACATTAGGTTTTTTACAAGTAAAAGCATAAAGTTTTACCTTGCAGCCTGAACCGGTTTTCTCCTTTAAAAGGCTTCTTCAGAGGCTGCCACTGGTAGCGTTGTCCGTCTTGTTGTGGGTGACGGAATTGAATTTCGAAAGATCGATGCTGTATGTGTGGGGTGAGATATGTTCGAATAATGCGTGCAATTTGAATTGTGTCTGTTCGTTTAGGATGCCGTTTTTATTTGTTTTTGTGTGTTTGTGTATTTCCAATTATTCTAGAGTGTCTAGTTTTCGGCCTTTTGTGTGTACGTGTATAGAATGTTCATGTTATTGTCAATGTTTTTATATGTGTGGTTTGCTTCAATGAGGTGATTTGCAAAGGTGGATTCTGTAGTAGTATGAACACACAAAGGCACTCCACTCCACTAGTGTTCCGAGTCGTTAATGCAATAGTGATATTTATTACTCTCATACTGTAACTCCGTCAGATATTCAAATGGAATATTTTTAACAATTTAGAGATACTTCAGACTTGGCACCAAGTGACTTTCATCTTTTTAGGCAACAGAAATTCATAAATGATGATGAACTCGTAAGTGCTTTGGAGGGATGGTTAAAACACAGGTGGGAAACTTTTTTGATGAGGGTAGAAAGAGGCTTGTCCCATGGTATTACAAGTGCTTATATAATGGTGACAACTACATGGAAAAAACGAATTAGGGTCAAATGCAACATACTCTAGTGGTACAATTTAATTATGTTTAATAATGTTTAAATTTAATTAAAACATTCTTTTTATTAGCCTACTGGACCTTATGTTCCTAATGGCTCTCATGTTAAGGAATGCCAAAGTACTTGCCAGTAATACTTTATGATTTGTAAAGTGGTATGACCTTTTGTAATTTTGTTATTGCTGTTTTGGCTATGTAATCTTCTTATATGATATTACTACTTGTGCCATAAAATTACTTGATTTTATCAAATTCTTTAGTCCCAGGTCGTATCCATATCCTGGATCAGAAGGCTAATGCTTTCTTTAGTGTTTATTTATTTATTTTTTTTATTAATCTAATTCGTATTAATTTCTAATAATAATGAGAAGTTGTACTTTGTATTGTTTAATTTTAATAAATGGCTTTAGAATTCAATTTCAGATTGTTTTATTCTCATGTTAGCTCTTTAAATTCAAAAGTTTCAAATACAACAAACTACGCGTACATGTATACTTCTTACATTTTATTGTGATACAGTTGCCTGAGCGGTTGCTGAAACAAAAATAATTCCGAAAAGAGGCACTGTCTGAAATGTTTGGAGAAATGTACTGTAGGAAACCCACCCACATGGAATTTTGAATGTAGTAGTTAATAAGTAATAGTTGTAGATTTTTGGGTTTCATGTAATAAAGAAGTAGGTTTCTATTGAAATGTGCCATGTCAAATAATATTCATATTATTGACATATCAAAAATATTAATATTGATGTTATAGAAATTTGACAGACTAGGTATTTATATAAGGTTTGTTTAGTTAATCACTAAAACTAGTGATTAGTTAATCATTGATAATCAGTGGACTGATATTGTTGTTAAAGTTAAGAACAATCCGACCATCATTAATGATATAATAATCATATTGTAATAACTAACAATATGTGCTCATCTTGTGCTTTTTTTCTGATGTGGAAAGTTGCATAAAATGACCACAGATTGTTAGCGATTGAAATGGGATTATATTAACCATGGAAGGTATCGAAAACAGTGTACTGTATAATGTTTTGTTTAGTTAGTTAAAATCAGCATATAATACAGTTACAACAGCCAAAACGTTATAATTGACTAGAGAGTGAATAGCTGTGGGTATCAATTTTAGTGAAATAATTTTTTTTAATTACAATTTAGATCATATTGGATTCATTTTAATACATTTTGGTTTTCATTTAATTTTGAAATATTGCTTCTGTGTTCATGGTTCTAGTCCTTGATTTTGATATAAGTTGTGGATATTAGAAAACAACTACAATTTCATTTAAAAATTAAAATTCAGCTTCAGTTAATAATTTATGGACAGTGTTTACAAACAAACCAAAATAATAAAATTATTGGAATTTGTTTTCAATTACGTGTCCATTGATTAACTAAATATAAGTATATCATCACCAACTCGGAACACAAAGTTTTTTATTGGTAAAAATGTAAAAGTTTTACCTTTTAGCCTGAACCAGTTTTCACTTATACGCTTCGTTAAAGGCAGCATCTGACGAAGCTTATAATAAGTGAAAGCTGGTTCAGGCTAAAAGGTAAAACTTTTACATTTTTAACAATAAAAAACTTTGTGTTCTGAGTCAGTAGTGATATACTTATATTTAATAAAATTATATTCTAATGGTTCCAGAGATCTGATTCACCAGATGAAGGTATGGGGGATGAAGAAGATGAGGAGGAAATTGGTGGTGGTATGGAAGAACACAGCATAAATCCGAATGAGAGACAAACACCAGCTTCTCCTAACCATAGTCATCAGGTTGTTAAGGGTAAGTCCTGGTACTGAAGTAAAATCTTCAATTTGAACATTGATGGTTTTTTAAAGTCAGAAACACAGTAATCTTTTAGTTAAAGCAAATTTTATTATCAAAGTCATTGCCGTGTGCTCTATACTATATGATATACCATCCTATTGGGTACATGTGCATTAAATTGGTAATTTAGATTTTGGATCTTACGTATACAAAATTTAACATTGTAAAAGGATATGTATCTTAAAAGAAATTACTAATCATTGTAACAGGACATATAAGCCCGCCTAAGAATATTTTTGGAAACAAAAAAAATAATAATGGTAAATTTTACTTGTGAACAAGAAACGTAGTATGCAATGTGAGTGAATTTGTGTCAAGGTCAACTCCAGAATGCAAGAAGAACAGTTATTTTTAGCCACATGACCTGTAACCTATGTAATCAAGTCACGCCATATGACGTCAGTGACGAACCTTTAAAAATACGTCACTTGGAATGCAGGGCGATGCCAACCAACTGCATTGAGAACAAAGGCAGTCGGCAAATAACATCTAACTACAACGGACGCGAGCCGTTCGCTCGCCCGCCGGCTAAACAGTTTCAGTTGCCCGCGTTCTAAAAATGTGATTTAAAATCAAAATTATTTACATATAAATAATGTAAATAGACAGTGTTGTGACAAAAAATGTAGTAACGGTTTCGGCAATAAGAACAGTGCAAAACGAAAGGTGCGAGATGACAGTAAAGAAGGGACAACTCCAGATCAACTTTTCGAACAGCTAAGTAGTCTGCGGAGTACTACCATATATTTGAAATCAAATATTAAAAATTATTAAAATACTCTGAATCAGTAAAAATGAGATCTCAAGGGCACGGGGTGTATGAGAGTGGATGAATGTTGTATGTAATATTCTAGAAGAGCTGGTTTGTGTTCAATGAAATAGATTTTATGTTTTTCAGTATCTCTATTTTACTCTAAGTGTAAAATCATGCATAATAAATATTGTTATCGTATATCTAAAAAGTTACATCAGAATTAGAAGAGGGAAAAATGGATATAAAAGTTTTTTGTAGATGATGGGAGTCGAATTACTTTGTAGTAATGACTTGGTTTTGTAGTAAAAAATGAGTTGGAGTATATGTATAATAAACGAGATCATAAGATATATACCAATATTAAATCTATTTTATTGAAATAACCATTTCTGTTCTTCCGTTCGCCTGACCGAACCCGGGGAATTGGTAAGTAAAAGTTTAGACCTTATAGTTGGTAACAAGAAAAAATGGCGTCCGAAATCTGGACGAAAAAACAAGTGAAGTTAAAATGTGGGGAAAAAGAATATTACAGTGTTAAATTATAATTAAATTAAAGAATATTATAGTGTCGCTATCCGAACAGGGACTTCAACATAAAATTTTTTAATTTTATGTAGAAGTAGGCCTACTTGGGAGAACAGAATGGTTGTTTAAGGTAACTAAAAAATGTGTAAACGTAAGTAGTAAGGTTATAATATGATCTGTTTGTATGTACTATAAGAGTTAGATAGTCAAAATGAATACGAATAAAGATAGTAACGAGAACGTCAGCTTCACTGACAGCAATAAAGAAAGTCAAGTAAATAATGAAGTAAGCGAGACCGAGTCAATGATTATGAGCGAAATAAACGCTGAATCAACACCTACGGTCAGTAAGGTAGTGAAAGTGTCGTTAGACGACTTGTTCAATTTTATGAAAGCTCAAGATGTTAAAAGCGAAAGTAGATTTGATGAAATAAAAAATAATTTCAATGAACAAACTAGTAAATTTGATGAAATAAGTAGAAAGTTTGATGAAGTAAATGGTAAATTTGATGTACAGAATAGTAGATTCAATGAAATAAATTGTAATTTTAACAAAATTAGAGACGAAATTAAACAACAAAATGTTAATATTAATAAAAGTTTAGAAGAAGTTGATGAACATTTTAGTGCTATTGTAAAACAATTACAAGATGAAGTAAACGAAAGTAGAAAGAGAAAGGAGGGGGTAGAAAATGGTACATATAATAAGGTAAGTGGTTGTAACAGTATCAAAAATAATGATGGTGATATGATAATGAATAATAATGAAGAAATAATTAACGAAATAAGTGATATTTATAAAAATGAATTAACAATTAATAGGGGTAAGATAGTTGAAAACAGGCATTATTTAAGGATGATACAGTAAAAATTAATAGTGGTGATGAAGTTTTAGTGGTAGTAGAATTTAATAATGGAGTGGTAGAGAGTGTTGATGAGTTAGAGAAAGAGTGGAAAAAAGAGTTTACAGGTAGAGGGGTTGCAGGGGGTAAATTTTTCCCGAGGTGTTGTTGGGCGTGAAGAAAAGGCTTCACGAGTGTATTTGGTAGATGAAAGATCTACAAATAATTGTCCCTTGAATTTTAGTGGTGTTCCTGGAAAAGCCAGGAGCTGTTTTAATGTAGTAGTAGTAGTACCCTCTGCATGGGATGATAGAGAAAGTGTGAAATGGTGTTATGATGAGAGGTATTTAGAGAGAGAGTTGTATTTTGATGGGGAGATAGAGTTGTTTGAGGTTAGTAGAAGTTATAAAGAATTCAGAGAGAGAGTGAAGAATGAGAGAGTTGATGATATTGAGTACTTACCTTGTGACATAATTAGTGCAGCAAATTGATGATAAGGTTGATGATATGGAGTACTTACCTTGTGATGAAACTGGTATAGCAGCAGATGATAACAATGATAAAATTAGAATTTACCTAATTGTGACAAATCATACTAAGGGCGACTTGACTATACTCGATGGTGACAAGTTATATGATATAATAATATGGAATAATCCTGTTGATTATTATGGTATTGTGGAAAAGTATGAGAATTTAAATAGTCGTTATATTGATAGAGATAATACAATGTATTTCATAGAAAATGAATTGTGTAGACGTAAGACCAGATATTATTCGATGATGGTGGTTAAACATTTGGTGTTCATGAACATTTAATTATGTGAATAGGGGGTTCTGAAATGGACTGTATTAGGAAATGATTTGTGGTAAACAATAACGAATAATAATGTGAATTGTACATACTTTTGTATTGATGTCAAATGTATTTGTGTATTAGATTATGGTGTACTCTGTATTTTACGTAAACAATATATGTATGTAATAGGAATTGATTTAATAATAACAATAATAACATTTTTCAGACTAAATAAATAATGAGAGTAATTGTGAAATTTTATAATGTAATTAAAGTAACTTAGTGTTTTTAAAAACTGATTGAATTAAATAATTGGAGTTTAATTAATTAATTTAAAATATTGTACAGAGAAATTTTGGTGATGAATTTAAATGATTTTTCTGAGATTTAGATTTTATAATAAATAGTAAATGATTAAACATACAATGTGTTTAGATATTGTGTTATATTGTTATTATAAGGTAAGTTATGAATTTTCTAATGTAATTTTCAATGATTAACTTAATGTAAAATGTTGTAAAAGATGGACTTTGGGTGATGATTATTTCAAGAAGGCATTAAGTCAATCCGAGTTAATTTTAAATGGGTAGACAAAATAAGAATTTCTGGAGTAAAAGTAATATAGAAACGGAGTATTAGTAGGGACACAGTAGACAAGAGTGAATGTGTGTAGAGAGTAAATAGATGAGAGCAGGGTACATAAATTTTGTAGTGAGGATGGAGGTGTAAAGATTTAAAGAGGGCTGTGGAGTTACCTGGAAGAGCCAGAAACTGATAAGGGAATGAGCTGGTGGTGCGGGAACACACATCCTGTGTACAAAAAGGGGTATCCAGATGCTTTATTATAAGAGGATTAAAGTAGAGTTAGATAAATGGTTGGAGGAGTATTTTATTGAGAGATCAGTGTCACCGTATGCAAATCCGTTAGTGGTTGCTAGAAGGAAGAAGGTGAGTAAGGTTACATCTAAATGCCCGTTCAATAAATCAAATCATTATGAATGACTGATAATCACCCGAACAAATTAATGAAGAAAATGCTAAATAGAAATTCATAGTTGAAATGTAATAATAAAATATAACAAGTGAAAGAGTTAATAGAATTTGAAACTAAAGTAAAGTTGTAAGGTGTGTAAATTTTGGTCAGACTTAAATTTGAAATGTTTGTCTTGATGTAATAATAGCAATGTTAATTATGAGTGTATTATGTTTTATTATGTTGTATTATGTAAGTGTAGGAATCTTAAACATGTATAGTATGTTTTTTAAAACAGATTCCCCTCTTTCGGGTGGTCCCGGCCTTACCAGCCCAGACCGTGGTTTTGGATGACAATCAGCTGTGGGCAGGATTAATGTAAACTGACCATGGTTGGGTACCTATGAAATTGGTACAATTTAGAAATTAACCGGGGTTTTCATAAGGGGAATCCACATAGCTCTGGAACAGCGGATGCCACCGAATGGGGTGATAGAACCGTATTAAGGGCGTATGAATCATTATAGTAGGATTACTGGTGTCCTGGACATCAGTAATGCCAAATTTTATGTAACGCTGAAGCAAGAACGGTGTAAGCAGCGTTTGCACCCTAATAAAATTCAGTTCTTGTGGAGGCAAATGGGCGCTACAGTCCAACATCTTTAAGCAATAGAGTGTGTGGAAAGGAGCTGGCCGTTACAAGCCAGGGGCATAAATACAGCATTTATGCAACAAGGTAAGTGCCTTACACGGTTTACCCCTGAGGTGATTTACCTAATTGTAACTGGGTAAAGGGGGGATATTAGAAAATGATGAAGAAGGAGGTTACTAAACTGTTAGTAATGAATTATTGAGAATAAAAATGAGTTATTGAATATGAAATTGAATTATGTTGATGATGTAGAAGGCATAGTTGCTTTTATGATGTAATTATATGATTTGATGTTGTTTTAAGGAGTAATATGAAGATGTTTAACGATTGTTAAGTAAATAATTTGTTCTGATGTAGTTGATTTAAATGTGTTTTATTCTATATAAGAATTTTATTAATGAATTTAATTATTTTGAAAGGTGAATTATATAATGGAAGGTATTTGTAATGATGTAATGGGGAATGTTTATTTAAATTCTGACGGGAATCAGGGAAATATTTTCAATTTTGAAATGAGAATTAACAAGAGAATGTTGTTCAGAATGTTGGTATTGAAGTTTAGATGTTTCATGTCATGTTAAATATGTATTCATGTATATGTTAGAAGTTAAAAAAAAAAACCAGTGCTTCTTAACGCAAACCAGCACAGCTAAGGGGGAACCAGATCAGTTAGGGATATGGTATTATACAAGGCCACTATTTGATATTTTTTATTTGATGTTTCAGTGTCTGGTGATGCTGTGGCGGCGAGCCTGTGCTGGCCTGCACGTCAGAGCAGGAGCGTCAAGTGCCTGTCTGGCCTTGCGGCGTTGGGATCTCGAGAGAGAAGTCCAGTAAGGTCATTCAGGTGCGGTCACAGTCACTGGACCAGGGCATAAGTGGACCACGATTTTTTAATAAAACATAAAGCGGGTTGTGGCGACATGTCCTGGCTGATTCCTTTAGGAAGTATGAGAGTGTCAATGAGAGTTTTTATGCTTCGGCATAAAACCTCTCATTGAGGGGGTATTGTAATGGGACATATAGGCCCGCCTAAGAATATTTTGGGGAAACATAAAAAATAATAATGGTAAATTTTACTTGGGAACAAGAAACGTAATATGCAGTGTGAGTGAATTTGTGTCAAGGTCAACTCCAGAACGCAAGAAGAACAGTTATTTTTAGCCACATGACCTGTAACCTACGTAATCAGTTCACGCCATATGACGTCAGTGACGAACCTTTAAAAATACGTCACTTGGAATGCAGGGCAATGCCAACCAACTGCATTGAGAACAGAGGCAGTCTGCAAATTAACATCTAACTACAACGGACACGAGCCGTTCGCTCGCCCGCCGGCTAAACAGTTTCAGTCACCCGCGTTCTAAAAATGTGATTTAAAATCAAATTATTAAAATACTCTGAATCAGTAAAAATGAGATCTCAAGGGCACGGGGTGTATGAGAGTGGATGAATGTTGTATGTAATATTCTAGAAGCACTGGTTTGTGTTCTATGAAATAGATTTTATGTTTTTCAGTATCTCTATTTTACTCTAAGTGTAAAATCATACATAATAAATATTGTTATGGTATATCTAAAAAGTTACATCAGAATTAGAAGAGGGAAAAAGGGATAAAAGTTTTTTGTAGTTGATGGGAGTCAAATGACTTTGTAGTAATGACTTGGTTTGGTAGTAAAAAATGAGTTGGAGTATATGTATAATAAACGAGATCATAAGATATATACCAATATTAAATCTATTTTATTGAAATAACCATTCTGTTCTTCCGTTCGCCTGACCGAACCCGGGGAATTGGTAAGTAAAAAGTTTAGACCTTATAGTTGGTAACAAGAAAAAATGGCGTCCGAAATCTGGACGAAAAAACAAGTGAAGTTAAAATGTGGGGAAAAAGAATATTACAGTGTTAAATTATAATTAAATTAAAGAATATTGCATCATTATTAATGGTATTTAATGATTATAAGCTTCTGAACAGCTGTGGAGTTTTAGCTGTGGTTTCTGTTGAAATTATTAATATTATTATTATTATCATCAAGTATTAATAATTTTGTTTATAAACTCGTACAAGTGTAACTAGGCAGTATTAAGCTGATGCCTCTGAGGATTATGGTGGCATTATATTATAGTCAGTGTAAGTTATGTATGTTTATTAGTCTTCAGTTTTAGTATGATTACTATGGTAATTTTCCATGTTTCTGACCAATCAATCATTGCAAGAAGTACAAAACTTTCCACTTTCAACACAGTGGTAATGTGTGTGTGTGTGTGTGTGTGTGTGTAATGATCCTGGTATTATATGTGTAGTGTAGAACAGCCAGCAAATTGTTGCTTGAAAATTTTTTTATTATAGACACTGATATAGTATTGTTTGTTATTTCAGATGCTTCAAGAAAGGTGGCAATGGCTGTGATTGTAACAAGTAACCAGTCAGCTGATAGTGGAAATCAGTCTGAAGCGAACAATGAACAACCAGGTGTGAAAACATTTTATTTAATGCTTCTCTAGATGTACAATTATACAATAATAAATAACAAGAATTTAAACATTTTCTGTTATTGAGAAATGTTTGATGTTACTGCAGTGTTCTTTAACACATATGTTTCTAAAAGAAGATGCAACTTTATATTACATGTAACAGACAAGGCCATTTGGAAAGTAAGGTCCAGTATGCTCTTAAAAAAATATTTAACTAAACAAATATTTAATTGCTAGTGTATAATACACTTAACCCTAATACTATTATTATATAAGTGCTTAGATAATGGTACTATAAACCCTAAGTGCTTATATAATGTTGACAACTGCATTCTATAACAGTTGCCAACATTATATAACATTATGGCATTGGACAAGTTTGTTTACACCCTCTTCAAGGAAGTTTGCCACCTGTTGTTTTAACATTCCCTCTAAAGCACTTTTGAGTTCGTCATCGTTTATGAATTTCAGTGAAGACAAAAAATTTCAGCTGCATCAAAATATAAAAGTCACATGGTGCCACATCTGAACTATAAGGCGGGTCCCAATCAAAAAAAATTTCTGAAGAGTTAAACGTGTGTGGTCGCAGAGCTATGTGGTCATGTGTTGTCGTGAAGCAGGATGATGTCTGAGGACTACAGGCCACACAGGTGATCTGTATCATCAGATTTCTAGTGGTTCAAAATTGACTGTAGAATTTATTGTTGTAAAATGCTCCAAGAATTCCACAAGTAAGACACTTTGGTGGTCCCAGAAGACTGTAGCCACAATCTTCTTTCCAGCAAATGTTTGCTTGAATATATATATTACAACGCTCCCTTTCTTCTTACACAATTATCTAATATTTGTAATGTTAGATAAAATGTTACTTACCCGTGATATTACTTTACCTGGGCCCCAGAACAAATCCCAGATACAAATGACACGGTTTCAGCTTAGCTCAGCGCATGGAGACACTCTTTCTCAGGATTCGTTCAGTGATTGTGGTTTTCAAGGGGAATCGTTACAAATAACACTTTAAGCTTTTCTTGATTATTATATTTAATGTTTAATCAATGATTTTTAAACTTTAAATTGTTAATGTTAGGACTTAATTATACCCTAACCTTATAATTATTGAGTGAGTGTGGAAAGTAATGATTAAGACGCTCAAACAACCTATAGCTCTTATCTGGTTTAATTAAGAGATTTCTATCTCCCAAACCAATGCTAAAGAACAGGTCTGCAATAATTTGCACGTCCAATACTACACACCACTTTCCATTCAACACTCCTATACTATATTAAAGCTAATCTTATAGTTACAATACAATGTGTGCTTTTCTTAGTGTCTTTTTAAAATTGTTTATTGTTTTATTTATTTGTTTAGCGCTTATATCATTGATCAATGAATCTATTTCTTACTGTTTGATGCGTTGCCCGAAGATAGGAATCCGTAGAGGTCCTCCTTTCAGTGGTGTTGCACAGAAGAATGGGTTGATCATTGTTGTGGAAGATGCCCTGGCAATTACAGATGCGGTAGCCTTCTGTAGCACAGGTCCTTCACGGCTGATGGATTAATTAATTAACGGTTGTTTTACGCAGCAAGTGTTATTGAATGTTGTTAATTCATCTACACTGCGGACTACTTCTCGATGTAGAACTGAATTTGCACTGTTGTGTAATTTAAAAATGTCTGTATGTGAATTATACACGTCTAGTGTGTTTCAGTACCGAACGAAGAGTGATTCTACCCCTCGCTTTTAGCTGGCGTCTGTTTTAAATATGGGCTGCTGATTGGTTGTACAAATAAATCATGCGTTTTTCCAGTTTTGACAATCTCTAACAAGTCGCTCAAACACTCCGTGACAGGTTCCAAACGGCAGAGAAATTCTTGTCAAAATCGTACTTCCTGTATTTGCAAATCGATTGATTACAGGTATTTGCAAATGTGTTTCCGAAGAGCTGACCACAGAATATTGTTGCTTAGGTCTTTATCTGTGTGTGTGTGTGTGTGAAAACACCTTATTCTTACGTAGCATAATTCTCTCGTTATTCCTGTTGGTGTGCGTCATCTGTATAACTTCTTTATTTGTTAATTATATCTTTCATATAACGCTCAGATAGGACGCTATTATGAATCGTTATATATACCCCCACTCTGTATAAAAAAATTGATTATTTAAATCATTAATTTTTTTTAATGTACAGTTTTACACTGATTAAAAATTTTTGCACATTTACTTTAGCACTTTTTCCCGCACAAAACTTGCACTTATACAATGTTGCTTACATCTATTATCACGGAAAATTGCATTCTCAACAATTTTACGGGGACAAAGTCATATGGTACCCAGGGAGACATATAAATTTATAGAAAGCGGTGGTTTTCTTTAGAAGTAAGAAAACATTAAAATATGTAGTAAAGAGCGGTAGAAATTCAAAAGATGACCTTGTGTTGACGCCAGTAAGTCGGCTAAAAAAAATTACAAATTGTCGCGGGCGGGACGGACCGTCATAAAACTGTATTGTTTGCTAGGGTGTACGAAACATTTACCAGGATTGTAAAAGTTAAGTGCATCTAACAAAAGGAGCTATATTTTAGAAAGAGGCGTATGAAGTGAGATGGATAGTGACGCAAAGTTTTCCTACCACGTGTTCACGCGCATTTTGTGGACGAATAACGGATAGCGTCATTTTTTACGCGGGTTGTTTCGTTAAACAGATTGGGTAGTTTTGAATTTAGTGGTAAGTCAGACCAATAGGCGTGTAGTTTGTCGATATTGAGTGAGGGTAGTTTGTAGCGAAGTATAAAAATATGGAGTGTAAGAAGTTAGGGCAGTCAATGGAGAGATTACAGATATTAGACTCGTAATATTTATTTTAGTCTACGGGAAAATCACAACACTAAGAATCGTATTAGTTGTAATAATAATTTTTCAGTAAATTTAATAAGTATATTTCAATCGCCACGTAAGTCAATTACGGTAACGCGATAGAAATCTGTGGGGAAGTTAGCATCGTAAACACTTAATAAATGTTCATAAGAAGATCAACTTAAAATCGAGTAACATATCTAAGTTTTAATTAATACATCAACCGTTTAAAAGTCGAGTTACCTAGCGATTTAAATGTGTGAAAAGTCATGGTGCGGGACGGTCGATCAATAAGCAGTTATTAACCTGGTGTTAGACGCACTTGGCTTTGTTAATGAAATACTGTGTTTTTCTACAAGTGTATTAGTATACAGCACCTGTGTAATTATCACTAAGCAATTTGAGTGAATGGTGTAATACGTGTGAAACCAGTGTAATTAGTGCGACCTGACAAGGATAATTATTCAACGGATAACTTCTGATCACCAGGCCTGGAAACCACATCGCATCGCAGAGTAGCTCAACAGACACGTAAATAACAACAATGAACAATCATTTTATATTGCTTATTAATATCAAATATATGTCAATCTTGTTTTGGTGACTCAATCAGTCTAAGAATCCATTGCTAAGAAATAAACACTAATAAATTTGATAGTAAATGAATAAAGTACTGAATGATAAATTTGTAATATTTGAATGCAGCTGGTATTAAAAAATTTAATTAATAACAACTAAATTGTGTTTATTTATTACTGGTGCCCTGGGATAATTCTAAAGAGTCGGTACACGAAAGTAAGTGTGATATCTTATCGTTAAAATTTGATATGTGATAAATATTAATTTTGTCATTGAATAATTTAATTTGATAAACTCTTACTTTATACATGCTCGTAGGCCAAGTAGTATGCAAAGTAGTAACAAAATAGTAGTGATATAAGGCCTATATTTAAAAGTGTATTATATTCTGTCGCCCGGAACGTGGGACTATTGAGTCACTAATAGAATAGTAAAATAAGAATAAAATAGAATTAAGAATAACAATAATATAAGATATAGTTGTATGATTACGCGGAGTAAGAGTAGGAAAAACATAAACACACAGAACAACACGCACGTAGAAAACAATAACATGAATACAGAAACAACATCCCACGATAACGAAATGGACTTCGATATAAACAATCAGCTAGGAAATTCGCAGACGATCGCACACATTTCAATGGGGAATGAAGAGTCAGGGACGCTGGGACTGAACGAAGAAAATGCAGAAACACAACATATTACACAAGAAACACTAGTAGAGGTTAGAGAGAGACCAGTATATCAGACATTACCAGAGAAAAACAAAGACACCGATATATGTACAATACTCCAACAACTAGTACAACAAACACAACGAATTGAACAACAATCGAAAGAAACAAAAGAACAAATAAAAGAACTGGCGGAAAAAACAACACAACAGCTAACACAACAAGCGACACAACACAAACAACAAATGCAACAATTATCAGAGCAGATACACAAACAAAATATGGAACTAAGAAACAAAGTATTCACGCAACTCAATCAAGAAACAGCAAATAACCAAAAAGTTCTCCAGGAGTTTAGAGTAGATATTGATAATAAGATCAAAGAAAATTGCGATAAGATTAATACTGAAATTAGCGCCAATACAAAACAACAACTTAAAGAACTTGACGAAAAATACAATAATAATTTTGAAATAATTATTGAAACAGTAAGTGTAAACAATCAAAGATGTGCAGATAACACGGCAGCTATAAATGAATTAAAGGTCGAAAAACTGAAAGAGTTGGAAACTAAAATCGACAACAAGTCTGACGAGACACACCTTAAATTACAACAAATACAACAGGAAGTACGAACTAAACTAACGTCAATAAGCAATACACCATGTAATCGGAGCATGACAAACGAACAGGTGAAGGACATAAAATATAATGGCACGGGTGATTTCCCGATGGAATTTATTAAAGAATTGAATGAAATATTCAGAGAACATTATCAAGAGGCCGGAAACATCAAGTGGATAGCAAGACATCTTGAAGGAGAGGCAGCAGTGTGGTGGAGGTTAGTAAAAGATAACATTAACAATTTTGTTGATTTTACTGACGCATTTATTAATAAATATGTGAATGAAGTCGTTAAAGAAAAAGCAAGGAATCACAGTAAGTCAATTTCTGATAATCGCTTTCGTTCAGTTTATAATAGGCCAAGGCTTATAAGAAGATCTCGTTTAGATTCAAGTCACGGAAGACGATATCGCTCTCGATCTTTGTCAGAAGGTGGACGCAAACATTCTAGATCATGGACCAGATCTAATGAAAGGTACAGATCACCAGTTTGTAAAAGGTTCCCATCATATAGTGCTGATAACAGATACTCACGAGGAAGAGGCCGACGTAACAGCCATCCAGAGGAGAGAGATAGATCATGGAGAGGAGGTATATCTTTGTATGACTACAATGAAGAGAAGAGTGAAGGCAGAAACCAAGAGGAGAGAAGACACGACGACCAGGATGTATCAGAGGAAATTTTAATATACGACAATTAAAACCGTATTATGAGCAAAAACCCAATACTACACACATGAACACTGATACTACATAGATACTAAACAGATTGTAATAGCACACAATGTCTACATACAGTGGAACCCCTCAAATCCGAACTAATTGGGGCTGTAGCCTGTTCGGATTCGGAAAAGTTCGGATTAGCCAAAAAATCTGCATACATAGTACTCAACACTAGTTACGGTGTACGCGCCGCCTGGTAATGTTGCGTAGGGGTGAGACGAAGCCGCCGGAGGCTGCTGACCTTGACTGCCCGTGAATCACTGTTGCTGTCAGGCGGAAGTGCGCTAAAAATAGCCCAGTCCTACTACAATAGGTCTAGAAATCTTTGTATTCCAGTTAGTCCCTCTGGTGTTTGTCTGCTGTTACTATTTCCATCCAGTGTACGTAGTTTGTTCGAGTTTTCGTTTAAGGTTTATTGTTTTTGCATTTGAAGTGAGCAGTGTGGATCGGGTTTTTTAGTTTTCTTAAATTATGGCAAGCAAACGAAAACATAGTTCTTGTACTTTAAAAGAAAAACTCGAAGTGTTAATGCGACTAGACAAAGGGGAAAGTTTGACGAAGTTGGCTGTTGAATTTGGTGTTGGTAAGGCAACAATCAGTGATTGGAAAAAGAATCGTGCGAAAATTGAACAGTTTTGCAGTGCAACAATTGAAAAAACTTTGAAACAAATCCATCACGCAAAAGTTTCTGTAAATGAAGAAATTGACGAAGCAGTGTTTTTGTGGTTTACACAAGAGAGGCAGAAAGGAGTTCCTATTAGTGGTCCATTAATTCAAGAAAAGGCATTGCGGCTGAACAAACTAATGAACGGAGATTTGGCATTTACTGCTAGCAATGGGTGGTTGGATCGATGGAAGAGAAGGCATGGAATCAGACAACTGACGATAAGCGGAGAGAAGTTATCAGCTGATAATACTGCTGCAAAAAAATATTTAGATGAATTCGCCGATTTGATTTCGTCGGAAAATTACTCGCCCCAGCAAGTGTATAATGCGGACGAGACTGGATTGAATTTTAAAGCACTTCCCACTAAAAGTCTTGCTTCTAAAGAGGAATCTTCTGCACCAGGCTTTAAAATGAACAAACAGCGTCTCACAGTTTTGGCCTGCAGTAACGCCGCGGGAACAAACAAGCTACCATTAATGGTGATTGGAAAATCTGCCAAGCCACGAGCCCTTAAAAATATGAACATGAATTCTCTCCCTGTTTATTACAGAAATCAGACTAAGGCATGGATGACTGGTAATCTTTTTAAGGAGTGGTTTGAAAAGAAATTTGTTCCTTCGGTAACAAGATTTAATGAAGAAAATGGACTGCCACCTCGAGCTCTACTTTTGATAGACAACGCTCCGTCACATCCTTCAGACATGCAGTTGGTGTGGAGAGACATAAAAGCAATTTTTCTACCACCTAACGTGACATCGCTGCTGCAGCCTATGGATCAAGGTGTGCTACAGAACATAAAACTAAGCTACAGAAAAATGCTTCTGCAAACTCTTATTGAAGAAGATTGTTCTCTTTCTATTCTTGAGAAGCTAAAGAAGATAACAATAAAAGATGTGATTTACTGGGTTGCAGAATCCTGGAACAATACCAGTAAAAATTTACTGCAGAGATCTTGGACGAAGCTTTGGCCCAGCCTCGAATTTGTGGAAACACCACTTACAACACGAGATGATGAAATTGAGCTCCTTCATCTCTTTCAAAAAGTACCAGGATGTGAGGATGCTGAAAAAGGTTGTCTGGAGGAGTGGGCAGCACTAGATGACAATGAAGAATGCACCGAGCATGACATAGTGTCTGTGGTCCAGGATCAACATGACAATGTATCAGGTAGCGATAGCGAGGGAGAAGATGCCTCAACAAACGTGACTCATTCTGACGCTGCCGTCGCTCTTGACATCGCGTTGCGCTACGTAGAACAACACGCAGCTGCTACACCCAGTGATGTCATGTTTATGCGACGCTGGCGCAACATCGCATCCTCGGGAAGGTTTATGTCACTTCGCCAGATGAAGATCACTGATTTTAAGTGAAAAAATGTAGTGTAGTGTTTGTGTGTGTTTCTTTTGTGTTTTTCCTTGGCCATTCAGCTCTGATGTTAATGAAATGTTGTATGACGTTGTTGTTTTTATACAGTGTTAATTCCAATATTTTTTACATTTCGATCCTGTTTTACATAAGTACCAATACTTGTACATACTGTATTAATTTTTCAATGATTCTTTACGTAAAATTAGGTTACATATGATAGTTTTATGTAATAATAAATGTGTTTCTTATGTCTTTATGTGTTTTTTTCAAATGTTGTTTTTCTTCAAAATCATGTTCGGATTTCCCGGGATTTCGGATTTGAGGGGTTCTACTGTATGTAATAATTGTAAGATTCGAATACTGTTGTAATAAATAAGATAATCATTGTTAATTACTAAATTATATAAGAATTCCAGAAGCTAGTAGCGTAGTTATTATGAATGTACTACATTGTGAGAGTAAGTTAAGGGAAGTAGAACGTAAACAGATGTTAGGGCGAAATGTCATTGTAACATATGTTGAGATGAAAGGGAGAGTAGAGCAGAATATTTTAAAAGTAGTTGTTTGACCAGTTTGTCAAGGGTGGGACGGAGAGTCTGTTTGTAAACAAACCTTGAAATGCCGTTGACACTTAGGGTATAACAACAGATCGTAAACTAACTAATATTACCATGTTTTGTTAAATAAATTAAAAGTAATTAATATAATGCAATGTATAAACAAATCTAGATTATAGCAAAGGTTAAACAAATTATTGTTAATAATATAAAATTGTAGCAGGGGATTAGGGACGCATCATTAGAATCAATCCCAAATTCTATTAAAAATTTGATATAATTCTATCGGGGGACGATATCACGGAAAATTGCATTCTCAACAATTTTACGGGGACAAAGTCATATGGTACCCAGGGAGACATATAAATTTATAGAAAGCGGTGGTTTTCTTTAGAAGTAAGAAAACATTAAAATATGTAGTAAAGAGCGGTAGAAATTCAAAAGATGACCTTGCGTTGACGCCAGTAAGTCGGCTAAAAAAAATTACAAATTGTCGCGGGCGGGATGGACCATCATAAAACTGTATTGTTTGCTAGGGTGTACAAAACATTTACCAGGATTGTAAAAGTTAAGTGCATCTAACAAAAGGAGCTATATTTTAGAAAGAGGCGTATGAAGTGAGATGGATAGTGACGCGAAGTTTTCCTACCACGTGTTCACACGCATTTTGTGGACGAATAACGGATAGCGTCATTTTTTACGCGGGTTGTTTCGTTAAACAGATTGGGTAGTTTTGAATTTAGCGGTAAGTCAGACCAATAGGCGTGTAGTTTGTCGATATTGAGTGAGGGTAGTTTGTAGCGAAGTATAAAAATACGGAGTGTAAGAAGTTAGGGCAGTCAACGGAGAGATTACAGATATTAGACTCGTAATATTTATTTTAGTCTACGGGAAAATCACAACACTAAGAACCGTATTAGTTGTAATAATAATTTTTCAGTAAATTTAATAAGTATTTTTCATATAATAGATATTTACCATATATCCGTCGTGCGACTTCGTTTTTCTTGTCTTATGACGCGTTTCGGCAATGAATTGCCATCTTCAGAAATCTTAATCACTCATTAGAGATCGTTAAAAAATTAAAAACACCAAAATCATTACAGTAAAAGTGCACTTTTACGACAGTGGAAAATCACATACGCGAACATGAAATTTTATGTTTCTCGCGTGGACATTATCGATCGACTGATTCACTGTTTATATAGCCACTGATAAACCTGTTCCCGTGTGTACTGTGACTTTCTATTTACCGGCGCCCGTGTGCAAGTATTGCCGTGTCGTACAATATGTTATGTGAAAATGTAAGTTTATCATTCAAGACATAATCACTGTTGATTTTGACGGCTTTATATATTTCATATTCCTCAAGCGCGTCCATGTATTTTCCTTTCCTGCAGCAATGCAAGGGCTGGAAATTTGTCTCAAAATCACTGTAGTTATGATTACATAGTATCAGATGTCTGGCAAAATTAGATGTTGTTTTATGTAATTCCCTTCTGGGAAGATGTTCGTTATATCTTTCTTCAAACGGTCTGCCTGTTTGGCCTATGTAGAACATATCGCATGAGCTGCAATTCATCTTGTATACGCTGGTTCTTTTTCTTTCTGGTATACTGTTCTTCCGGCTAAGAAGTCTCTGAATGCTGTTATTTGTACAGAAAGTTACAATTACATGGTGTTTCTTGAGTTCGTTAACTAAAATATTTGGTAAAATATTTGTGTAATCTGCAGATATGTATTTATTAACCGGAAGTGTGTTATCATTGTTCGACTTTTTTAATTTCTTCTCTTTGTGTTTACTTATTAATTTATCCACTAATGAACTTTTATATCCGTTAGCCGCTGCTATGTGCTTGATGGTATTAACCTCTTCATTGTAGTCTTTTTCACTTAACGGTATAGTTAGCAATCTATGCACAAAACTATTATAAGCTGCCATTTTATGCGAGGTGGGATGATATGAATCGGCATGAATTGTGATGTCCGTTGTTGTGGCCTTTCTATAGATTTTAAATTGAAGTTTTCCTTCGTTTTTTAAAATGGTTAAATCTAAGAAATTTAATTAATTTTCTTCTTCTATTTCAGATGTGAATTTAATCTTATGGTGTATGCTGTTTATGTGACTATTTAAGTTTTGTATTTGTCTTTTTGTTCCATTAAATATCATAAACGTATCATCGACGTATCTACAGTAAAAAATTATTTTATTCTTGTATAATTTATTAGATATTACGTTTATATTCACATAATAATTTAAATATATATCAGCTAATAGTCCTGACAGTGGCGAACCCATAGCCAGACCGTCATCTTGTGTAAAAAACCCGTTGTCAAATGTGAAGTAATTTTGTTCTAAGACGACTGTAAGTAGTTTTATAAGTTCGTTGATTTTTTGCATGCTAAGTTGAGCTACTTCCTTTAAATTGTTATTTACAATTTCTATAGTTTCCCTCATGGGGATATTAGTGTACAAATTAGTTACGTCTAACGATACCAATTTATATTGTGGTAGTATTTCTATCTTTTTAAGTTTTTCAACAAACTCATAACTGTTCTTTATACTGTAATTATTTGCTATCCTGATATTATTTTTAATTAAAGTCTCTAACAATTTAGCAGCTTTGTATCCGGGAGCTGTGGTGTAGTTTATTACTGGTCTGATTGGTGCACCTTCCTTGTGTATTTTAGGTAGTCCTGTGAATTTTGGTGCCGTGGCATTAATTGGTTTTAAATATCTGCGTGTTTTCTCATCTAACAAAAAATTACATTGATTAATGGTGTTATTCAAAGTTTTTACATAAGCCTTTGCTGGGGTAAAGTACCCCAGAAGGGAATTACATAAAACAACATCTAATTTTGCCAGACACCTGATACTATGTAATCATAACTACAGTGATTTTGAGACAAATTTCCAGCCCTTGCATTGCTGCAGGAAAGGAAAATACATGGATGCGCTTGAGTTAAGTTAAACTTAGTGTTCCGAGTCGTCAATATTATAGTGATATTTATTTCCGGACATTCAGGATAATCGTTTCTACCTACTTCTTGCTCCTCTTTTAACAAGAACTCCCTATCGCTCACTTGTTTTATATTATTAGCTACGTTCTTCTTACCTGTTTTCTTTTGTGATTTCACTGCAGGTAATGGTAGGTTTAGATTTGTTTCTTTTCTACCTGCAGTGGCTTCCCATTTCCCGTATTCATTTTACTAGTCGATGGTTGCTACTCGGTAGAGGATATATTTGTTTTACACACTTTATACCCTTTATTAGGTTTGCTCTCTACACTTCTACTTCTACCTTTATCCTTCACTTCCTGTCTATTTTGTGGTTTGTTACCCGGATATGGGGTAAACCTTTTTTCTTTCATACGTTCATTATCTCTCCTCTTATTTGAGTAGAACGTTGGTTCTTGCTGATCGCCTCTAGAGTAGTTACTCAGCTGATTACTTACCGCTGTAGGTCCCTCTCTAAATCTAGACAATCATCTACGACCATAATGAACTTCTCTAAAGTATCCACTCCTCTAGTAGTGGTTGCTACTCTAGTGCGTTCTGAGAAATGACGCGCTAGCTTATATACTAGGTCTCTCTCTTCTATTAGTGGTGTTAGATGTTTAACTTGTGCCATTACATTTAGCACATAATTGGTAGTTGTCATATTCATTGACGGATGATACTTACCAAATTCTAGATGATCGCGTACCCTTCTTTTTGTATCTGAACATTCCAGTACTGAGCTAGAAATTTTTCTCTAAAGTCTGAGTAGGTTTGGACTCTGTCTGAGATGACTTTCCACCATGTACCTGCCCAAATCTTGAGAAATCGGCCTAACATGTCCTTCTTATCCTCGTCGTCCATCAGTGGATTTACACGAGTTACATACACTTCAAACAGCTTTAGGAATTCCACAGGATTCTCATGTGGGTTACTTGAAAATGCAAGGTTTTCCGGTTCTTCCTTATAGCCGCCACACCTCACTACTTTGGTTTGCTGTGACTTCATTGCTTTAGTCAGATCATCCCGCATTACCTTTAACTGTTGTTCCACCTTTTTATGTACTTCGTCGCTGTTAGCCTTACTCTCTACCTGTTTCTTAACTTCATTAATATTTACACCCAGTTGGGTACACTCTTCCTTAGTATTTTGGATTTCTTCTTTATTTAGAAGTGTTTGTGTTTTTAGTTCAGCTGTTACTTCACTGAATTGTTGATTAATGAAGGTTACTTTCTGTTCTAACCTTTCATGCAATTCATTTCTAAATTTATTTAGCTTTTCATCTTGACGGCGAAAATTAGTGTTTACTTGTTTTCTAAATTCTTCTAATGTAGTTTTAACCTCTTCGGTATGCTTATCAAATCTATTATTACTCTCATCTATTTTACCCGCTAAGTTAATAGCTAAATTTGCTATTTCCTCATCTATTTTAAATGTAGCCTCTTTACTACTTTGTTCTATTTGGCTAGACAAATTTTCATTTATTTGTTTCATTTCGCTAGACAAATATTTATTAGTTTGCTCAATTTTATTATTAACATCTGTTATTAATTTTTGATTACTTTCTTCTATACTTTTATTATTTTCCTCAATTTTACTTTCTATTTTTTCAATCTTATTATTTAATTGACTATTAGTACTTTCGATTTTATTAGATAATTGACTACTTGTACTATCAATTTTACTATTTGTATTTTCGATTTTATTATTAGTTTCATCCATTTTAGTGGTCAACTGCTTAAACATTTGCTCAATTGCTGCCATATCTACTGCTGATGATTTAGCCATTTCTACTATTTATTTTTAACAAATAAATTTAACAATTGTTTAATAGTTATTTGTAACCTTGAATTCCACTTTCTTCTAATTTATTTATACTACAATTTAACTAATCACTTGGGTAAAAGCAACGCCAAATTATCTAACTTTATTTATATTATTTTGTGTTTAATCGGGCCCATTAGTTGCGGCGACAAATCTATACAACGCTCCCTTTCTTCTTACACAATTATCTAATATTTGTAATGTTAGATAAAATGTTACTTACCCATGATATTACTTTACCTGGGCCCCAGAACAAATCCCAGATACAAATGACACGGTTTCAGCTTAGGTCAGCGCATGGAGACTACTCTTTCTCAGGATTCGTTCAGTGATTGTGGTTTTCAAGGGGAATCGTTACAAATAACACTTTAAGCTTTTCTTGATTATTATATTTAATGTTTAATCAATGATTTTTAAACTTTAAATTGTTAATGGTAGGACTTAATTATACCCTAACCTTATAATTATTGAGTGAGTGTGGAAAGTAATGATTAAGACGCTCAAACAACCTATAGCTCTTATCTGGTTTAATTAAGAGATTTCTATCTCCCAAACCAGTGCTAAAGAACAGGTCTGCAATAATTTGCACGTCCAATACTACACATCACTTTCCATTCAACACTCCTATACTATATTAAAGCTAATCTTATAGTTACAATACAATGTGTGCTTTTCTTAGTGTCTTTTTAAAATTGTTTATTGTTTTATTTATTTGTTTAGCGCTTATATCATTGATCAATGAATCTATTTCTTACTGTTTGATGCGTTGCCCGAAGATAGGAATCCGTAGAGGTCCTCCTTTCAATGGTGTTGCACAGAAGAATGGGTTGATCAATGTTGTGGAAGATGCCCTGGCAATTACAGATGTGGTAGCCTTCTGTAGCACAGGTCCTTCACGGCTGATGAATTAATTAATTAACTAATTAATTAATTAACGGTTGTTTTACGCAGCAAGTGTTATTGAATGTTGTTAATTCATCTACACTGCGTACTACTTCTCAATTTAGAACTGAATTTGCACTGTTGTGTAATTTAAAAATGTCTGTATTTGAATTATACACGTCTAGTGTGTTTCAGTACCGAACGAAGAGTGATTCTACCCCTCGCTTTTAGCTGGCGTCTGTTTTAAATATGGGCTGCTGATTGGTTGTACAAATAAATCATGCGTTTTTCCAGTTTCGACAATCTCTAACAAGTCGCTCAAATACTCTGTGACAGGTTCCAAACGGCAGAGAAATTCTTGTCAAAATCGTACTTCCTGTATTTGCAAATCGATTGATTACAGGTATTTGCAAATGTGTTTCCGAAGATCTTACCACAGAATATTGTTGCTTAGGTCTTTATCTGTGTGTGTGTGAAAACACCTTATTCCTACATAGCATAATTCTCTCGTTATTCCTGTTGGCATGCGTCATCCGTATAACTTCTTTATTTGTTAATTATATTAACTGAGCTTGCGGCTACTTATAAAGCTTTTCTTGCTGAATACAATGCTGTTTTCAGAATTGCCGTATATTATAACTTTTGAAGTTATTGCAGGTTGACTGATAATTCGCTTTGAGTAAAAATACCTGTTTGAACTGGTATTCTACAGTAGCGGTGACGGTGGTTAGAGTGAGATGGCTGTGATTATACGCTCTCTCTCTTTATCTGACGGCACTACACCCGACCGTCTACTTCTTCATATAACGCTCAGATAGGACGCTATTATGAATCGTTATATAATATATATATATATATATATATATATATATATATATAATTGTTACGTTCTATTCTTTTTACTTACCAATTTTCACCACGTTACTTCTACTTACCTCATACTTACACGCCACTCTGACTTACCGATCACAGAAGATTCCAAATTATTTATAGGTCGCCACGATATTTTGTGGTTTAATATCGAAACCTTGAAACACTTACTTTTTTGCCAGGTTCGTTAGGCGAAATTTTCATATGGGATAGGTGATGTTAATGTGGCGTAATAATCAACTTAACACATGGTCACGCTACTAATTCATTTTATTAAATTCATATTGTAAAATTACTTTCTTCTCTGTTTATAACTTTTAACAGTTCATCAAATTCTTTGCTTAAGGTTGTACTTTAAAACATTATGTGAAAACTAAATTGATTACTCCAACTAAGTGGTCTACATTTTAATTTGTTGGACAATACTACATTTCTTTTCTATTCTTTCTCCCAACACATGTATGTTAATCATTAAAAATGCAAAATAATAGTATGGTGTATTACCTCCTTTTAGTACAAAACATATATCGAGAATAAAAAAAACTTAAACTATTTTAAGTATATATTTTAAAGTGACCCAGTTTGCTCACAACACGACATTCATTCACATTTAAATCCCCATAATTTATTTAGAGCGCTCTTTTAATTTAGAATAATCAAATTGAAAAATGGTTCGTCTTCTACTTAACTACGGCGTCCCTCTCATCGCCCCATGCAGCACTAGGTTGTATGTCCTAAAGTTTTTGTTGTTTATCACATTGTTGATTTTTTTATTGGTGCACTACACTTCCTTCATTCTGGTGTACGTTTGACTATTTTTTATCGTTTCTATTAACGGTTAAAAGTTTTTACTTGTGGTCCACGAGTCGTTGGTTTGCCTGGCCAGGCCGAGAAGTTGTTAGGTGACTGCACAGAACGTTACCAAAGTCCCCCACTCCACTGTGACTCAAAACGGAAATTGCACAGCCTGCCTACAATACATGCTCGTCAACTTACACAAATACGGTGTTGTCTATGTGTGTTAGGCATTGACGATATTCCATTTTGACAAGGCCGTAGACTCAGATGGGCGGAGTCATCTGTACTTCCGTACTTCTCATCTCACGAGACGAGAAAATTTACAGCTTAGCCATTTTACTTGGCGTGGCTTGAGGCTGTAAGCGTCGCATCCGTGCGCATGCTGGTGTTTGCGCGTACTAGTGCGTAACACAACCCTTGAATTCTCGGATCTTATTGCGTTCCATTACAACACCTCGTTCCAACAGCTAGGCCACTGCATTCATTGTTGAGTAAAACCGTTTTATGTATGGGACTTGCTGCTTTGGGCACATATACATTTGAATACATTTAATAAAAATAAAACAAAATAGAATACCCCTTTTCGCCCCATTACAAGATATATATATATACATTTTTGTATATGTAATGGGTCAGCAGAATGCTGGTCCAAAACTTCCTAGCTGCTGCCATCCCTCAAATTTTATGAGCCTCAAGTGAACATTTTTGGCACCCAACTGGCACAGATTTTGTGGTAGTGAAGCTTTTCAGTGACTATTTCGTACATAACAATCATGATATTTCAGGAAAGTTACCACTCAACTCTGTGATTGTGAAATGTCTATTATAGGAATTTAGTCATCTACATGTTGTGTAGGCTAATCAGTGACAAGTGAAGGTCGGCCACTACAGTCTTTGTCATGAATATTTGTATGGCCATCAGAGAACTCCCAACACCATTTCCACACTTCACTGTCACTTATCAAATGTTTACCATACGCCTCAGTAATTTTTCAATAAATTTCAATTGCACTTAATTTTTTTGACATACAAAATTAATATCACAGCAACATACTTCACACTTCATAGGCATATTTAGTGAGATTACTAGTTTTTAATAAATATACTGTTTGTGTATGCAAAGCAACCATAAAACATCTGTGTTCACTGGACTCTGCATAAACTAAACACATGTTTTGGATCCATTTGCACATGCCTGAACTCGATCATGTTAACT